>CM067359.1:86960032-87560032 GCA_034401795.1 Chaetoderma sp. LZ-2023a
GAGCAATATACTAAAAGCTGTGCCATTTATTTAATAATTATACTCACAGACAGACAGGCAGACAGACATGCGGGTATGTGTGCATAATTTGTATTGTGCACATACAATGGAATTAATACGACATAAGAGATTCAAAAGCTTCAAGGCTGTGTATCTCCGCAAAAAGAAAGATATTGTGCAGACAAAAAGTGGTTCAGGGGCAACACAAATGTCGAAATGGTTTTCTTTTATATGTTGACGTTCCTGGACCCATTTCAGAAGTCACCAACCTGAGTAATTAAGGAGGCTATATTTTAGCTGTCTTTGCTACGCGAATGTAATCATTTTTACCTTCGAGATTCCCTCTTTGCAAACTTTCTGATTTGACATCTGACACCAAAATCGAACAATTTTCTCCTTGTTGCACACCAACCTGTCTGCCAACCTCCCTCTGCATCTGAATTTTGAGATATCCTGATTGCAACATTTAAATTTTAATCCTGATCAGATGCCGGATCCAGATCAGGTATCCATCTGTAATTATTGCCATCCCTGTTACCTACTCAACACATCCACCATTCTTCCCTGACTGTATGTATAACTTTTCTTTGATATCTCACGTTCAATATTTCATATCTTGATCTGGACTCGGATCCGGATTAGTATTAAAATCTAATCATTGTATCCGGCTCACATAGATAACATTTCTACTAAGTTTGATCAGAATCCATGCTAATAGACACACGTACAGGGGGTAAAATATAATCTCCTGTCACATTCGGTGGTGGATGTAACTGTGTTAACAGGCAATCAACACGGCTAATATTACAACATATGTGACATGAATAAGATGACATACAATTGCCTCCATTGTCTGTTGCTAGTAAAGAGAATTGTTTTACATAACTAATTGAAATGATGTCATAGATGGTAGAACAATCGGAAACTGCGAAAGTGTTATTTTGCACAATCTCTGTTTTATATTCAATAAATAGAAACAGAAAAACTTCCATATTATGTTATTTCTCAATTGAGCTTAGCAAAATAATGACGATTTAATAAGAGAATTTTAATCTAAAATGATAAGCATCTCCATTGAACAACGACAACATAAGTGCGGACTTATCAGTCTCGATGCCTTGTTCATGCAATCCAAGTCTGCACTAGTTTACAAACATTTCTAATAAATGGCATGTCTTCAAATGTGATTTATTTCATTTCATTATCTAAGGTATGATATTCTCCCAATTCACGCCTGCGTTGTAATATAGTATGAACATAGCAAGAACAATCAACATTGGGGTTTGCCTGTCCGTGTGTCTGTCTGTTTGTTAGTCCCTGTGACTGCGGGGGTTTCGAGGAAAGTTGATCCGATTTGACACACACATTTGCACATGAAATGGAGCAATGGATTTTCCCGTGTATCCATCCATCAAATGAAGTCATGAATGGTGTAGATTAGTACGCAACGAACGCATAATTGAAGACGGAACAGGCGTTGTTGTGTGAATTATATGTCTTTACTATTTAACAAACATTCTGTTGAACATTTCGAAACTAATTTGACTGGGCGTGCTTGCGCACCTAGTCAAATTAGTTTCAAACTATTCAATCGCTTACCTGTATAGTTTTTTGGAAATTGACAGACAGGGCATTTGGGATCAGTTTTCAATTTTCTTTATTTCACTCAGGCCATTGTTGTAATGGCATATGAGGTCGGTTTATCATTTGTACATTTGATGGTAGTAATAAGAACGATTACGTAGAAGTAGTAGTAGTAGTAGTAGTAGTAGTAGTAGTAGTAGTAGTAGTAGTAGTAGTAGTAGTAGTAGTAGTAGTAGTAGTAGTAGTAGTAGTAGTAGTAGTAGTAGCAGTAACAGCAATAGGTATAGTAGTAGCAGTAGTAGTAGCACTAACAGTAGCAGACGCAGTGACAATGGCAGTAGTAGCCGGAGCGGCGGATCCAGAGTTGGGGTGCAGAAGTTGCACCCCTGCCCTAAGAAATTCCTGGATCCTTCCCTGGGCAGTAGCAACAGTAATAATAATTAATAATAATAATAATAATAATAATAATAAAAATAATAATAGTATTACAATTATAGTTATTATTATTATTAATAATAATAATAATAATAATAATAATAATAATAATATTAAAATTAATAATAATAGAATTACTAATAATAATAATAATAATAATAATAATAATAATAATAATAATAATAATAATAATAATAATAATTATAACACTAACATTAATAATAATAATAGTAATAATAACATTAAATTTAATAATAATAATAATCATAATAATAATAATAATAATAATAATAATAATAATAATAATAATAATAATAAACTGTTACTCACTTTCTCCATCGTTGACGAAAGTCGAATAAATAATGGGAAAAGGTTCGTCAAGAAATCTTCAGAAACTTTATTTGCAAGTTTATTTTATCAGAACCTTCCTGGTGTATTTATAGCAAAATCTCCTCATTAGGATGATTCAACAAGCAGCGGATACTGGAAATGTTTACTATGAATTAATGATGCGGAACTGTAAACATTCGTGGGAAAACACGTTGGTGTAGGGATGCAACAGGATATGATTTTTGTTTTTTATTTTCTTTATTTTCTCAAGTGATGAATAATTATTAATGCCTCTTATGACAACTGCGCCTGAAATTGCTCAACGTGCTATTCGTATCAATTAACCCTTTAATGGTCAAGAATTCTCAACAAAGTTAAGATCTTTTGCACTTAAGTTTGCAAAAATACCTGTGAGACCGCTTTTTGTTGGCTGGCGTGAGCACGATCGGGTTAATTGTAAAAAAATGTCTAGTTTTTGCAGTGCGGGTGTGAATTTGCAGGCCAAGAGAAGAGTATTTTTTGAAAATTTACCTCTGGTAACCGAGCCAGTCATTCAAGTGGTAAATTTTCAAAAATTATCTTCTCTTGACCTGCAAATAGATACTGCTCAAGACCACTGTCGGGGCCGTTTTTTGTCTGACATGACCATTAAATTATGTTGACACAAGAGGGTTATGATTTTGTTACACTTTGTAGAATGGACGGCTGCGTTTATTTTGTTAATGATTTTGCTAGAAGATGGTGCTCTCCCCAACAGCAACAACAACAACAACAACAACGACGACGACGACGACGACGACAACAACAACAACAGCAGCAACAGCAACAACAGGAGCAACGATAGCAGCAGCAGCAGCAGCAGCAACAACAACAACAACAACAACAACAACAACAACAACAACAACAACAACAGCGCTGACATAATTGTGACAATTTAGCGAATAGGTATATACGTGGTTAATGGAAGGTATATGAGTTCATGGGTACACAATTCATTTTATTTACGCGCATTCGTTAAATCTTACATTTTAGGAAGCAGTCATCGGAAACTGTCAAAACACATTTGCACATTTATCAAACTTTGCTACAAGGAGTATGTGGTCGTAAACTCTCAAATAGGTTCACAATCAACGTTATTCGGTAAATATCTTGCTATGCTGAATCTGAGGGTCCTATGTCCCGGGTGAGCGTTAGGCCATTTGTTTTATCCTAGATATGAAATGATATTTTTTTTTGCATTTTTGCCGGTTTAGGCAAATCATCATAAATTACGCGAGACAATCAATACAACTTACAGTAATTAAAGGTGCATGCTCGCGCCAGAATGCTTGAGAATGGAATTGTTGAGATTATGTGCTTTTGGGGGCTTGGATTGTGTGCCTCGATGTAGTGGGGCGGGGTGAGTCATGGCTCATGATGATTTGATTCCATATAAATAAATTTCGTAGGTTTAGTTGTGAATTTGAATGGGAGACTCGTGCCTCTAATTCAATTTGGCAGCTTAAAGAAATTATATTAATTAATATGCGTGGTCAAATCATCACGTGCTGTGATTTATTTCGTTTCATTGCATCTGGGTGCGCAGTTTAGGCCTCTAGGAACATGTCGTTTTAGCAGTTTTATTTTCGGGCATTCAGCTGTGGATATGCACCTTTAAGATCTATATATATATATATATATATATATATATATATATATATATATATATATATATATATATATATATATGATAAAATGGACCCTTCCAAGTATATCCCTTGATCATATTACATCATAATCAACTACGTGATCTGTAAGGAGACGTCACAATCATGACGCCATGAATGCCTCTATATAGTCAGTCTTAAACGATTAATAGTGTGACACGTACGAATTCACCTTTCCAAAGTATCCATTCATCATCAGACCTAATATGACGTCATAATCAGTTTCGCGCGTGTTTGATGACGTCACAATCATTACGTCACAAAGGGTTCCATATAGACAGTCATCAAATCTCAAAGAGTCTGACAAGTTGTATAAATTGTATGTCTTTGTAATTCTTTGCTATTTAATAGACATGCTGTTGGATGTTTTGAGGCTGGTTTAACTGGGCGCTGTTGCTGCCTTAGGCAGCACCGGCGCCCAGTCGACTTAGCCTCAAGATACCCAACAGCTCATCTGTATAGCTTTCTGGAAATCGATAATCAGGGTTAAGAAGAAATAGCTCCTTCAAGGACATGAAATAACATGTCCAATCCAAACACGGTCATAGTTTCTATATATGGTATACATGCCTAGAAATCTTTAGCATGTTTAGATCTACGAATTGTAGTGTATGGTATTATTCACCCTATAGGTAATATGTATTAGATATAAGATTAGGTATTTAGATACTTGTATAGCTTACTAATTTAATTGTCAATATATATTATATATATATATATATAATGTTTAAATGTACACTCAAGGGCTTATGGCTTATTGTGGAATAAATCAATCAATCTATATTTTAAAACTCGAATTGCGCGCGCGCGCGAGAGAGAGAGCGAGAGAGAGAGAGAGAGAGAGAGAGAGAGACAAAGAGAGAGAGGGAGAGAGAGGGAGGGAGGGAGGCGGGCGGGCGGGCGGGGAGGGAGGGAGGGAGGGAGGGAGAGAGAGAGAGAGAGAGAGAGAGAGAGAGAGAGCGATGTTTGGTTATTTCCACTTGTCAAGTGTACATACTTAGATGATATTATTATTATTATTATTATTATTATTATTATTATTATTATTATTATTATTATTATTATTATTATTATTATTATATTACATCTTTTAGCCGCTTGGGGGATAATTTTATCGCGAATTTCAAAATATTTGTTGACTTAGTATGCATCTGCAGGCCATGAGAAGACTGGTTCTGAAATGCATCACTCGGATCAGGCCAGCCATTCTAGTGGTAAATCTTCGAAAGTCGTCCTCTCCTAAGCTACAAAGCACCTAAACTACAAATTGAGACCTCTGCAGAGGCCGGTTTTACCCGTTTTGCCGAAAGTTTTAACCTAGTCAACCAAGACAATGTGTCTCACATAATTTTGTACTACGAGTACACCAATGACGTCATTTCAGGATTCAGTTAAATCAACACTCAGTGCATGTTCTCTGGCTGGTAACGCTCTATCAAAACTACGTCAATGATGATTGGCGTTATCGCGTGAATTTGACTATCGTACTTAGGCACCTGTATAGAATTTTAATCTGGGCCAATTCACACCAAATTGCCGAAAATAAAACTGCCCACTCCGCAGGTCCCTGTAGGCAAAATCATGTACCTAGACGTAATAAACGAAATAAAACCCAACAAATGCCGATTTCACTACCTACATGCTAACACCATTTTCCTAGATGTGAACTTGAATTAGGGACACGTGTCTTCAATAGACCTTTCCACTTTATCAATCCATCCTATGACGTCATAATCAACTACGCGACGTGTAGAATGACATCATAATGTCGTCATGAATGACGTCGATAAGTACATCACGGACGCATATTTGAAGACGGTCTATGCGTTGTTGTAAGAATTGTATGTCTTTACTATTTAATAAATATTCTGTTGAATATTTTGAAACTAATTTGACTGGCCGCTGTTGCTGCCATAGGCAGCAACAGCACCAAGTCAAATTAGTTACAAAATAGTCAACAGCTTACCTGTACAGTCTTCAGGAAATTGATAGTTAGGGCATTCGGGGATGTTGAAAATATTGACAGGATGAGCCAAGGTAATGTACTCGAGCCTGAAACATGAGGAGAATAGCTTTTAGATACAATTATTTCCCCGCAATTCTTACCTTCCAAATATTCAATTAGGCCATTTAAACATAAGCTGAAAAGTACAGGTGAAAGAATCTCCCCCTGGTCATAGCCCCCATTTACATATTATGCCGAAACTATGTCGAACTACGAGGCGAGTCAACTATTCGGCGAGTCAGTCTCCCGCGACAACCCGCGATTTCAAACGATCGATTTGATCGTCGACTGTGTCGACCTAAGCAAAATTGTGATCCATTTCCAGGCGATCGCTTTCACTCGGCGAGAAAAAAAATCAATAATCGCCGGAGTTGTAAATGGGCTACTCTCACGATCGGTTACCGTCAATCAGTGACCACGGACACGCATTTAACCATTACAGTTTGAGCGGCTAAAATTTTTAATTAAACTTTATTTTGTATTAATACCTTATGTTCACTTTGGAAACAATGTTGCTGAAAATTGTTCCAGGCAATGACAGCAACAGCTTTCAGCATCAATTGTTTCCAAAATGTATACAGATGATTCCTATATTTAGCTTGCAACTATCTATTTTTCGGCATCAGTGTGTTAAGGGTTAAACGCTGTAGTCAATCCAAGGTAATGAAAACCCCACGTGATTAATGCGATATATTCTTTCCTTAACTAAAATGTCTAGCAACTGGAGTGTCGAAGAGGAGGAGAGACTTATCTCCCTATTTGAAGAGAGGAGATGCCTCTATGCCATCACAGACAAGGACAAGGAGTACAGCAACCGCTTATCAAAGAACAAAGCTCTGAATGAAATTGCCAGTACATTAGAGAAGTCAGGTATAGCACTCGTATATTGTCATTTCATCACTGTAGCCCATCTCATAGGTTGATATTTTCTTATCTAAACAATCACTGTTAAAAAAACCACCCGCCAATTGTTGATGGATGGTTTTTCGCTCCATTTGCCTATTTATTTGTGTGTTTGTTACCTGTCTGCCAGTGTATACACGAAATTTAACATATAGGGCCTAGTGTCCCAACATCAGATTTAGGGGTCCCAAGCAAAAATAAGAATAATATAAATGTATATTTACAGGACAAGATACATACAATTATCGTTTAAAATTGACTGATGGAATGATTGGTTCGACGATTGAGCCTGTCATTCCAGAGGTTAGCATACTTTTCAAAAACATTCCTTTCTTGGCATGAAAATAGACATTTCTAAAGACCAGTACATGATCCGCAAAATTAAATATCCAACAATTATACACAATTTTAATTTCCAATGGGTGCATTTTTCAGACCTTTGTTGCATACGGATTTGTAGTTTAATAAATTTGCCCATCATGAAAGGATAAATTTTATATGGGACATGCAATTGTACTGTCAGATGTAATCATAAACATAAACTAGAAGACATTTACTGAAGTAACTGTTAATCTGCGTGCCATATTGTGTAAGTGAGAACTAGTAAGCAGACATAAGTGAAGCCATTTAGAATGCCAAAAACAAAAACTCTTAAAGTTGCATCAAAATGGATGCCCTTCCACTTGACCATCTGGTCCCCCCCCACCCCCCATCGGTGAGGGAAACATGAAAAGATGTCACAGGGCATCTTCTAATACGTCTATTGAACCTTTCTGATCAAGGTGAGATCATTTTTGTCTAAAACAAAGAACTGGCATTACTGATGACCAATGGGTACCCTTCCACTTGGGCCTGTGACCCACAAGTCATCAGACATGTTCAGTCCCCTGACGGCAACATCCTGACCGATTATGGTAGTGATCTGATAAAAACTGTAGGCGTAGTTGTAATTTAAATATCCATTTTGAAATTTCCCATACATTCCTATTGGACTTTTTCGCCCACGGAAAGTTGAGTAGTTCGAAAACCATTGGGCAAATCTCTTAGAAAAACAATAGCACCCTGACCCTCCATAGTGACTAAAATTGGACCAAATTTGGAATTAATCGGGTGAAAGATTCCGCAGGAGATAGCTCCAGAAATTTGTTTCCAAGCAAATCTAAATAGCCAATTAACTAACAATGGTTTAAAAGAAGTAGTGTGGTCCTGCGTCCTTAGATGATTATCGATTCATTTCAGTTGAGGAAACTTCAATGAGGTTGAAAACATTGAGGACGCAATACGGAAGACTTCTCAAGTGTCCCCCATCAGGAAGTAGTGGGAAAAAGAAGACTACTAGACAAGATTGGCTGTTGAAGCATTTGGATTTTTTGAAACCATTTGTAAAAGCAAGGGAATCGACCAGTTCATACCAGGTATTTTAGTTAATTATTGAATCCAAACCTCAATGCATGAAATAACTCATCGAAAATATGTCAATATGGCATTATGATACGGGCATACACTTTCCAATAAGATACATTCAAATCATATTATTTTGCCACGAGACTGCACCTGCTTCGCTAGAGACGTACTTCATAAGTTGTTGTCTTTTTTCCACTGGTGTACCTGCACAACCATTATTATGTGAGATGCCACACGATTCTAAATTGCTGTCTTGACCTCTCCAAGACCCTGGAACAACGATATGCGTCTCCGCATTCTCCTCATCCAGACTACCATGGCCTATGTACGCAGTGTCTTGACATATCCTGAGGAAATTGTGAATAGTACATGCTGCCATGACGAGTGTCTCTGCTTTCCTTGGCGAAAGAAGAATTGGGCTTAAAAAGACACGAAAGCTTGATGCCATGATGCCAAAAGCATTCTCTACCACTCTTCTAGCGCGAGATATTCTGTAATTGTAGATTCGTTGCTCAACACTCATATTCCGAAATGGGAATGGTTTCAATAGTTCGTCTCTGAGAGGGAATGCATCGTCACCTATTATGTAATATGACATCAAAATTTCTGTACCAGGGAGATTTGAACATTGTGGACGATTCAGCAGCCTTTGATTCAGCCCATCTTGTAAGCTACACCCAGCGAAAACACCGCCATCGGATATACGGGCATTGCACCCTATATCCACGTAAACAAACTTATAGTCTGAATCAACGAGTGCCATAAGTACAATACTAAAAAAATGCTTATAGTTATAAAAACTTGATCCAGATTTGGGCGGAGCCCGAAGAGCTATATGCTTGCCATCGATAGCTCCCAATGTATTTGGAAAGTTCCATTTATCTTGAAATCCCTTTGCAATAGTAAGCCATTCATCCTCTGATTGCGGCATCTGAAAAATATAATTAATCTTATTTATTTATTATGACAGACGGATGTACATAACGATGATGATAATGCACCGGAAGAAGTAACAGAAAAACCAAAGTATGATGACGCGTTGTTGGATGAAGTCGAAACGCCAGATGTGGTCAAGAAAACGCCAAATCCTGGACCATATAAGAGGAAGGATGCTGAGAAAAGAAAATCTGACTCTGAAATTTTGAATTCAATAGCAAACTCCCTATCGAAACCTATTACATTTCCTGAGGTACATGAAGAAGACGAAATGGAAATTTTTGGAAAGTTGGAAAGTTGTTTGCAGCTAAATTAAGAAAGATAACGAATCCCAGATTAAGAGCAAAACAACAACAAAATTACACATGGACCTAGCTGATGCCGAAATTGCCCAGTTAGATTTGGACCAGGATACAGATGATACAACTGCCTGTGTAGCGCCTTGATATCTGTGCATGATTGGCTATCATGAATATACTTATTAGATCATTTGTATAGCAAACATCGATCTATTAAAATCTTCAAATTGTGAATCACGCTTCTTTGTATTATATGCACGTTGATTTGGCATCGCATTCAGATAGAGTATACTGTCACTGACATGAAGTGCATTGCTGATATGATTTTCTGTTTATGCCAGTTAAAACCTGTTAATGTATAATTACCTTCATGTAATCATCTTTCACTGATTCGTATATAGCGACGCACGTATCAATCACAATCTCTGCAATTGTTGTAGCTCCAAGACGGAATGCATAGGACATACTCTGGAAAGTTTCTCCTACACTATTTAAAGGATATCATTGAAAATGATGTAAATATAAATTTCGACGGGGCGTTTAGCTCACCTGGGGCATATGCTCGAAGCTATCGTTAGGATAGCGATATCGTTACCCGTATGTTAAGGCAATGGTGTAACGATATCGTTATCATAACGGCAGCTGCGAGCACATGCCCCCTGGACAGTTCTTGCAATTTCGCCCTCTTAAATGTATCGCCCCATACTTTCATTCAATGCCCATAGTAAATGGTTGGTAGGAATGATTATCATAGGGCTTACATGTTATTTCCGGTCATCATCACACTGTCAATCAGCGTAAACTAGTTCAAGGTCATACAAATACCTATGTATGGGCTAACAGTGAAATCCTAAATGTAGAAGGCCAATTATTAATCAATTATGGCTGGAATGCCTTTCAGCATTCATTCTGCTTTACCCTGGCCAAAGGGTGCAAGTGACAAAACACTATTTGTCAGTAAATCAACCAAACGCGCTTCTCGGTTGCCCTCCGAAACTTAAAATTTAAAGAGCTAATGTAATAAGTGATAGCTATTGATTTTTATAGATATTGTTAATTAATAGTAATTTGACCTAATTATGAAAATAATGCCATTTACTCCCTTTTGCCATTGTAATATCGTGTATGACCAGGGGAAAAGTCAATGTTAACTGGAATATATATGGTAAAAGGGAGCAAGTGTCAGTATTATTCGTTTTTACAGTGACAAAATGGAGTAAATGACAAAATAAAGCACTTGTTCCCTTTTGCCAGTGGACGGAAGCATTCATTCCTTCAATCCATAGTTTATTGGTTTACTTTGAACGAAACTAGAGCCCACGACGAAAGAATCACCACCAGACCAGTCTTACCATTTTGGGTTCGAATCTCTTTCGGTGCAAATAGTATGTGCCAAGAATATATGTATAACATTGGGCTCCTTAGTCACTCCAGTGTGTATTATGCATTCTTACCTGTGGATAGATATCTCAAGGTGACAGCCAGTCATTCTTTCGTGGTAATTGCCTTATGAAAATTTGTGTCTTGGCGTTGGATCCTCGGTCTTATTCGCCGTTCAATTTCAGAAAACTGGTCAGGGGTCATCCGAAAATAATTTGCGTATGCATCTACATCTGTGTGCAGTTCTTGTATTAAAGTCATATAAACACCGTGATTGTCATGGTCGTGTAGCCATTGACGCTTCCAGGTTGTCCTAGCCCGCTTTTTCTTACGCTCAAAAATCATAACTGCTGCAGCAGCGGCTGCGCATCTTCTGTTTACCTCTATTTGCATCATAAGCTTTTGTCGAGGTGTGATGGACAGCTAAAAGACAAAACAACATGTTTTTAATGTGGTAAATATCAGCATGGATTGCAACTTATCCAAGTCCTAGTAATACATAACATAGATACTACATGATTGTCAGATGCAAAAACATAGTCACCAATGTTTACAAGCGACAACAAAATTGTCACAATTAAGATACGACACCTGTAGGTGGGGCTTAGAATACACCTTCCGTATCCTCTAAAGGAGGTAAGGGTGAGGTAACCCTGACAGAAACCTCGAGTGCTGAAGACGGAGGTTCCAGGCCGCACGGCGCACTCTAATAAACCATGGATCCACGCACTTAACGCATATGATCATGTCGATAGTCACTTACAGGACTGGCGGTATGATCAGCGAACGAAAAGAAGAAGAAGAAGATACGACAAGATGCTTTGTTGCATATTAGAAGATGGTTGTCCTTTATGTTTAACCAGCTAAAACATCGGGATGTTGAGGGTGAGCTAGACAGTAATAAAATCCTGATTGGTCTTGGACTATGGATTATTCACAGGAAAATTACTTTCGAATTTTGAGAGAAGTTTGTTAAAGAGCTGGAAAAGACCACATGGGATTCATCAAGATGGTCGTGGCATAGACACGAGCACCCATGGAGGAACAAGCTCGCTCCATACATGTTTTGAGACTAATAAAATAACATACTTCCAGCCTTCAGCATAGTATATAGAATCTTGGACTAGGATAATTAGCCAACTACATGCATATACACTTTAAGCATGATCGTTTGGGACGAATATGTGCGTTGGTTTCCGTTATTGCTATAACCGATTCTCAAATTAGAAAATATATTAAACAACAATAGACTACCCTGGATGAAGTTGCATATTCACATCGTAGAATTAACATGATCTTCAACATGTCGGTTGTCAAGCTTTCGCAGACAACATCATCGAATTGGTATACCTATCATGATGATTAAGATTTTGACAACAATTTGAATGAAAGCTGTTGGTGCTTCAGGCACCAACAACATTTAGTCACATTGTTTTCAAAATATTTAGCGTGGTCGGCGATATAGCATAGGCATATATGGAATATGGCGTCTACAAAGACACAGTAGTCAACGTGTCAATTGGTGATTAGATAACATTCATATTCCTAGAAGAATTGTAGGCAGTATAGTTTGCCAGGGTATCATTGAATGAATCTGTATCACAGATGATGATATTCTATCCAACTGCGAATATGTTAAAATAAAAATACGTACCTTTCTATTAAACAACGCCATCTTAAAAATTCGCGTTCATTCCTCTTGGATGGTCAGACCATTGAAGGAAATTTAATCGCCTGTGAATGTTGACATGAGTGGACTTGCAATTTACTCACGTTAGAGCACGCCTAGTTGTATCGAGTTGAACATAATCGTTCACAGTTGACTTAATCGACATAAGCGCAACAGATTCGCGGAGTTGCCGACAGTTGACTCGCAGCGCGTGTGATCGACGTTCGACATAAGCTCCCCATTAGGTGCTCAGATATAAGCCCATTACTGCTTTGAGGTGTAGATACTGCACAACCCCATGGAGCTTGTTACTGAAAAGTATCATACTTCTTAAAATATATTTTCTACATAATATCAATACAATTGAGAGTGATAAAACGTTGCACGCCTTTCACTCCATCCTCATGCCTAGCAAGTACATGATCATTGCGCGTACGTGTTTATGCGTGTGCGCGCATGCATGCTACTGGGTGAAATTATATGAGTATATTTAGTTGTTGCACAGTTACTCGGTTGGTATCGGTCGCACGCTACCTATCTAGTAATATCGTGCATGATTATTGGTGTCTTGTGAAGAAAAATGTATTCATGTTTCATTATTATCAACTAAAATCTACAGTTGCATGAATATAATTTTGAACTGCGCCAAAATAGATCTGTTGTCAACAATGGATAGTGATCCACCCCCTTTGCATAACAGCGCGCATGTCAGTGGTTCAAAATGATGTGGCAGCTGAAATAAATGTGTTCGTTTTACTTTATAATAAGGACAATATAGAAGGACGAGTACTATATTTTCTACACATGTTCTACAGAAACAGTATGGCGATGGAAATAACCATAACCTATGTAAATCACTGTTTAATTGAGAATGGCGTTGCGAAGTCTGGTATGAAGGATGGCTAATATGCGTTTGCCGTGTGAAAAAAAGCTTGCAGGTTTGGAATTGTTTGCTTTTATTCTTTACTTAAATTTGGAGATTGTCTCTTTGGCTTGAATATTATTTTCTAATGAATTCCAAATCTGAATTGTATTAGGTAAAATGACCTTTTATATATCTCTACATAGAGGTACGTTGACAGTGTGTGGGTTACAGACGCTCTATCGTTCTGCTGCTGTTGTGCGCTCGGGAGTTATGCCCTTCATAAAGTTAGGGACATCATCACTATATACGAGCTTATGCATGATAAACAATTTCTGGTATTGTCGTCTATCACTCAGAGGTTCCCAACCTGTTTCTCGGTAAATGGATGCGATAGAGGAGAGCCTAGGAAGACCACTTACGATTCTTCTTGCTTCCAGATGAAATCGCTCTAATTTAAGTTCGTACTCTTCATTACACGCATCCCTCACAGCAGATGCGTACCCAAGCAAAGTTCGTAAATAGGAAATGTAAATTGTATTCGGTGTTGATCGATAAAGAGCAAATTTTTATTTCCTCATGGTTGAGAGCACTTGTGCAGACTTCAAAATGCCATCTAGCCATCTATATGGGGCTTCCAGCTACAATCTGATGAAAAAGTGACACCTAACTGTTTGTGCGTCGTTGAATATCCCAGATGTGTGCTATCAGATACTAAAGGTGGTTTATTGGTGCCATTTGGACGCGTGCCCAATAAGATACATACTGTGTTGTCTAGATTAAAACTAACCAATCGCCTGTCTGCCCATTCGACGAGTTTAATCATATCACGGTTTAAGGATTCCTCAGGATGTCGACCCTATTAGTTGTGCTACATATCGTTGTATCATCCGCAAAGAGGTTCACCAAACTTTCAAGATTATCAGCAATATCGTTAACGTAAATAGAAAAGAAAAGCGTGTTCAGTACTGATCCTTGAGGTAACCCACCCCACCCTCACTTTAATATTATATACTTTAGCAGTAGCAGCGGCAACAGTCGTAGCAGTAGCAATTGTCGTCGTCGTCGTCGTCGTCGTCATTGTTGAAGTTCAGTACTAGGCAGGTGCGGGGGGGGATAAGTACAAATTTTAGAGTGTCACAACTTTGTGACTGGTGAGTCTGCTCTCATTGTATAGTACACCTCGGCAAACAAACTGAGAAAAAACTATTCTATTGCTGCCTAAAATGCGCTATAACTTGTGCAGGAAATTGGCACAGTTGTTTTTTTGCAATGACCAGTTGGGGGTCGACAATAGCTTTTCAAATTTATAGTAGTTTGTTCGTGTATATTCATAAGTAGGTATGAATAATTTACGGGATTCTTCAAAGAATTGACATAGAAACAAGTAATGGTATTCGTCACTAATATCATTATTATTTCATAATGGACATGTTCTGTTGATTTTTGCTATTCCTGTCCAGCGGCCCTGTTTCAATTTATAAGCGGTGATTGGCAGACCTAAGTTTTGTAAGTGTTCTATTAGCTTCGTTTAATTTTAATAGATGTGGCTCTAAACAGATTTCTTATTTAAATATTCTATATGGTTCGCCCCTAGATAAATTACTTAATGATTCTTGCCATGCCTGTTTGAACTGATCGACGAGTCTTTGCTTTATATTATGTATTGTACGTCGTTTTTCCATGATTTGTTGTGATGCCCACACGTAACTGTACCCTGTGTTATTTAAGATTAATTCGACAAACTTAAGCCATTTGCATTGAACCCCCTCCTCATTGTACTGTTTATGCATATCTTTGTATATTTGATATGGTAATTTATAATTTTTATTGCTCAGCAGTCCTGGCCAGGAAAATAAAATTCTGCATTGCACGTTTATTTGTAAAGGTTCACCACACACCATTGCAGATGGTGTTGTACGTTTCAGTTTGCGCGCATATCTAAAAAATTCTAGGTGGCCTTGCCCTAATGACTGATATTTTTCAAAACCCCATATTTCGCTCCCATACAATGCTATTGGGGCTATCATTGCATAGAACAATTTAAGTTGGCAGTCAATGGGTAGACTTAAGTTGGAAGTGGGGCGATACAGGCAATGCATTGCCTTTTGGCATTGCTGTGTAAGGTGCTTAATTGTTTCACCGTAATTTTTCTTTTTTGATAACATAATTCCTAGATATTTATAACTATCAATAATTTCAATTTGTGGATTATTTAGTTTAAAATCAAAGGTTTGTGTTAATTTTTGTGCATGCCCGAAAACGACTATCTTAGTTATTTTTTAGATTTATTTTTAAGTTCCATAGCATACAATAATTATTATATTGACTCAGGGTTTTCCGGAGATCTTCCTCTCGGTTGGCCATTATTACAGTGTCGTCTGCATAAAGTAAAGCAATGATTTTAGGTATATTTCTGCGTTGTCATTTACAATTATTTCCCCGCAGTCCTTATCTTCCAAATATTCAATTAGGTCATTTAAACATAAACTGAAAAGTACAGGTGAAAGAATCTCCCCCTGGTCATAGCCCCCATTTACATATTAGGTGCTCAGATATGAACCCATTAGTGCGTATTCTAGATTTTATACTGTTATACATGTTTTTAGTTACTGTTCTATTCTTACTGTTCACATTTTTCTCGACCAGCTTCCCACATAATGCCTCTCTCCAAATAGTATCGAATGTCTTCTTCAGATCAATAAATGCACAGAAGAGTCGTTTCTTTTGTTTTGCTGCTATTTCAATTAAGGAGTGGAGTGTATAACTATGGTCAGATGTGGAATACCTACATCTGAACCCAGTTTGATTTTCGTTTAGGATCTTTTCGTCGTCTATGAATTTACTTATTCGTGCACTTAGTATATAAGTAAACATTTTCCCTAAGCAACTGACCAAGGTTATGGGCCTATAATTTTATGGATTAATTATTTCCCCCTTCCCTTTTTATATTAGTATGATCAAACCTTCAGTCCAAGCATCTGGGGCATATCCAGAGTCAAGGATTTTATTAACTAGATAGTTTAAGTAGATTTCATGTATTCATTCAGGACATCGTCAAATCCTGCTGATTTATCGTTTTTTAGACGTCAAGATGCCCTGTTCTGTAATTTCATTGTTTAGTGTTGCATTTTGTTGTGGGTTTTTTCGTTTGTTACTTTAAAGTAATTAAACACATTTTCTATACTTATTGGGCATTTGTCTTTTTAGGGTCACATTGTTTAATACGTTTCCAGTAGGATTTGGGATGTTTGGTACTTAGGTATCCAATTTCATCGTGGAATCTATATTTATGTTGTAATATTGATCTATTCATTGACTTTTGTATGATCTGTTAGTGTCTGTCATATGGGTTGTTGTCATTTCTGAATTATGTGTGCGATGATTGTATCTGGCGCTGTGGTATTCCATCCAGTCTTTCTTGCAGTTAGTGTTAAACCACGGGCTCATCTTTTTCGTGCCACAACGATTAATATCTGTTGTTACCTTCTTACCTCCTAATGTCATAATTGCTGCATTTTGAAGTAGGTAATTAATATCAGAAACAATTTGGTCTATTTTGTCCACCCCCAAATTGTTATCAGTATTATATGTTTTTAACACTTGCAATAATGGTGAATTAGTAGCTAGTAGCGAGATTTCTCCTGCTGTGATCTCAATGTGATTTAGTCTGCCTTCGCATCTAAACGTAAAATGTGGTAAATGAACGTTTTCGTCGTTTAATTTGGCAATATTGACCAAATAACTATTTAATAAGCAGTAGCGTAGCCAGGGGGCCAGGGGGGGGGCAGGGGCAGGGAGCGCTCGCCCCCACCCCTGGACCAATCTTCTCAAATGCGGTGCCTAAATCATGTCCGTAACACGTACAAGTTTCTGGACGTCCCAAATCCTAAGCCACATTTCACAAGTTAATCTAAATTGAAAATTAGAACTATTTGAATTTACAACGTTGTTAACGTCTTCTTATCACGATTGCTCATCGCTATGTTGAGTCTTTTTGTTTAATTACGCTACATTAAGACAAAGAATAGTAGAATACACGCTACTTTCTCGGTAGAATAAAATAATTGGCGACGCTGGGATGCTATTTACACTTTATTAAAGAAATTTAAGCAGATTCCGACGCCTAATTGGTATGTGGGGTGGCGCCTTTTAAGTCCTCGCTCAAGTGGGCTGGCGCCTTTTTAGACCTCGCTCCACCTGACGTGAAAACCCGGTTACCCCGCTGTTAATAAGTCTGCTTGTTCATGCTCAGTAATACGATGTCAGCAGTCTCTCCTTGAGCATTCCTGTACATACGTGAGATTCTACAGTGGGTGCTCCCTTTAGCTAATGATCCAACAATCTTCCAGCATTTCCTACAGTTATGCAACGACAGGTCTCTTAGATCACCATCTAAACTATTTACGCACTTTTGTCTGGCATAGCTCTTCATATTGTTTACTTTATTCTCTGTTTTCTGAATGTGTCGCAGTCCGTTTCTTTCAATGTTTATCTGGATGTTTTTCGCAATCTGTCACGTGATCTACTTGCTTTCCTTAGTACAGCGTCATACTCGGGGTTGTCGTTCCGTCGTGTCCTCACAGTCCTTACTGGAATACATGATTTAGCAATCCTAATAGTATTGCAATGAAAAGCCTCGCAAACGTTGTCTATATCCTCTGATTGGTTGAGCAGGTTAATCCAGTCTGTAGTAGATATTTCCTCCTTCAGCTTATCTATATTGGTTTTATTGTACAACCATATTTAGAATGAGTATGTTGGCCCTATGTAGTTTTCTAGTTTTAATGTGATGTATGTTCCATCATTTACTGAGAGGCTCCGTACTAATGTTATGATTCCGTAATCAATTGGTTCAATTAAGTCACTAATACGTATGGGGTAGAGATTGGTGACTTAATAACATTTTCTAGATTATATGTTATCATTATATCATTCAGATGAAAAGATCCTCATTTAAATCTCCTACTATGATAACTGTACAAAGTAAATAAATAAATAAATAGTGTATCCGGATTTTAACCTGAACACGTTTGGCTGAACGCTAAGCGAATAGTTAAAGGTCCCTGAATGAAATTACACTTATAATATAGTCCATTGCGTGCGTACCGTTCCGCAATTCCCGAACACCTTTATAAAACCACGCATTTCTGTGCAAATGAAAGCAAAGAGAGAATACACTATTCAATGTCAGACAGATCGCTTCTTATGTTAGTTGTGACTCAGAATTAGTATATGTCTGTCTGTTAGTCTGTCGGTCGTTCTTGTTAACAAGTTTTTGGACAGTTAACTTTTCTGATAAATCTGCATAACGGAGGAATCCGGTTTTAGCTATGCCCCGCCCATCTCTAGCTAAACTCCGCCCATGTTTAAGTTAATAGGTTAATAAGTTACCACGTTACCTAAACAAAAAACTAAAATATGTTAGTCAGTAAAATGGTGGTAAAATATTGAACGTGATGTAAGAATGGACCTGTCCGGTTTTAGCTATGCCCCGCCCATCTCTAGCTAAGCTCCACCCACACTACTCTAACGCAGCAACAGCGCCCAGTCAAATTAGTTTCAAAATATTCAAACGCCTGTTTATTAAATAGCAAAGAATTACAAAGACATAAAATTCATACAACGTGTCGGAGTATTTGAGATTTGGTGACGGTCGATATGGAACCCTTTGTGATGTAATGATTGTGACTTCACCATACACGCAGTGAGTTGATTATGACGCCATACGAGGTCAGGTGATAGATGGATACTCTGGAAAGGTGAAGTGCTATGTAGACTATTTTGAACATAATTGGATTGGGAGCAATGTCTTCCAATCCAATTATGTTCAAAATGTTTAAGAGTGCGCTGTATTTTATTTTGAAATACGGTTACTCTATTTCTGAGCTCTACCGTAGATGTTCTCAGCACGCGAGAGAGTTTACGCCACTAATTAGCATTTAAATAAAGGAATTCTTTGTTCCTGGTGACGACTCGCCCGATGATGCAATGAACTTGAACTTGATCGTGAACTTGTATTTACACCCATGCCATATATACATGACATATGGAGAACATGATATTTACAATATTTTGCAGATTGGAAATTAATTATCATTATAATATAAATTCTTAATACTTAATCGTTATTATCATCAACGTTTTTATAATCATCGTCATTACTTGTTATACGTGTATGCACATCCGTTTATATTCTTGCCATCGACATTTCCTTTTACTAGTCTGAAGCTCTCATCTGCACAATCATCACCACCACCGCCACCAACATTCACTCTTGTAGTCGATGTTGTTATTGTTCTTGTTGCTTTTGTCGTTGTCGTTGTCGCTATTGTTGTTGATGGTGGTGGTGTTGCTGTGTGTGTGTGTGTGTGTGTGTGTGTACGGTGGCAGCCGTAGTATTGTTGCTAATGATGGTAGCCGTTGTGGTGGGTGGTGGACACGTGATGGTACTCGTTGTTCTTGGTGTCGCAGTCGCCGTAGTCCTTGTCAGCGATGTCATCCTCTATTTACCTTAAAATGCTTGTTAATAACACTAATAAGTCCTTTTAGATAATAGTTTTTTGTTGTTGGTTGAGAATAAGTGACAAAATGTGTAATAATTTGGTCGCTTACAGTAATATTTTGGTAACATTTCCGAGCGTATATCTTAGAAAAAGTCACAGATAGATATATAATGGAATTTGTCTCCTATTTCATTTTTTACAAATAGTACACTTTCTAACTTCTCTATTACTATTCCTTCCCACCTCATTTTTCTATCTGTAAAGCGAATACACTACCCTTTGTTTTATCAAGGTTAACTTTTAGTCTCCACAGTTCACAGTAGCGTTCATAAGCATTTACTACTTGCTGAAGTTCGTTGCGCTTTCTGCTAGGATGATTGTATCGTCAGCATATAAAAGTAATAACATGGTAGATACAAAACTTTCTAGTTCAGTTAAATCTAATGGCTTGCTGCTATGGTTGATTAAAGGATAACTAATCTCATCTCTTGATAGCTATTCAGGTGATCTAATATGCCACTCATAAACTATGCAGGTAATTTTAAGCTTTTTATCATGCAGCTAAAGAAAGATATTCAGGCTTTAGTAGCTAAATGTTGATACATATAATGGCTGCGATAATTAACTTTTCAGCCAATCAGAAAAATTCTAATGTGTCTGCCTCGGTATATACGCTCAGTCATAGAGGTGCCATCTATAGTTTGACAATGTAGTGTAAAAGCCACCATACAGGTAAGTTGTTGAATATTTTGAAACTAATTTAACTGGAAGTTGTTGCTGCCTTAGGCAGCACCAATTTCCAGTCAAATTAGTTCCAAAATATTCAACAAGATAAGTATTATATAACAAATACTGTAATGCGTTGGCACTTACATGACATCACGCACTATCGCTTGAGGAGACAAAATGGCGGTGATCAATGTTCAACATTTACGCGATATTACAAAGCAGATACTTGTGATACAGATAAGGTAATGTGACAGAGTATGACTGGCATGGAATCTATATACCATACTCTATCAGTACAATGCAACATTTGAGACGAGATTACCTTCGCTTTAAATATGTTTCTAAGTCATTTATATATATATATATATATATATATATATATATATATATATATATATATATATATATATATATATATATATATATATATATATATATATATATATATATATATATATATATATATATATAGCAATTAACACTGGGGGAGAGGTTCTTTTATATTAGACATAAACCTTTCCCTAAACGATACACATTATATATGAAAATATATTTGCAGCTAAGTGTATCTGAAAATTGGTTATTGAGCTTGATTTTTTAACTTATGCTATTATACATACTTTGTATTACTCGAAATATCTTATCATTTATGTTATGCTGGTCAAGTTTTATCCAAAGATCGTTATAACACACAGAATCAAAGGCCTTCTCAAGGTCCACGAAACAAAAAAAAATAATCGCTTCTTTGTATTCTTAAAAATGTTGATTACAGTGTTTAAGGAGAACATATTGTAGATATCGGATTGTCTTATGGGAAGTCATGACCCCGGTAGACGTCTTATATTTGCGAGTAAGACCTCAGTGAAATTTATGTTTGAAAATACCAGGTGAGCTAAGGACGGAATAAGCATCGTAGTAGTGAGGTATAGATAGGAAGATGCACTGGATGACTTCAGCCAGTGCTGATGATAGGATACAGTTTCGCGGAAATAGAATAGGTTTCGCAGAAATAGAATAGGAACCAGATTGAAACTGTAGTAGTATATTCATCACAATAAGTTAGGAGTTAGAATAGATTGGAATAAGATCAACGGTTCTGGGTTGATGATATCTGTCAATAGTTGAAGGTAAAAGTTGTTGCTGTGGGATCGGCATACACTTTTATAATATTCAGCAGTCATTTAGGCCGTTAGTTTGGTAAATAATAGAGTGATAACAATAGATACGAATCGATGGGAATCGAGAGAAATTATAGGAAACAGACGGACAGGTAGTGGTGACGGTCGGTATTTCCGACTCCCTTAAGCAAGTACAACAACAACAGCTGGCAATGAGATCATACAGCTCATGTGCTTATTAACGTTCGCTTCCTACAGGCTTATCCGTGATAGGCAAGGGACAGGACAGAGGCATTGTAGCGACCTGTAGGAATTAATAACATAATCGAAATTTGTATATCAACTATATGTCAATCAAAGAAAGGCATGCTACAACAACACGTACCGTAATGTTGTTAGTTAGCTGACAGATCGCATCAAAGCAGAACCAGCCAACACCACTTTGACCCTGTTGTATAGTATCTCCCGAGAAGAGAAGCCCAGAGTTTGATTAGTCAGGATGACGTCATAATCAATGAGCATTGAGTCAAACTCTGTGGCAGAGAAACCAAAGAAACGAAGTTTCAAAGTAAATCGAGAGATAGGTTAACAGGGATTGGTCAGAACGACCAAGAGAGAATAGGTACAATCTTCTAGGAAGAGATAAGCAGATGTTGATTGGAGGCAGGAAAGCTGCGGGCCAATAAAACTGTGGTTATGACTACCTAGAAGGATGAAAGGAATAAAAACTATGTATTACGATATGTATAGATCTATATATCGTAATATGTATAGAAGTTGGGAATCGAAAAATAGTATAAAGTAGGCAGTTTGTCTACTAAATCTTTAATCTTCACCATCAGTGATCCGTAGCAGTCTTGCTTCATGAATAAGCTAGATAGTCGAATAGCACATCAATTTAGTTTGGGAGTAATTCGTCTCAGTTAGGAATAGGATTTGATAGAGTAGTATTAGATAAGTAATTAAAGTAAATCATTCATAAATTGTAGAAAGTCTCATTTTATATTACGACAGTAAAAGTCGTCTTTGTTATAATCAGTAGTAGTGTAGCGAATAAATCATATCGTATTTAATCAAGTATAGACCCGAGTTGAGTTCGTGTGATATACTCCAGAAGCAAGGAACACACTCCTTGCCTTACCTGAGCATCTTCGAAAGTCAGATAGGCCCCGATTACGAATCAAAATATCTTCACCACCATCAGAAGAGGCGAGCCCAGTAATCGCATCGCCGGTACTCGGAGGAGATAGGTTGTTGCAGCAACCTACCATCATAAGTCTTCTCCGATTAGCGGTGATATTTAGTTAGTGACGTTTCGAGAAAGAAGATAAAACCGAAAATCTTCAGTGGCTTCACCTGCCAGGATTGAGAGTTTATAAGGACACACAAAACTGTAAGTAGTGAGACGTATGGCCCAAGCCCAAGTAGACAATCCAACCCAGCAAGTTTTGAAAGACGTGGCCGACCACGTTCAAGTATTTATAACAGCCGCAAGACAGGCGGAGAGCACCAAGGTGGTCCAGCACCACGAATATCGTGAAAACTCATTGGTAAAGATAACTATCGACATTACCTGCACTGAACAACCCAGGTTACAAAAAGCAATAATCTGCCTGTACTATCATTAGGCCGATTCAACATGGCCTCTCCCCGTAGACCAACTGAACCAGGACTGCCCCCGCAGGATGTACACGTCCGTCAAGAATTACGACCCGAGACGGTGGCGGCGATGCAAGCCATGGGATCCGCCATGGCCGACACGATCGTCGATAGCAGCAACCGGAGGGAAACAGAGCGGGTCTACCGCCAAGAGATCCGAGAAACAATACAAAGAATCCAGCCGTGCGATGGGTTGATACCCGAACAAGTACGCACATTTCTTGACGAAACCAGTCGGGCGTGGGTAGCCAACGAGGGTAGACTAGGTGGGGTACCCACCTATATAATAACACGAGCTGCCCGAGGACAGTTAGCGAGAGCCATAGACGGCTACCTGGTAGGCAAGGTCAGAGAGGACCTAAAGAATTATATAACCCTCAACTTTATTTCGGCAAATGAGGAGGAAAGGGTTAAATATGATTTGGACGGGGTCCGCCAGCGGCGAAGCAAGATGATCATCACCTTCAACCGGAGGTGCCGCGAGCTAGCTCGCCGAGCCTACCCTGTAGAGAACGACGATACCCGAAGGACCGTCATGGGCATATACCTGAAGGCCCTGAATGACCAAGGACTAAGCCGACGGATAGTGTGAAAGAAGGCAGCTACCCTGAACAGAGCGATAGAAATTGCCGAGGAAGAAGAGGTCTGCAATGACCTATTGAAAGCGATGAAGATCGGCGGACGGCAAGAGGAGAACATGGAGATTGATGCGTTAGAACCGGAAGAAGAAAAAGGGATTTGGCAAGTGGTAAACACGTTGAAAAGGCAGATGGTGCAACAAAGTCGCATGATCGAGAAGCTATGCGGCATCATAGGCGAACTAAAGGAGGAAGCCAAGGCGCCGCGACAATCAGCAGCACGAAAAACGCCACCAGCCAGAACCGTGAAACAACAAAAAGGACAGCGTCCTCCCGTCAAATGCTTCAACTGCGGTAAAACCGGACACATGGCCCGGGATTGCCAGGTTAACGCCAGAAGTTCAGAACCACGACGTAGTGTGAAACGAGACGTAACATGTTTTAATTGTGGGCGAACCGGCCACTACAAGAGTGACTGCCCACAGCCCATACAGCCTCCTCAAGGGAGAACATGCACGCAAAATGTGCCACGACCACGACCCCGAGGACAGCAACCACCGATGACATGTTTCAACTGTGCTAAGGAAGGGCATGTCGCCCAAGACTGGTACATGTTTGCCAAACAGAAAGACAACCCTAATACAGTAACGTGTTTCGGATGTGGGAGGGACGGACATTTTATCCATGATTGTCCCACCACTGGTCCCATGCAGACGCCACGATCAAGCCCGAATCATCAACGCGTGACCAAGCGTCCCCGGACTGAGGATGTAGCCATGGACATGGACATGGACATCGACGAATTGGGCGGTCAGCAATCCACCATGCCCCGTTCGTGTTCCCGAAACGTAAGAAGAGACATTGCCAACGGGATGCGGGATCACGACGAGTACGAGGACCCGGAAGGATTCGTCTTAACGGGTGAAGGAACAGATGCCTACGGTCGGTATTCATATGGCATGGACAGTGCATCTGGCCAGCGGAGTTTGTATGCGGAAGTAGTTAGCGGACGAAGGAGTCCGGTAAATGGTGACGGAGGAAACCGTTGGTGAGGCCACCGACCGAGCGGTTTCTGATCCGTCTTAGATTAGAAAGAAACGGTCTTGTGGATAAGGGTGAGTACCTGCATGCTTTGATAGATACGGGTGCTAGCGCATCCTTAATTCGAAAGGATATTTGGCGTAGCAGGTTAGATGCTAGGCCATTAAAAAGAGCAAGAACGCTCTTAGCTGTAAATGGTGCCCCAATAGAACTTTTGGGCGAAACGCAAATCAAATTTGAAAATGCCCGGCCTATTCCAAGTATGGTAGTGGCGAGTATGAGGCATGAGTGTTTGTTTGGCGCGGATGCTTTGCACTTGGGAAATGCAAAGATTGACTATCGGACCAAAGAAGTAGTATGGTTTGGTCAGGTATATCCCTTTAGGTATCCCTATAGGGAACAAGCGAAATATGTATATGCTAGTTGTAAGGAAACGACCGGATATAAAGATATTGACAAAGTTGTGGATGACTTTGCGGATATCTTTGATACGGCTCGTCCAAACACTTTAGGATTGGTCCCCAAAGTGAAATGTACGGTACCAACAGGAGATGCTTATCCTATAAGGCAGAAGGCCTACCGTCTACCGCTAACCAAGCAATATGTGGTCAAGAACCAAGTAAAAGGAATGCTTGGTGCGGGCGTCATAAGACCATCGTCATCACCATGGGCGTCACCCATTACTTTGGTTCCTAAGAAGGACGGTGAAACCCGGTTTTGTATTGACTATAGGAAATTGAATTCGGTATGTCGTAAGGACAGCTACCCGCTACCGAATATCTCTGACATTTTTGATTCGATGCGAGGTGCAACAATCTTTTCTACTATGGACTTGAAGTCTGGATATTGGCAGATACCAATGGCCAGCCAAGACATAGAGAAGACGGTGTTCGTCTGCAGCGAAGGTTTGTACGAATGGATTCGTATGCCGTTCGGTTTTTGCAACTCAGGTGCGATGAATGACATTTTCCGAGAATTTGTAGGAAAATATGTGCACGTTTTTGTCGACGATATAGTCGTATATTCACGAAATCCGACAGAACATGCACAGCACTTGCGTAAGGTCATGCGCAAGATTACAGAGTATAACTTACAAGTTAAGAAAAAGAAGTGTGATTTCGCCAGTACGTCTGTGGACTTGTTAGGATATCGCATTTCTGCATAAGGAGTAGCTCCTCAGGCTCAGAAGGTCAAGGTCATTAGGGAAATGTCACCACGACGTGATGTGGGTGAAGTAAGAAGTTTCCTTGGAGCTACCGGATATTACCGATCCTGTGTGCAAGGCTATGCGGAAATTGCCAAGCCTTTAATAGAACTAACGAAGAAATATAAGCGTTTTGAGTGGGGTAAGGATGAACAGCAAGCGTTCAAGAAATTACAGAACTTGCTGTGCAGTGAGATGGTTCTCACATATCCGAATTTAAATGCCCCTTATAAGTTATACACTGACGCGTCTAGTTATGCTATTGGTGCTATGCTGGTACAAGACGATGCTAAGGGTATAGAGCGAGTGATTCAATATGTAAGCTCTACTCTTAAAGATAGTCAGCTTAATTGGCCCGTAATAGGGAAGGAGGCTTACGCTGTGATCTATGTGTTGAAGAAGCTCCGCCCATATCTATTTGGCGCGCAGTTTACCATGTACACCGACCACAAACCCCTAAAGAGTTTGTTTGTGGGTGAGGTGAAGAACACGAAGGTGCAGCGCTGGGCAGTGCTGATTGCTGAGTATGGATGTAAGATTGAGTACATCCAGGGCTCGAAGAATATTCGAGCGGACATGCTGTCCAGATTACGTCGTCCTGTGGAAGTCGCCACGTTAGACACGGGCGATTATGTCATACCCGAGGTAGACGAAGGTGCATTACCGCACCTCCCTCTAGAGGTTTATGACATACCCTACGACGAATTGCGTACTGAGCAGACCAAGAGATACCCGGAGTTGTTCAAGAACACACCGGAGGAGTATATGGTCAAAAACGGTATTCTGTATTCCTTAGTGACACCTTCAGCGTTGGACGCTGAGTACCCCAGAATTGTATTACCTACCCTGTTCCGTGAGAAAGTGCTCCGGAAGGCTCATGAGAGAGCCGGTCACCAAGGTCTGAAAAAGACCATCGTTATGGTAAGAGATTCTTTTGTGTGGACGTCTTTAAGGAAAGATGTGGTTCGTATGCTTGAAACGTGTACCACGTGCCAGGTCAACCGACCCGTCACTACACGACCTCAATACAGTTAGATGCCCATGGCTAATTATCCGAGTCAGATAATTGGTATGGATTTGATCGGTCCACTGTTAGAGTCAAGCAGAGGTAATGTGTATATCATGACGATAATCGATCACTGTTCTGCATGGGCAGAAGCATACCCAATTGCTGCAAAAACATCGCAGAACGTTGAAGACAAGTTTTTCAACGAGTATGTAGCTCGTCATGGTGTCCCGGAGATCCTGATAACGGATCAAGGGAGAGAATTTTGTTCAAACAGTCTGGAGGAACGATTTAAAGAACACGGTATCGATCATAGACGATCGAGTCCATACCATCCGCAAACAAATGGACGCACCGAGAGGTTCAATCGTACGCTCAAGGAGCTAATCCAGAAAGGTGTTAATAATGAATCTCGTGCATGGGAGGATGAACTGGGCGCGGCTTTAACAGCATACCGCAGCTCTCGTCACTCTACGACCGGATATACGCCATTTTATCTGACGTATGGTCGTCGTGCAAGGCTTCTGTTGACCATCCCACTGGATGCTACGCAGGATCTGGGTGAAAGACTTACATGTCTTAATAATGCCCTACTGCGTGCTCATGGAGAAACGGCTAGGTCTCGAGAAGTTCATCGAGAACAAATTAACAAGTGTGCAAACGCAGGTGAATTTAAGGTGGGCGATTCAGTGGTTGTAAAGGCTGAGGAGAGGATGAAATTGACCTCTCGCAGTGACCCTGAGTACGAGATATTTAAGATCAATGGTCCCGTAGCTCATGTCCAACATCAGAGATCTGGGAAGGTACGCGTACTTAATATATCTAAGCTACGTGTGGTTGACTCAGAGATGTGTTGGGATAAGGTCCGACCACACCCTATTCGTAACTCTGCTAAAGGTACGAAAGCCAGCCATCACCCTCGAGTGATGGTACCTGAGTCCAAACCTTTGACGGTGAACGACTCCGATGCGACATCGAGTAAGAGGGCTCGTAGGAAGCGACCAGCTTCTGATGAGGAACCAACGATGCGCAAGGTGGATAAGGCGGTTGATGTAAATATAGATCGACCTGGGATGAGTAATGATCGAAAATATGTATCTCCAAGGGAAACCACCGAGACTCATCGTACCATTATGATGGACACCTCGGAGGATGTACCCGAGCCTGCCAACGAGCCAATGGAAACGCTTCCATCTCATCCCTACTTTCTGCGCAAGCGCAGTCTCGCTCCTGATGTCTACTCAGACCCTAAGAGACTCAGGATTGGCGCGTTTGGCCGTGCTCGATACGATGATTTCATCGGTCATATCGAAGTGGTTATAAGGCGACGTAGCCAGAGAGACTTTTAATCTCTGCCTAATCACTGTACGAGTAGCATAGCATAAGTCTAGCATCATGTATACATTACAGTTATGTATGATAGTGATAGTAGTAGGTATAGTACATAGTGTCTGCCGAAATTCTAGTATTCATAGATTACCAAATGGTGTTATGATAACCGATCACCAGGAAATATCATTAATACGAGCGGAATGGACGGTGGTGGTGTCCATAGACCATCCGTATTTACCTGCTGAATTTCTTGACCAGTTAATACGAATTCGTGTTCTCGTTGCGGATATTAGTCAAAAGACTTCGTTAAGCAGCAACGACATTCTAGGACTCCAACGTCGGATTGACGGAATAAGGAAGGTTGCCATAGGTACACAACAGACAATGCAGAAACGCAATCTTCGGCGAAGAAAGCGTGGACTCTTTAATTTTGTGGGCGACATAGCATCGTCTTTATTCGGGACTGCTACATCCGGCGACATAGAAGCGATCCGGGAGGTAGTAAAGGAAGCGATGAGGAATGTAAAAAGATTAGTCCATTTCTCTAACAAATTAGCGTCACACGTGAAACTTGCTTCTAAGGCAATAGACACCAATGTGGATAGAATTAACGATGTGGCAGACAGTTTGGTAGAGTTAACCGGCAATGTTAGCTGACTCTTCAAAATACAGGCAATGCGTCAAGCAGAACTGTATGCATTAGTACGTCTCGGGCACCTCGTCGATGCAGCCGAGAATGTGGTAACTAGTTACCAGAAAGCTGCTGCTCAGTTCCATAGGCAAACGGCCTCGCTCGAGCTGGGTAGATTAACGGAAGAATTATTTAGCCCTATGGACCTGGCCGAAGTGGCTAAGCAGGTCAGCGTAGGCAACCGGTTAATCCGTCCCTACCAATGGTACTACCGAAACGTAGTAGTATATCCCCTGTGGAAGGACGACGAAAGACTGCATTATGTAGCTACCTTACCCTTAATCGACGGAGGACAGTACATAGAATACGGGTTGCATTCGTGGCCCGAACCATTGGTCACGATGGGTTACTATATGCAGGTATTGATAGCTAGAACCAGTATTGGACTTGACACTAAGACGGGTTGGTATTTTACACCATCTGAGTGCCAAGGTAGTAAACCTCGAGTATGTCACGGGCAATTAAGGGTCGATAAGACCCACGTGCCGTGTATAGTTAGTCTGCTAACAAATACCACGGATAGTACCTGTTGTAATATTAAATTGACTGAGTCCAACGAAACGTCTAGTAAAGTATTTGCCAACAAGAAAATAGGCGTAGTTTTGCAAACGTTCGGAGAAACTGTTGAAGTACACTGCGGCGGACGACTGACGGACCGGTGTGTAGTTAAGAATGGTGTGTTTGCTCTAATGTCTGGAGAATGTGATTATAGTGGCAAGGGTTGGCGACTTGAGCCGGTACAGTCTTATAGTCGGACTTACACTGTCTGGCCATTGATACACCACGATTGGATGTGGCCGGGGTACTAAACCCATCAATGATAGTTGATCAGTTGAGTATGCAGAAGTGGGACCATTTGCATAAGTCTAAGTACGTGCCGCTAGCACCATTATCTGCGGTCGACCCAGCGATGGTCGATGGCATGGGGGTACGATCATTTGTGTCATATTCAACCGGCTCCTTCGTCGTAGTGCTCGTCATTGTGTTGGTATTATGGAAGTGCGGTATTCTTTCACGCATGTGGATATGGATTAAATGCAAGCCACATGCGGCCCATAGCAGTGCGCCACGGACTATTCACCCTCACAGGCACCGGAGACCTGCAGCCCTACCGGAGCCGCTGAGGATGTCAGCCGGGTCGTCGCCTAACGCTGTTGCCAGGACTGAGATCGACCCGACGGCTGACGACTGGATAGACATGGTGATTGACAGTCCTAACATTCGTGTTTCGTATGAGGATTTGTCACTATAGCACTAACTCATTATAGTGCCATATTTATTTGATTGTACTTTTATGGATTCACAGTTCCTAACATTGAGATGGAGTACGTGGATTCTTCATCATATTACATATAACACTGACTTTAGTTTTATGCCATAGTTTAGTATTGCTATATTATAATGATTAGGAATTGTTCATGACCTGTAATGATTATTCTGTAGGATTAAGGTTGATATATTGTTTCACAATGTTCGTTTTGTTTATGATTCGTTTTGATTGTTTCGTGTTTATTTTATTTTATTTCTGATTCATTTTTGATTGTTTTATAGCATTAGTGATCATCGTTTTAGGTTAGTATGTGAGTGTATTGCTACATGTCGGGATAGCCCTGGTATAGTGTGGTTTTGTTGTTGATAGAGTACAACGAGTTAATTAACATTCTCTTAAGGCCTTAAGAGATGGTTAATTAACTTCGTTTGAGGGGCATGTGTAGATATCGGATTGTCTTATGGGAAGTCATGACCCCAGTAGACGTCTTATATTTGCGAGTAGGACCTCAATGAAATTTATGTTTGAAAATACCAGGTGAGCTAAGGACGGAATAAGCATCGTAGTAGTGAGGTATAGATAGGAAGATGCACTGGATGACTTCAGCCAGTGCTGATGATAGGATACAGTTTCGCGGAAATAGAATAGGTTTCGCAGAAATAGAATAGGAACCAGATTGAAACTGTAGTAGTATATTCATCACAATAAGTTAGGAGTTAGAATAGATTGGAATAAGATCAACGGTTCTGGGTTGATGATATCTGTCAATAGTTGAAGGTAAAAGTTGTTGCTGTGGGGTCGGCATACACTTTTATAATATTCAGCAGTCATTTAGGCCGTTAGCTTGGTAAATAATAGAGTGATAAGAATAGATACGAATCGATGGGAATCGAGAGAAATTATAGGAAACAGACGGACAGGTAGTGGTGACGGTCGGTATTTCCGACTCCCTTAAGCAAGTACAACAACAACAGCTGGCAATGAGATCATACAGCTCATGTGCTTATTAACGTTCGCTTCCTACAGGCTTATCCGTGATAGGCAAGGGACAGGACAGAGGCATTGTAGTGTCCTGTAGGAATTAATAACATAATCGAAATTTGTATATCAACTATATGTCAATCAAAGAAAGGCATGCTACAACAACACGTACCGTAATGTTGTTAGTTAGCTGACAGATCGCATCAAGGCAGAACCAGCCAACACCACTATGACCCTGTTGTATAGTATCTCCCGAGAAGAGAAGCCCAGAGTTTGATTAGTCAGGATGACGTCATAATCAATGAGCATTGAGTCAAACTCTGTGGCAGAGAAACCAAAGAAACGAAGTTTCAAAGTAAATCAAGAGATAGGTTAACAGGGATTGGTCAGACCGACCAAGAGAGAATAGGTACAATCTTCTAGGAAGAGATAAGCAGATGTTGATTGGAGGCAGGAAAGCTGCGGGCCAATCAAACTGTGGTTATGACTAACTAGAAGGATGAAAGGAATAAAAACTATGTATTACGATATGTATAGATCTATATATCGTAATATGTATAGAAGTTGGGAATCGAAAAATAGTATAAAGTAGGCAGTTTGTCTACTAAATCTTTAATCTTCACCATCAGTGATTCCGTAGCAGTCTTGCTTCGTGAATAAGCTAGATAGTCGAATAGCACATCAATTTAGGTTGGGAGTAATTCGTCTCAGTTAGAAATAGGATTTGATAGAGTAGTATTAGATAAGTAATTAAAGTAAATCATTCATAAATTGTAGAAAGTCTCATTTTATATTACGACAGTAAAAGTCGTCTTTGTTATAATCAGTAGTAGTGTAGCGAATAAATCATATCGTATTTAATCAAGTATAGACCCGAGTTGAGTTCGTGTGATATACTCCAGAAGCAAGGAACACACTCCTTGCCTTACCTGAGCATCTTCGAAAGTCAGATAGGCCCCGATTACGAATCAAAATATCTTCACCACCATCAGAAGAGGCGAGCCCAGTAATCGCATCGCCGGTACTCGGAGGAGATAGGTTGTCGCAGCAACCTACCATCATAAGTCTTCTCCGATTAGCGGTGATATTTAGTTAGTGACGTTTCGAGAAAGAAGATAAAACCGAAAATCTTCAATATGATCAATGGTAGAATATCACTTTCTAAAGCCTGCTCGATTGTCGCATAGATGATTGTTATTCTCTAGAAAACTGTTTATTCTATTACTTATTATTGACGTAAATAATCTCGTTAAACAGTCGTGCAATTGGTCTATAATTTTTTGGGTCATTCGCATCGCCTTTCCTTTTATATATTGGTATGATTCTGTAGCGGGCCAATATCGAATTTGTGGCGTCGGCCACCGGCGCAGGGACCAATATCGAATTCGATATCGGCGCGCCCGTTGTCCAGTGACGCAGTGACCAATATGGAATTTGATATTGCCACGCCTGTTGGCCAATGACGCAGGTGACCAATATAGAATTTGATAACGCGCATGGAACGAATATTTAATTTGATACTGGCGTGCCTGTTGGCCAACGGCGCAGGGAACAATATCGAAATTGACCCGTTGGCCAATGGCGCAGCTGAGCAATATCGAATTACACAAGGTTCTGATTCCTGTTTGTCTGCCTAAATGTGTTTATTCACAATGGTGTATTGTAGTGAGGAAACAGAAAGTTACAAAAGGTTCCAGCGTTGTTAGAAATTAATACGGACTTGGTTTCCTTTTCAATTCGCTTTATAAAAACAATCGACGACGATTATGTGGAAACAAAAGCGGCTACATCGATGTCAACTTTGTATACACCTTTGAAAGTCATTGCTGCTTTTAGAATGGATCTTTCCGGGTTTAGCTATGCCCCGCCCATCTCTAGCTAAGCTCCACCCACACCTCGCTCTTGTTGTGATCGATCGATCTCTGAACACCCTGACTATCAATTTCCAAAAAACTACACTGGTAAGCTGTTGATAAGGCAGCAACAGTGCCCAGTCAAATTAGTTTCAAAATATTCAACAGCATGTTTATTAAATAGCAAAGAATTACAAAGACATGCCATTCATACAACGTGTCAGAGTATTTGAGATTTGGTGACGGTCGATATGGAACCCTTTCTGACGTAATGATTGTGACGTCACCATACACGCGCTGAGCTGATTATGACGTCATACGAGGTCAGACGATAGATGGATACTCTGGAAATGTGAATCACACATGTGCCCGCTAAATCTACTCAGTAAAATTTGACATGTACTCATGTCGGTCTGGAAATCATATTATTTACTCTCGATCTAATACAGTTTCACGATGGATGCTCACGTGGAGCTATTTGTTCTAGATAAATTCGTTACGGTCAAAATATCATTGATAATAATTTTATTTTCAAGCATTTTGGTGTGAAATGTGTTATTAAAACATTCAAATTTAAAAATGATCGCATTTTATTTATTTAGTTATTTATTGTGTTCGCCATGCATTAATAAGGTTCTGTTAGAAACATAAATTTGTGTACTTTGATACTGTTTCATATCGGACCAATATTGGTCACCTGCGCCGTGGCCAACGTGTGAGCCGATATCATATTAGGTTTCAGGGCTTGCTGTATGGAATTCCTTTCGGGTTCTTTCACATTTGTTATCAAAACAGGGGCGCTGCATTTTGTTTTTAAGGCGATTTCTGTTAGTTTAATTTTTCCAAATACTTCCCTGATAACGCATCTTACTAGGCCGATGTTGGGCCGACACCGGGCCGATAGTGAAATTATCGGCACGGTATCGGCCCAGCATCGGGCCAGTAAGATGTGTTATCTGGGTTCATTTGCCGTTTTGTCGGCATTGCTGAAATGCTTTCTGTAACTTCATTTATTGATTCCTCATATAAGTTACCTTCTAATTGTACGTTTATAACAGCTAACACCACACGATTTGTTATTATTTGAATAAATTCATCGCTTTTATTTGGATTCCATTTTTTAAATGTTGTCAAATTTTATTTGTTTAGTTCTTTGTAGCCCCATGGCGGCTGGCCACAGATTGGGCGTTTCAACAGAAGTGATACTTTTAATGCAAAATAAATATCCGATAAAATATGGCAGAAGTAAAAATCGTCAAAATTTGATATGTATTCAAAGGGCATTTGAGCAGATATGCCATAGTCGTACTTTTAAATCTACCTATTGTAGCATCTGTACCGACTCTACCATTCACAATAACCAGAGTGTTATAATTTGAGTAATCTCCGGCGGCAATATGTGTCAGCTTGATGTTTATTTTGAGATATTGTAGCGCGGATCGACCAGGCAGGTAGGAACCGTCCACGCCTGTCTGGGTACGGAATGGCCGGAACTTTCCAAGCACCCCCACCACCTGGGTAGGACAGTACATGTATATAAAGCCATATGAGAGAGGTTTTAAAAAGGACAAAGTCCGTGAGATCGCCTAGCGGCATCATATTTTGTACCGAGCTTGTACATGTAATTCCTTTAAACTGTATTCTCCTCGTCATTCTTCGGTCCGACCATAACCAGACTGAAGTCAGGATTCCAAATCTTGTTATCATTTTAAAATCGGTCCAGAAATGACCGAGTTTTCCATGTTCAAACCTTCAAATTCCGCTCTAAATAGTTCTCTAAAAGCCATAAGCGCATGTATGTACTTAGTGAATGGGGGGGGGCGTATGGGGGGGAGGGGACGTATCACGTGATCGCTTTCTCTACCTCTGAAACTCGCACGCTGCTTGGTTGTGGTGCTCCAGCTGTGACGTCACGAATAGTATAAAAGGAGGTGGAAAACCAGAATCGAGAGCAGTCAGGATAGCGAGAAGCTGGTGGTGAGGTGCCTGGTCAGAGATAAGCGAGTCGTTGGTAACTGCTTACTGTAAAGTCAGGCTCCCTATAGCCTATTACGGTGCCTATCGGTTTTGAGCACTCTTATCTAGGGAACTAGCCACCACATCCACATCGCAAGATTGTGTACGCTCCCGGGAAGATATCACCCAGGGGCAATAACTAAATTTTATGTTAAGGCAACCCCCACTACCAACACCGCAGAGGGACCACCTTGCGGATGGGCAGGTTGGCCCCGATGCAACGCTCGTCAAAGTATGTAGGGCGAGTGATGCTTTCGATGGATAGCTTAGTTTTAGAGATTTCGACCGCAGTCAGGGGACACTGCCTGATGCATCACACGAGCTAAGCGGTGCTTGTCTTGTGAACTGCCATGATGCATCTGCATCTTATGACTTTCAACTGTAGCCCTTCATAACTACAGGGAAGCTTCAAACTTCCGCACCCGTACAGAACTTTCTAACACCGTCTAAATTACTTACTGAGTGAATAAACTTAACTAACTACTAGCCATCCGTATCTGCAACAGTTCTTCTTCACCGTTCCTGAGAGTGAGCCGCATCAGACAGTTTACCTGCAGATTTTCCTGGCAGCTAACTTCCGCATCATGCCATCTCGTGTTCCTAATATTTGACGCTTCAACTACAGTGATTCCAGAACTTTCCCCGTACCGATGACTAATAGGTACTCTGTTATTGTATTATTGTATTAATATATTTATATTAGGTACTGATGATTAACAGGTACCGCACGGTCGTCTGAGACCGCACTTTTATAGTTTATACCTTTTAACTGTATATATTTACTCTTATTTTGTGCCGATGACTAACAGGCACCTTCAAGGTCCTGTGACCTCTCATTTTACTGTACTGTGATAGTTAGTTGCATGACAGTAGCCATTCTAGTTATATGTTTTGCTTATTTCATACAAAAACATTAGAACCACAGTTCGCTAGGCTACACAATACAGCAACAACAACCGCACCACCTTGTTCCCCAACAGCAATAATTCTTCACTGAGGTCGCTGTTCATGTTCTCACTGTGCGAACCTGCCATGTGGCCGACTAAACCTGGACTATTTTAGCTCGATAGCATAGGTTTATATGTAGTAAGGGATGATTACTCTGTAGGAGACATTTTGTGTAAGTATCTTTTCCACGAGTAGCGGATATGTAATACCACACACCAGCTAGGTTGTTTATATTGGTCATATACCATAAGGCCTCCTATTCTTACGAATATAAAAGTAATTCTCTCTGTCTACGCTCCTCCAGCCTCCAGGATTAATAACTGTTTGGACTTCCCTCCACCACGAACGGTTAGAACTGACTTTGAAACTATTGGGGTTTCAAAGTGGTTAGAATCAAAGTGTCGATGACCGCAAACATGCCCCCTGTATCTTCGGATACATGTTAGCTTTAGATAACCACGCCAAAGTAGGAAGCACTGCGAAAACATTAATTATTTCCTGGCCTGCAGTGCATCTCTGGGCGATTTTACATAACCCTAAAGACAGGTGAAATGTTAATCCCTGGGTGCGGATCTCACATGATCTACCCCGGACACGCTGGGTGGCGGACAGGATACATATCTCCATCTAACGCTACAAGTGACTGGGTGCGGTCTTAGAACCCACAACGCCCTCACTGGAAGGTCACTATTGTTGGATAGCTGTCTCTTTGTCCCCACCATAAACTTATATGTGCTTTTCAATGCTTATGTAATGTGACTTGTCCCTGTGCTATTATTTGCGGTCATGATGCGGTGGTAACAAGATCATCATATGATTCTGGAGCTGCCACCTCGTGACAAATCCGCACGCTGTCTAAGGGGTGGGGCGATGCTCCGTGAGGGTGACCATATGGACAGTGGGCATTCTCACCAGTCAGGCTTGTATGGTAACGATCGATAGAAAACACAGCCATTTGCGGCTTAGCCTTGATCTGGACCCAAAAAGTAATTGATAGGATAGGATCTAGCAGAAGGACCGCATAAATAAAACGACAACCACTAATTCAGCATCTTTTAACTTACATCAGGTGACAGTGTTGAATTCTGCGAAAATCATCCACCTCATCTTCACGTAATACAGCGTGAATCACAATGTCTTATAATTTTACTAGGTTGACTCTTTTTACATGGCATAGTTTGAACAAGAGAGTGGCCCTTTTTGCCATCTCTCTTCCTCTGCTTCGGTGTTGTTGGTATTTTCCTGTGACAGAGGCCCACGCGAGACACTTTCCTCTCACAACAAATAATGTTTGTGTTAGAGTTTTAGGAGCCTCCTTTGCGGGAATACCTCACTGATTATATCAATCAGAGACCGGTGAGGTACCTCTGGTGAGGGCCATGTTAGACGTTTCATCAACTCGACCCTATGTACTTGACTTCTCTCTTGTAACAGCAAACGAGTACCATTGTTTGTTTGTTATTATAACTAATTATGTATTTAATTATGTCTATGCCCTAAGTGGAGCAAATTGACCACCACACCAGTAGCACAAACAGCTGGGACGAGACAGTGTGGTTTAACTTCCACAATGATGATCGCACGGCCCCGCTGGAACATAAGCATTCCACCGGCTCATGAAGTCAGTCTTTGTACAATCCGGAGATGCGCAACACCAGATCCGCAACCCCAAGATCCGCAACTAACCAGCAGCCTCGTCCCGGAATCCGCAAGAGTCCCCACCGGAAAAATGCACACAAGAAATCCGCAATCATCAAACTCGGCATAACCAGCATGGAAAACTGTCAGAGAACAACGTTATGAATATCACCGCCCCACACCACAAGGGACATCCCACCCCTTGGAAGTGATATCAGCAAAACCAGTGAAACTGAACAACATCGTTATAACAGATGTCTTTATCGAGAGAGCAGGATTGACTGCACTCTGTCGTCGGTATGCCAGTACGAGATAGGCACAGAAAGTGAAATTCAACAACAGTCTGATTCAAGTTATGACAGCCCCCCCCCACCCCCTTCTTGGCCATCCACGCTCTAAGTACCTCTACCCCGCTTTTCTGAGGCTCGGCCATTACAGAGAGAATACATTCAATGCCCAGTAAAGTTATCGCCACAATCGCGACAGTACCCATCCCTCAACTGCAATAACATTTTAACACATCAGTACAGTGCAATAATCATCCACAGAGAACCAGACACGCATATCTACCACCCCCTCCAACACGACAGAAACACAGACACTCAGCATGACTGCTTCACAAATCTCCATACGACGGAATTGTAAGTTGTACAACTGTGGCACGCATGTTCAGAGCTGTACTGTAATGACTAAGTTTGTGTCTTGGTGCGGTGAGAATAGTCCTACCCATAGAGGGGGGTGCTTTGCAATCTGCCCACCCGGTAAATACAGTTCTGCTTGGCGGGGTCAGTAACTTGTCGCCAGCAAGACATGGATATGTTTAAACCAAACAATGAATTACATTCCGCTAATCTGTTATAATTTTAAGGACGAACTAATAACGTTCTACGCTTACAAATCATTGGCCCACGGGCTGGCAAGGCAGCATCAACACCTAGACAGTTAAATCAAGACTGACAATTTAAAAAAATCTCTTTACTACAAATTCCGCTCATGAATCAACACCAGATTAATGTGATGTTATATGTGGTCAGGATGCGGTGGTAACAAGATCGTCATATGATTCTGAAGCTGCCACCTTGTGACATATCCGCACGTGTCTAACTGAGGGGGGGGGGTTGCCTCGCGAAGGTGACCATACGGTCATCGGGCATTCTTGATGGGCAGGCTTACATTGTAAAGATGGTTAGAACACACAGCCATTTGCGGCTTAACCTTGATCTGGACCCAGAAACTTATTGATAGGATAGGATCTAGCAGAAGGATCGCATAAATAAAGCGGCAACCACTAATTCAGCATCTTTTGACTTACATAAGAAGACGGCGTTGAATTCTGAGGAAATCATCCACCTCATCTTCACGTAATACAGCGTGCATCACAATAACTTGTTTCATTAGGTTGACTCTTTTTACATAGCATAGTTTGAATAGGAGAGTGGCCCTTTTTGCCATCTTTCTTCCTCCTCCTCGGCGTTGTAGGCATTTTCCAGTGACGGAGGCCCGCGTGAGGCATTTTCCTCTCGCAACAAATAATGTTTGTGTTGGGGGTTAATTTAGTTTATAATAAACTTGCTATGTAGCCGCGTTAGGACCATCTTTTGCGAGGATACCTCACTGATTATATCAATCAGAAGATCGGTGAGGTACCTCTGGCGAAGACCATGTTAGCGATTCATCAACTTGGACCTATGTACTTGACTTCCCTCTTGTAACAGCAAACGAGAATCATTATTATAATAATAACCAACGCTATAACTAATAATGGATTTAATTATGTCTAGGCTCCAAATGGAGCTAATGGACCAACACACCAGCGACACAAACAGCCGGGACAAGATGGTGCGGTTTAACTTACGCGACGATGGTCTCACGGCCCCACTGGAACGTAAACATTCCACCGGCACACAAATGTGGTCTTTGTACAATCCGGAGAAGTGCAACACCGGATCCGCAACCCCGATATCCCCAGCTAACCATCAGTCTCACCCCAACATACTGTGTAATTGCAGTGCCGGCGGACCAGCGCACATGCCCAGAGGCTACAGTTTACCACATTATTCTATAGTAAACGATATCTCCGCCATTCCTTATCCGATTTAAATTCTTTTGACAGATTTGGATTCCTGAAGAAATTTTGTTTGACATGGAGTGAAATGGACCTGTATTAACAATTTAGAGAACGGGAAATATGTATCACTCCGGCAAGGTTGTGTAAGATTGGCCAAAAAAAAATACCTAAAGGGCCTCATATTTCTAAGTTATTGTCTCTCCTCATGTTCCACTAAGCCTTATGGCTTCTTAATTGTTTGGATGTCCCTATCCACACCATGGGCTAATCCGACCCTGGGAAACTATTGGGGTTTCCAAGCGGTGATGGCCAAGGTGTGGTGTTACACACATTTCCTCTGTATCTTCGGATACTTAGTAGTTAGCATCTCTGGCAATGTAGGAAAGCACTGCGAAAACATATCTTAATTATTATTTTCTTTAATTCGCTGAACAATCCTCCCACACCGCAGTGCAAAACTGGGCAACTTGTATTTAAACCTAACGACAGGTTAAACGGTTAGTTCCATATGTCCTGGTGACAGCCGAGATGCGCATCCCCGCCGAATTCCATAAGAATGTCTGGGCATGATATTCAGGTCTGCCACGCCCTCACGGGAAGGACATTTATGGTGGGTATTCGTCTTTCTTACCCCCACCGTAACGATAGACTAGTTGCCTAAAAATGCTTTTGTGAAAAGTAACCATTGTCTTGTAACGTTTTATGTGGTTACGGAGTAGGATGTCCGGATTCTTATCCAGTTCGGAGATCTTGCTAGGTAACATGTATGAGTGCTGTCTTCATTATTGGTGTCTTAGGGCATCTGTTCTCAATAACAGCCATATCTAATAGCTAGGTAGACACCCGCCATTTGCGGCCTAAAATAATCCTTGTCTCTAAAAATTAAATGTGAGGCTAAGCATAGAAGAAGGCCCGCATAAATAAGGCCGCAACTACTAATTTAGCATGCTAAATCCTTCTGGAATCCTTCGGGAATCCTTCGGGAATCGTTCGTTCCGTCTTCACGTAAAACAGCACGCAGCCATATAATTATAATCTTACTAGTTATGGTCTTTTCTTTATAGAATTTTTGGTTAAATATTAGAGTAGGCCCCTTTTTGCCTACTACTCTTCTCCTGCTTTACGCAGTGGCAACAGTTTCGCGTGATGGAGGCCCGCGCGAGGCACTTGCCTCTCGCAAGGATTCAGCGACGACAGTTCATGTGAGGATAATACTCCTCACCCAAACTAGCACTAGGAGTAGTGCCCATGTGAGGCACATAATTTCCCGTCACTACAAAGACAATTTTCTTTCCTTTCAGCTTAGAGGTATAATAGCTTATATTAAGTTAATTAGTTAAATCTCGTGTACGGGAGCCTCCCTTGCGGGGATACCTCTGCGGATGTACGAGTCTGTGTGGTACCTCCGGGGGCCCCACATTTAAAAGTTCATCAGGCTGTCTTTATGTCTTGTATTTTCGTATGCTCATTAGTTTTATCTAGCATACTCGACAGTCTGTTTAGGTAAAATCATTGTATTTTAATTAGGTCACCAAAATCAAATCTTGTAAGTCCATAGATCACGAAATTGCTATAGAGAAGCATATTGGTGACACAAACTCTTGGGATGAGACCGTTGTGTTTAATGTTCGCGACGATGGCCGCACGGCCCAACCAGAAGGATTGAGTTCCACCGGCCTTAGGAGCCGGTCTTTGTTACCCATAGGGCAGTCTCGTACAGGATCCGTCACCCCAAGATGGGAAGCTAACCAGCATCATCATTCGTCGTGCACTTGCGGCGTGGCGAGTCGACACCAGACACTGGAACAGCCCGACACTAGCCCACGAGCTGCAAGTGGCACCCGATGTGGGGCTCGAAGAACATCATTGTTAACACATAGCGAACTCACGCCCACACCGTATAGTGAGCTTAGTTCTATACTGTCTCCATTTAGCGACGACTCCCTCAATCAAGAGTTAGCGTCATACGATGGATTCACAGCTCACATGCTCACAGACTATGCCAGAAATTCACCTGCGGAATCAACAACACCGCAATATAACCTGTTTTCACCTGTCAGTGACCGCACCTTTAGGGATGCCTCACAGGCGGGAACAGAGTTTAGAACCATATCGGACGTCCGCGACAGGCCAGCTCCATCAGAGCCCGACAAAGACCCGATTACGGGCATGTATATAATCCTTCAGACTATTATCGTTCGCCTGTGTCATCCATGGAGACCATATGGCTGGGTGGCAAACCACATTACAGACAACCTACCGCACCGCCCCCTTCTAGCGCAATGCTATACTCAAGGGGAACACTGCGGCATCATTGGGAGGAATCGGCACCACCCTTTCGCTGTACATCAGTCATGCTATACACCAAAACCGTCAGCCGACTGCACCACCGCCATATGAGGAGTATCAGTCCTCACCCCAGGAAGAACGTCCGTGTAATCTCCAGAATATTCCGCCTCCTGTCCGTAGACCCCTGCTGGTCTATGGCTCTACAACAGGGGAGGATTAATTAAATTGGAGTATGCGTGTTCTTGCTCCTCGGTATCGGTATCTACGGGAAACACCAAAACCACCACCACCACCACCTACACAACGACCAGCCTCGCAATACTCGTCAGTCTCACAGATAACCCCACCACCCGGATTTCAACCACTTCATTCTTCCCGTGGTCTTGGCCGAGTCATTCGCCATCCCGAATTTAGCGGGGAGAATGACTGGACCAATTAGAAAATACAGTTCGAGATAATAAGTCAGACTAACCGCTGGAACGATCAGCAAATAGGTGAATATCTCACCGCAAAGCTTTCTGGAAAAGCCCTCCAAGTTCTTGCGGATCTCTGGACTGACTACACACCCACCTACACTCAAGTGGAACGAGCATTGATGGAGCGATTTGGTGACACAGATCTCGGAGAAACCAGTCATCTTCAACTTAAAAATCTCTGACGATGCGCAGGAGAAACTCTTCCAGAGTTGGCTAGTCTAATCCGAAGACTAGTCACCCACGCATATCCGAGCACCAACACGGAAGGCGTAATCAATCTGAATCTTGACACTTTTATCGATGCATTGAGTGGTGAACCCGCCATGAAAGAAAAGTTATTTCTTGGCGACCACGGTAGTTTGGCCCAATTAATGGCAACCGTGGTCCATATAGAAAGCTTTCTGGAGCGGGAAAGGAGTAGCCGACGCCAACTTCACCCCAACAACGAAATAGAGGATGCTGCTGTAGCCACGCCCACTAGTGCTCCCCACAGATCATCAACACCAACTGCACAAACATCACCACAACCAGCTGTACAGAATTCCAATCAGAATCAAGTGCCTGGAGGAAGGGGCGTGCCCATAGAGGAAGCTATAATGGGGCCCCTGTGTGCGGGAACCAGTGCAACAATAACAACGGCAACATGAAAGAACGTATAGATGAGATCAATAGGTAGATCTCCACTCTAACTAATTTAGTCACCACACTCAGCACAAATCTCGCCACCACTAACTTTAGGACAACAAACACCACCAGCACTTAACTGCCGCCAAACACCTGTTACGGATGCGGTCAGCCAGGCCATTGGTGAGACCGGTGTCCTAACCGACCTCCCTCTACAATGCCTGCCCCTGACAGCAGCACACTGCAACCAGAGAAGCCGTCAAACTCCTAAGGGTACCGAAACATCAAGAGCCACCTCGGTGCCCATATTCGCTTCCCGGCTCAACTGCGGCCTTCGTACAACAATGTTCGGTGGCCAATAATCACCCACCAAAATCAGATTTTACACCTACACCAAAATGCATGGCTTCACATATGTCAATACCTCCGATGCCTCCCTCATCCGCAGCATTGCCATCCCCCTCTTTCTCCGCACATAACAAGCCTTCTTTCCTGTATAAAACGGCAGTGGTAGGTTGTAGCACCTCTGCTGAAACAACGTTTTTGCAAGCACCACGTTCCGCCACCAAGACACTGAATTCTCTGTGTCCTTTGGTGGTATGCAAAACACCGCCCCACCCAACATCATCTCCCTCATCCACAGACAGCAGCAACTCAGGAGAATCAGTTCACTCTGCCTCATGGATTCGCAAGCACCGACATAGATGGGGAAAACATGTCCCTGGCGGTATCACTGTTTCTTCTGTGCTTCACCGAAACATCCAATGAAGCATTGTAAGAAATGGCTTGCGCAGGTGGAGCTTATCTATCATCTCATGCGCACCACTATCTACACTAATACAGCATACCTTGAAACGGCAACATCTCCATCATCATTGCTACCCCCAGCCCTGTCTTCACCGCAGCCCTCACAGCAGCAGTGATGACGAACTGGCCCTTTCCTCACTCAGCCATCCACCACATTAAAGGAAGCAATTCGGAAACAGTCAGAGTACATACAGAAAGATTCTGCTTCAACACCTTTGTCGCAGATGGCGTGATTGGAAACTCTTCCACAGGTACACTGCAAAGTAATATACAAATGAGCCTGTCTGTTTAGTGGCGTTTCCACCAGTGCCACCGTCGACACTGGTGCTTCAATCACTGTATTTAACAAGTGCTTATATGAGAGCATCCCGCCTCATAAGAAGCCTACACTTAAACCTACAAACATTTACCTACAGACAGCTATGGGAGCTGATGTGCCCATAGCCGGTGTAGTCAATTTACTCATCCAAATAGAGGAGATGCAATTCATACAGCGAGGTGTCATCGCCTCTATTCACAACGATGCCCTCCTTGGCTCTGATTTCCTTAGTGCCAGCGAAGCCATCATACATTGCAAACAACAGGAACTCGACATACACGGCCGACGAATACCTCTTGGACTGGCATCGTCATTATATGACACGTGTGAGGCAATATTATCCAGTACAACCACAGTTGAGCCGGGACAAGAACAAATCTTATGGGCCGCCGCACCACAGTTAGGAAGCAACACACACATCGCCATGCTGGAACCCGATCCTATTTACATGATTGCCTCACAATGTGCAAGTCCCCACATGATAGTAGACACTACTAATAAGGAAAATATACCTTTTAGAGTGTTTAATGGTACCGCAGACCCCATCACTCTGGAACCAGGAGTATGCTGCGCCCATTTAGTGGACCTAATCTCATTGGAATCACCTATAACTGTTGACAGACCACCGCATATGACTGATGATTTACCCGAACATTTACATGATTTATATCTATGTGCCACAGTTGGATTACTGCAATCACAGAAACATGAAATTCGGAGGTTACTACACAAATATCGCGATAGGTTTTCCCCCGGAGACATGGATCTCGGAGAGACTCATCTCATACGACACTCCATCGACACAGGCAATAATCGCCCCATACATCAACTGGTACGACGTCTTCCCATTCATAAGGAAGCGGAAGCACACCAACAAGTAGACAACATTTTGTATTATTGAACCCTCAGCATCTCCATGGGCTAGCCCAATAGTACTAGCTGGCAAAAAGGATGGAACCTTGCTGTTTTGTATAGACTACCGCCGCCTCAATGATCTTAGCATCAAGGACGCTTATCTGTTACCTCAGATAGATCAGGCCTTAGATTCCTTGTCCGGAGCCAAGTGGTTTTGTACCCTTGACTTAGCTAGCGGTTACTGGCAAGTGGCCATGGATGAAGCTGACATGGAAAAGACCGCATTCGTTTGTAGTGATGGCCTTTTCCAATTCTGTAAGATGCCCTATGGGTTGTGCAACACTCGCGGAACTTTTGAATGACTCATTGAGCAGGTATTAACCACCCTGCAATTAGAGCTGGGCGGTCTGACGGTAGCATCGAGAGGACCACGGTATACCGTGAACCGATACCATGACCATTGACATTTCCAAATACCGTGAATACCGTCCATAATGTTTGAGCAGTATTTGGGAAATATATTCATAAAATATGACTTGACCAAGGGTAAATAAGTGCTAATAGTGCCAAAAATACAGGCATCCCTAACTATTAGCCGAGTTGAGGTGAAAGGGTCGTTGTAAAAACAAACATCAAGACGTCAATTACAAAATAATGACAGGAAGAATTGTATGTCAAACGTAGGTCTTGAAAGTCTCACAGTAAAATTGCTTTATTTAAAACATCTAAGCTCATTCTCTGGCGGTCCGCCGGTAGTAATTACACTATAATATATCCCCTATTCCCGTTTCTATTATTTGTAAATAACATACAAACTGCGTGCTATTCGAACACACCAGCAATCTCGCAAAGACGTATCTGATTGGTTGTTCATGAACTAGAATGTGGGAAAATACATTACTATGCTGAACCTATCAATGAAAATTTACTAAAACGTAGTATTTGCTCACGCCGTTTTGATCACGTGCTAATTTATTAACAACGAGCAGCGTTGAAGTCGTTATTATTCATTTTTCTGGCTTGTTTTAAGAAATTTCTTTAAGGATTAAATCCAGTTTAAGTAACGACACCTAAAAATTATAGTCTTTTAGCTTTTGTAATTCATTTTTCGACTGGCTACACATCGGAATTCACGGAAATAGCTTTTTACATGCATTGTTCACGTGAAGCATGGCGAGTAACGAGTCTGCACATCGGGTACTCGGTAATTATCAGAAGCTTTGGAATCGGCTATATTCAATGTCGTGTTATATGTATGTGTATAGGCCTGTTTTCGCGAGTAACAGAATACGACTCCAACATAAATAAAATAGTACAACACTCGCCCCGTTTAAATACCCACGGATTTTGTCTGGACTCTGTTTATCAAAGTGCTCGACTGCCAAAATAAAATTTCCCGTTTGCTGATCGCACACATTAATAACAAGAACAATCCAGATTGAAAATAGTGCACCCCAATGTCTCAAACAGCGGGTTATAGTTAGCGAGTCGACCACACCCTTTGATCGATATTCCCATGAATGATATTATGTCAATAAAAATAGTGACCTAATAAAATCGTGAAACTAAACAGTCGCAATAGCCATGTTTTTCTTCTCTAAATCGGGAAGCCGATTTATTTATTTTACCTATATTTACCGTTGATTGGAGATGGAAGTGAAAAGGAAATAGAAAAAATTGTTCCAATTTCGTGGCATGCCTCAAGCTCAGATGACGGTATACCGTGGTACGAGAAATCTGTCTTTGTTACATCGATGAGGTAATCGTCTTCGGACCAACGTTTGAGCAAACCTTAATAAATTTGGACACCGTGCTCTCCAGATTCCACACAGCCAATTTGAAACTCAAGCCAAAGAATTGTCATCTCTTTAGACAGAGCATTGAGTTCCTGGGACACGTCATATACAGTGATGGAGTGGCTACTCAGCTGTCAAAAACTAAGGCAGTAGCGGAGTGGCCCACACCTTCTTCAGTCACCGAGACACATAGTTTTTGTGGCTTATACCAGTACTATCGCCGTTACATCCAACATTTCAGTGAGATTGCTTCACCCCTCTACAAGATCGCCGAAAAAGATCGACCATTCGAGTGGACGAGTGAGTGTGAAGGCTCCTTCAGGGCGTTGAAGGAACTCTTGATGACCGCCCCGATTCTTGCTCATCCTAATCCAAACCTCGATTTCATCTTAGACACTGATGCGTCAGCTTATGCTATCGGCGCGGTTCTATCTCAGGTCACAGAAGATAGAATGGAGCAGGTATTGGGTTATGGTTCACGTACCCTGAATAAAATGGAGAGAAGATATGCAACCACCAAGCGAGAACTATTAGCGGTGGTACACTTCGTCAAGTATTATAAACACTTTCTGTACGGGCATCCTTTTACACACCGTACAGACCATGCCTCACTATGATGGCTCAGGAATTTGACAAATCTGGAGGGCCAGGTAGCGAGATGGCAGGAAACGTTGTTCACCGTCCCGGCAAATTGCACTGGAATGCCAACGCCCTCAGTAGAATCAGCATGGAGATTGAACATGAAAAGGCCGCCACCGTGACACAGTGAACACAGCCATCTCCGAAGTTCCCCGAATTGAGGTGCACAGAGTAGAATCCGGAGAAAATTGCACACCACCAAATACAGATGTACAGACACTAAAATTTTTCGCATGAATCCAGGAGGGTGTACGTCCTCCTAAGGAATCGTTAAAACCACTTTCCACCACAGCAAAATAGTATTACCAACGGTTCAAAGAATGTCGATTAATAAATAAGGTTCTGTATGTTGATGACCATCTGGTAGTCCTGGAAAGTTATTGTGATCATATATTAAAACAACTGCATGATAATGCCGGGCATCTGGCCGTGGAAAGGACTGTTGCCCGTATCAAATTGAGATTCCACTGGATCAGGATTCGTGATAGTGTCAAGGCATGGGTTGCCAAATGTATCCCATGCCAAAAACGCGCCAACACCACATCGCACCATCTCAAATTATGATTGTTGGTGCACCGTGGGAGCGAGTTGGTATCGATGTGCCCGGACCCTTGAATACGACGGATGATGGAAATAAATACATCCTCGTATTAGAAGATTACTATACAAAGTGGGTGGAGGCATTTGCTTTTCCGGACCAAGAGGCATCCACCATAGCGGAGGTCCTGGCAAGCAATGTGTTCTGCCGATTTGGTATGCCCTATGAGTTGCACTCCGATCAAGGAAGTAATTTTGAGAGGAGGCTCATATCAGAGCTGTACAAATTGTTCCATATCGTTAAAACAAGGACGACTCCATACCACCCCTGGAGTGACGGGATGATAGAGAGATTCAACAGAACTCTCGCGGAGATGCTTACAAAGGAAACACGCCTTCCTTGATTGTAGAGATTGGGACTTATGGATCCCGTATGTGCTCATGGCTTACCACACTTCAGTACATTCCAGCAATAGGCTATACCGCTGCTCGGTTAATGTTAGACCGTGAATTAGCCTTACCCCTGGATCTGGCCATGCCTCGGAAACCAGGAGAGAAAAATTCACCATCTCTCTATGTTGAACTCTTGCGCGCCTAGGATAGAACAAGCCCACGAGTGGAAAGGCACCTATGTGGTAGTAAGTAAGATGTCGGACATGACCTACCATATCCATGCTTCGGCTGGACTGACCTCAGTCATCCACTTCGATCAGCTTAAACCTTGTGTCAGTGACGACCCAGCACCAGAGATCGGAATGGGCATTTCTACGGAAATTAGTATTCCCACGGTTAGCGCAGAGCACCGCCGTGCCAGTTCAGCCCCACTTCTACCAAGCCAGAATGTGGGTGAACAAGCGGCTAACACTGACGACGATGACGAGATATGTACTCGCCCTCTCCCTCCTCAGCATGGGTCTACTCGATCTGGGAAGTCGTATCTTAAGAATTTTGTGTTTGTTTTGTCTAAGGGACCGGATTGATAAGTTGGTCCCCCGATCTCTTCCAATTCCCACCCACTTCATGCCATGCCCCCCCCCCCATTAGCGTTACCACAAGCGGAAGCTGTTTCCGTATGATGTCGTTATATGCTTCCTGTGGGGCGGAACATATGGTAAATAGCATGAAAGTGAAGAGGCTGGATGAAGCCTTGGCATGTTTATGACCGCAAAACTGAACAACAAGGTGTACCCGACCACGTCCCCAAAGCGGCACCCCTATCCATCGCTGCACCCCACCCCAAATCCAACTGGCGTCCCTCATCTATACACCAAGTTCGGACATCACCCGCCCAGTCCATTTCACACTCCACTCGTCGTCTGTTGACCATCAATCTTCAGATATGAGAGAGACTGCTGCAACAGAGGAGGTGGCATCCCACACCACACTAACCAACATTACCCCCTGCGGTGGGCACGGAAGTGGCCTGTTCAGCAGACTTTCGGCTTGAATATTCCCGGTGTCTAAAAAATACGACAGGACACCAACCCTCGTGTAACAGGAGATGACTACATCCCCCTTTCCAAAGGCCACCCCATCCATTCGGCCTACCATCCTCCCCCGTGAGCAATCAGGACATCACACCACAGACAGAACGCCATCACATACAGAACACACTTGCCCTCAAGGCTGGATACGTCAATTTGTCATTGCGCGTACATCACATACATACTCGGTTATACTCAGCATAGCAGAGACATTCGACACTGGCAACAACATCATTTAGCAGCACCTACCGGTACTAATTAATTCCCGATAGAGACATAAAAATTCGTTCAGCAGTTCCTCCCGCACAAGATACGGGAGAAATAATATCTCCCGCAGACCCACACATCCCGCAATAACAACAGACTTGGCGTTCACCAGCGTGGAAACTGGAATGCGCCCACTTCACTTTAACATTGGCATCATACAGTAGCCCGGACATCCCGACAACAACATACTCATCAACAGACAACAGCCGACAAATCTCCTGCACACACCTTATCTAGTTATGGGAGAACTGATCACATGGATATAAGGATTGCACTACAGCCATCTACAGTATGCGTCACGGGAGGAACGTTGGTCCAACGATCCTCCCCTTTCCTTTTCCCCGACATCGTACGGAAACAGCCAAAATCTACATACTTCATATACACGTAATAACAGTCGATATTATTAAGAGAGCAAGATGCCCGCATTGTCGTCAGTCACAAGTAGGAATTTGCTACCGAAAAGTTGAATTCGATAATGGATTGATCAAAGTTATGACAGCATCCGACAGGTCATCTGCACTATAAAGTAACTCTGTCTCGCCCATGGTCCCGGCCATTACAGAGCGAAATACCCTCATGGTTCGATACAGTTAACATCACGCCACCTCCCCCCCCACCCCCTTCCCGCACCTGGCGGCCATAAAACCGTCACCTCCACAACAGCGCAAGTATCGTCCACAGATAACCATCCACGTGTATCAGATTAGAATCACCAACATGTCAGGAATATAGACACTCAGGTTGACTGTGTTCACAATCTCCAAACGACGGTATTGTAAATTGTAATAACTGTGGCGGCACCCACCTCCGAGTTGTACTGTAATTTAACCATTATTAAATGGTATTAACGTGTCTGGTCTAGGCCGGGACGGAGCTAGTTCTACCCATTGAGGAGAATGCTTGGCAGCCCTCCCGCTCAGAAAACACAGCTATCTTGTCGGGATCAGTAACGTTGATCTACCGCCTGAATAGATCTGTTTAAACCACACATCAAATTACTTACAACTTTGCTGTTATATTTTTGATTAAGAACACAACTTCTCTACCGTGCTACAAATCATTAGCACACGGGCCGGTAAAGCGGCATCAAAAATCTAACAGTGTGATTACAAGGAGAATTTCAAAAATTCTCTCCCCTGCTTTCCAGTCCATAATCAACATGGGCTGAGAACTACCTATTACAGACATATACCAAGATGCATGTTTAAGAACTCGCGCAAATAAGGGACATTATTTTATAAAGATTCATGATGTAACATATATATATATATTGCTATATCTCGCATCTACAACAGACTACACCTCAGCAACAGTATTTTGGCCATCGCCATAAACAGCACATATGTTTCCGATCAACCACGTGCTTTTAAGAGCCACGTGACATTTACTGCTATTTCCAGTAAATTGGATCAAACGCTTTAAACACAAGAGCCACCCAAATACGCGAGGAGTGGCGGGATGAGTCGGGGTAATTGGCACTGACGTCACCAGGCTCCCACACACCCCATCGGGCACTCCAGCCTAAAATTAAAACAGGCAAGTTTATAAGCATCCAATCTGAAAAACCGCCTTACGCTAATTAAAAGGTGAGGCTCCTCAAAGAAAAAGTAGTACCACGTTTTTATGTTGATCGGAGGCTGGTAAATGCGCGAAACTAGGACAAAGTTAACAATCCATTCCTCCTATAATAAAAAGTACTCCCTTTATATGGGAAGAAGTAATCCCTTGACGTCTAGAGTAGGAGAAAAGAAACTCTCCATATAGGGCTGACCGAGAATCACCTTTTAAAACTTGCAGATGTGGTCATCCGCCGCCTATGACATCACCAAATAGTATAAAAGGAGGAGCGCCCTCTGAAACTTTGTCTTCCCATCAAAATCGACACCAGGGAAAAACAGATAGTATTGGGCTTCTTTTGTGTCGAAAACCAAATTCTGCTGTTTTATTATTAGTTCATTATTATACATGGCCTGGAAAGTTAACAAAATAAAGAGATAGGCCATTAGGTTTTAAATACGGTTCCCGCAGCCACCTACCATGCGGGAACGAGATATCACTCCTCAAAGATTTAGCGTTGTCGGATTCATCTGAAGAAGAATCGGTACCAGTTCCGAAAAGATTCCCGTGCAGCTCATTATTAGCTAGTGGAGAACCCTGTACCAGAACTTTTACGAGAAATTCCGACCGCACACTTCATGTTAATAAGGATCATCTCCTCCAGACAGCCTTCTGCGTGACGTGTCAGTATCTCTATACCACTACTCGCTACGGAGTGACCCATGTGCTCCGTTATCGTCACCATGTGTTAGAAGTGACATTAATTCCCGGGGAAGAAAACGAGGATCGTGCCGTTTTAGCCATGTGTTTCGAATCTTGGTTTCCAGTAAAAATTCTCCCGACCGAGAAGATGGCCCACACGAAGAACACGTTGATATCCCGTTAGTCATCGTCCTCCCGTGGCTACCGTGAGCCATGTACCGACAGCAAGATGTGAAATCCTGCCCACAGCCACGTCGGAGAGCCCTATGCCACTACCAGTCACCACATCTACACTGGTCTTAAAGCGGAGCAAGAAGCGTAAGTCCTCCGCAGAGTCCAGAATGGCAGCACCCGCATCAGTAACCAGCCATCCAACTACAGCCACTACACCCGCAGCCGTAGTGTCTGAAGCAGTTTTAGCCAGTCAGCTAATATCGGTAGTCATCACGACGCCTGTGGGAATGGAAATTCCAAGTTACCCGCAGTCGCCATCTCCTCCAGACCTGACCATAGACGAGGGATGGGACTGTCATGGCCTGTGTCGATTAGCATTACTCTGACTTGCGTTATCCAGCATCCGCCTCCTCACCTTTCTGATCCATCCATCCAGAAGGGTACCACACCGGAATGACCATACACGGGAAAGAGACGTATCACTCACACGCAGGACATTCAGCCCGTACCCAATGTTACAGCAAATCGTCTGTTGAAATATGCTAAGTCTCGGAAGATGTCATCTCCTGCCGTATCCACTCCTGCATCATTGCCTCAGCCTACGATTCAGCTCACCGCCATCACCACGACAGCCACTGCAGCCACCACGACGACCACACTGACTACAGCATCAACCACGTTGACAACCACTAGCACCACCGCTGCTTTACGGACATATATTTTAGCACCCGCAGTAACTGGGAGAGACATTATAGACGCTCATATTTCCGCCACCATCACTTCAGACAATTCCGACAGTGCCAGTGAGAATGAACGCATCTCAGCATTAATAGTGCATCCACCGGGACCAACCACCATCAGTCATGGGACCCAGACTTAGAGGGGAAATTTGCAGCAGAGGTGTGATCATTTGTGATACAGCAGAACATCAGTGGTGCGATTCATGGAAGCGTATTAGTTATTAATTTATTTTTGAAATACTTTTCTTCTTATTATATATGTTAGATCAATTGAATCCCATCCCTAGGATGACTACGGTTATCTGACACAGCCACGCACTTCGGTGCCCAGGTGTGTCCCACACGAAATGAGCACTGCGGACTCCAGTGTTGTAAGAACGCCATATGCGATGAAAAGAATACAACATCCTGCAGTGCAATCATGTCATAATCCCGTCATGCAGTCTCAGCTATGCTGGGGCTGCCTGATAAACTAACTTTATTATTATTGTGTTCTATTTTTCTTATTATTTTTCTTCCTGTCTTAGATGTCAGGACGGCTATGGGGCCAGCGAGAGCTGCCCGTTGTGGACCAGCTATAACGGGCCACACATATATATTTAATAACAGATACGTGTTGCATACCCCTTTATTTACCCGGGGTGTGCAAGTAATTCCGACGTAATTTACTAGATACCCCGTAAGGGTATGTTACGTGGAAATCATATATTTTATATATATACATCTATTTTATATTATTATATATATCTTAAATTGTGGTATGTTGGAGCTTGGGTGTTCTCTGCAGAGATAATAATTATCCATGTGAGCTATTGTTTAGGATCATTGACTAAATAAAGTTGCAGCACGCACCAACATATTAAAAACAAAAATAAAAGAAGATAGGGCCTGGAAAAATAATTCCTGGTCAAAAATTGAAAACTAAAAGTAAGCCTCCCCTCTCCTCTTTGGCACCTCTATGTGCTCTGTCTCTTGAATACGCATCTATTGCACTACTCCTCTCTGGCCACGCACCTACCCGGGAAGTCTATAATTGCCGCCTAGCATACGTCCGTGCGTCGATCCGCCATGCGCGATCATTTGCCATGGATGTCAAACTAGGAGGGGGGGTGGTGTAGTTTGGATCGACCGGGCGGGTACCGGCCATAGCAGCCAAGCTGGGTACGCGCCGCCCATCCTGGATTCATTCCCTGAACACGCCCCCTGGGTAGAGCCATAAGCGTATATAAGCCTATGGGAGAGATCGCGTAGTAAAAACTACTAAGTTCGTTAAAACGCATTGTGAGCATATGCACGCTTGGATGCTATTTTTGGCAGAGTACGTAGTTTATGACCAGGATAGGATGACGCTTTTAGTGTACAGAGACGGTACCATGTAATCCTTTTTAGTTACCTGTTCCCGCCGAATCTGGCATGAATCAAGACCAAAATTCGACGGGCCTTTCAAATCTGTAAACCATTTCAAAATCGGTTAGGAAATGGCTGAGTTATCCACGGAAAAGCCCTTCTTGATTATCTTCAAAATATTGCCGTGACATCATAACCACGCGGACGCAGAACTACTAGAATATTCTAGAACATTCGACTGCGTTATTATCAGCTACGCGCTGATTGACTGTTGCTCGACCAATGATTGGTTGGAGCCTGCGCCTGTGACGTCATGAGTAGTATAAAAGGAGATGCGATCCAGAGATCGAGAACATCCTCGGCCAGGGGCCGAATGGGTTGGACCTGTACCAGCTACTACCAGCATGACAGGAATTACGCATATTACTTCGCTTTCTGTCGGTTATTCTCCCATAGCTAGCAGTCACCCAACCCACCGCGCTAAAACAATTTTGTAACTCCCGTCTTGTGGGAGCAATTTTAGAACTTTTTAGATATTGTTCACGAATATATCAAGCACTAATTCGGAACACGAACTTGTGGTGAGGCCTTTCCAGCCTGAAAATGTGATTCTACAGATGTAGAGGCAGCGATGTTCTTTGGTGGATGACTCGCCGGATCTGCCGGCCACGCCAAAAGTGGTTATTTAGCTGTCCCCGCACTGATGTCGTGCAGGTTCATTTAGACTTTTCGACCGCAGCAAGAGACTTTGCCCGGTATGTCTTCAGAGCTGGCTGACGTACCCAGCACCATTAAGCTTATGTTTTGCATCTTCATCTGCATCTAACAACCCCGATTTGTGATCGGGTTGTTGTCAACTTCCATCCGTACCATCGGTGTATGGGAACTTCCTTCACAGCAGTAATGTTATTGTATCTCTTACTGACTACTCGTTAGATATTCCATATTGTGCTTACAGTCCTGAGTTCAATCTGCTCCCGTCATGAGCTGCGTGCGGGAATCCTGTTTGCGGGAACCAGCCAGCGGGAACTTTCCAGCTTCCTGAGAATGCATCAACTCACGTCAACCCAAGAGTGACGTATCAATTTCAGTAACACAATAGCCCAGACTTAAGAATGGCTACCGATTATTCAAGTAACTATACTTAACATTTTAATTATTCCGTTAATTATATTTCTGATTATTATATTGTACCCGTATAAATGGTCCCGATGACTAAAAGGCATCGTAACGGTCTTTGGACCGCTAGTTATAATTTCTGTATTTGTTTATAGTTATGCTTATTTTCTGTAAGGTGTTTTCGCTAACCGCACCATAGTAGGTTTCTTAACTTGTACTAAAGATATATTATTATTCCGTTCATTTCATACCGTATTGATTGTTCTGGTTAGTTTATGTATATGGCCAGTGGCCATCAGTTCATATGTTTTGTTTATTTGTAGAAAATATAGGACTGCAGTACACGTAGGAAACACTATACGGCAACACCTATATATGCAGCACTTTCTCCCGCCACCAACAATTTTTCACTGAGGTTGCAGTCCGTGCTATAACTCTGTTTAGCCTGGCATGCTACCGACTAAAACCTTTTCTATTCAGCTTTATAGGATAGGTTTAATATGGTTAGAGACAATTTCTTCATTAGGAAACCCATAGTGTATGCCTCTTTCCCGGTAGTGTGATAATTTAGCCCCGCACTCCGGCAAGGTTGTGTAAGATTGGCTAAAAAAACCCAACCTAAAGGGCCTCATATTTCTAAGTGTTTGTCTCTCCTCATGTTCCACTAAGCCTTATAGCCTCTTAATTGTTTGGATGTCCCTATCCAGACCATGGGCTGAATGACCCTGGGAAACTATTGGGGTTTCCAAGCGGTGGCGGCCAAGGTGTGGTGTTACACACATTTCCTCTGTATCTTCGGATACTTACTAGTTAGCATCTCTGCCAATGTAGGAAAGCACTGCGAAAACATATCTTAATTATTATTTTCTTTAATTTGCTGAACAATCCTCCCGCACCGCAGTGCAAAACTGGGCAACTGACATTTAAACCTAACGACAGGTCAAACGGTTAGTTCCATAGGACCTGGTGACGGGCGAGATGTGCATCCCCGCCGAATTCCATAAGAATGTCTGGGCATGACATTCAGATCTGCCACACCCTCATGGGAAGGACATTTACGGTGGGTATTCATCTCTCTTACCCCCATCGTAACGATAGACCAGTTGCCTAAAAATGCTTTTGTGAAAAGTAATCAGTGTCTTGTGACGTTTTATGTGGTTACGGAGTAGGATGTCCAGATTCTTATCCAGTTCGGAGATCTTGCTAGGTAGCATGTATGAGTGCTGTCTTCAGTATTGGTGTCTTAGGGCATCTGTTCTCAATGACAGCCGCATCTAACAGCTAGGTAGACACCCGCCATTTGCGGCCTAAAATAATCCTTGTCTCTAATCTTCACGTAAAACAGTCATAATCTCAATGGGTATGGTCTTTTCTTTATAGCCTTTTGGGTTAAATATTAGAGTAGGCCCCTTTTTGCCTACTACTCTTCTCCCGCTTTAAGCAGTGGGGACATTTTCCCATGATGGAGGCCCACGCGAGGCACTTGCCTCTCTCAAGGATTCAGCGATGACGATCCATGCGAGGATAATACTCCTCACCCAAACTAGCACGAGAATTAGTGCCCGCATGAGACACATAATTTCCCGTCACTACAAAGACAATTTTCTTTCCTTTCAGCTTAGAGGTATAATAGCTTATATTAAGTTAATTAGTTAAATCTCGTGTACGGGAGCCTCCCTTTCGGGGATACATTTGCGGACATACGAGTCTGTGTGGTACCTCCGGAGCCCCACATTTAAATGTAAATCAGGCTGTCTCTATGTATTGTATTTTCGTATGCTCATTAGTTTTATCTAACATACTCGACAGCCTGTTAAGGTAAAATCATCGTAAGTCTTATTTTAATTAGGTCACCAAAATCGAATCTTTTAAGTCCATAGATCACGAAATTGCTATGGACAGGCATACTGGTGACACAAACTCTTGGGATGAGAGCATTGTGTTTAATGTTCGCGACGATGGTTTCACGGCCCCACCGGAACAATTGAGTTCCACCGGCCTTAGGAGCCAGTCGTTGTTACTCGTAGGGTAGTCTCATACAGGATCCGTCACCCCGAGACTGGAAGCTAACCAGCGTCATCATTTGTCATGCACTTGCGGCGCGGCGAGTCGACACCAGACACTGGAACGTCCCGACACTACCCCGCGAGCTACACGAGGAAAGCACCTGCTCTATCACGTCCCTGTCAACCGTAGCTCGGACCGAAACACAGGACATCAGAAATATCTTTTCAAATTGCAAAATGGAAAACTGTACCATAAATATTAATTGAATCGGATGCGTAGTATTCCGCATACTATGTTGAGTTTAAAATTACATTAAATGTACTTCTCATTAACTTACTTCTCTTATATTATTATTTATTATTATTATTATTATTATTATTGGCGACTCTGTGCCACCTGAACTATCTGGCAACCTGTATCTGTATCTGTATCTGGAAATCCAGCCTCGATGGGTTCACCCTATTCCGTACGGTACGAACGGTTCTTCAACATGTTTATATAGCATAAAGTTTTAAACACACGAATACACAAAATTTGCTCTGACTTAATTGGATTAAATTAACTTGTAGAAGAATTGGTAAATTTAGATTGTGTTTGATTTACTTTGATTAGTGTTCATTAAGGTATTTATACAGACAGCGCCTCAATCAATTGTGTACGTTTGAGGTGCAAGGCATAGCAGAGAAAACGTGTAGTTTTCGCAATTTTGAGAGAATTTGCTGGGGACAGATTAATGTTCAATCTGATCATTGTATGATCAAGTATCAGCTGAGTTGTCTTTTCGGGATCAGCTAATAATGTGTTGATGATGACTGGGTCATTTTCTAGGTACATGGTGGTGAGAATCCTCTTCATATATGGTTTTCTTGACTCCTCCCATGCTGTACATATTGTGATGAAGTGATTCCTGTCCTCAGGTGCTGAATGGCAAAGTAAACACTTGTCAGAGACAACATATTGATTGAAATGGTCACGATTTACATGCAGGATGTATGAGCCAGTCAGAATCTTTGCCTTTATTACTGCTCGTCTAACATCCCTCGTTGTGTTGTTAAGTGAGTTCCAACAGTGGTGAACTTTGTTTACAGTGCATACATTGACATTTAAGTATTTTGTTGATGTCTTCATGACAAAGTCTTCTTTCCAGCCATTGTGTACAGCACAGTTGATGTGCTTCTCTACTTGCGCCTTCCACGCTAACTTTGCAGGCATGCTGTTAATTAGTTGGTAGCCACTTGGGAGCTCATCCTTATGAAGCGTTTCTTGGCATTTCATAAACCTACTATTGCTCTTAATATTCTTTACAGCAAGTTGTCTGGCTGCTATCTGGAATTCTACAGTATCGTCATTTCTGAGGATGTTTCCTAGTAGTTTTAGTTTTCTGGAGTCTAGTTCTGCTTGGATGGATCTTACTCCTAGAAGGCATAGTGTTGCTGATGATGTTGTATTCTTTGGAAGGGTCTGTAATTGTTTAAGAATTGACAGTTGGAATGGTTCCAATGCACTAATCTTAGCCTTTGTCATCTGAATGACCTCTAGACTAAACAGCAATCTTGGAAGACAGTAGATTTTCCATATATGCGCTGAGGTTAACGGGGAAAGTCCATAACTACGCAATACGCTCGGGCTACAAATACGAAAATGTCGGGCTTCAATCATACAACAAAACAACAGTATTGTAATATTAGCTCTCTAGTGGGAACACAGCAGTAATCTATGCACGTGAATGTTTATATAAGGCCGTGTTCTCATACAGCCACTATTTCGGTAAATAGCAGATATACCGGCTAGCGTTCTCATTGAACTGGCTCTTGTACCAGAATAAATACGTCATTTATTTTGAAATTTAATCCCACAAAATCTGCGGTTTTTCTTCTGATATATCGCTATTGCTGTCCTATGTGAACGCAGCCTATTTCGTCAAAATCTTCCAGGTAGCGTTAACGTCGGCATTTTCTCGCAATGTCTGCCCTGCCAGTTAGCACTACGGTCATCATGTTATCTTGTTGTCCACCTTGTAGCACTATCGTCCAGTCCAGGCATCTCCAAGTAGTGTGAATGCAAACCGATATATCGGCTATATATTAGGCTACATAGTACACGAAATGGTTGAACAGGATTAGGTAATGAGAAACGAGGCCTAAGTAATTGCTTGATACCCCAATGAACTAAAGTGCCTCATATTTCTAAATTATTGTCTCTCCTCATGTTCCACTAAGCTTTATGGCTTCTTAATTGTTTGGACGTCCCTATCCACACCATGGGTTGAATGACCCTGGGAAACTATTGGGGTTTCCAAGCGGTGGCGGCCAAGGTGTGGTGTTACACACATTTCCTCTGTATCTTCGGATACTTACTAGTTAGCATCTCTGCCAATGTAGGAGAGCACTGCGAAAACATATCTTAATTATTATTTTCTTTAATTTGCTGAACAATCCTCCCGCACCGCAGTGCAAAACTGGGCAACTGGTATTTAAACCTAATGACAGGTTAAACGGTTAGTTCCATAGGACCTGGTGACGGGCGAGATGTGCATCCCCGCCGAATTCCATAAGAATGTCTGGGCATGACATTCAGATCTGCCACACCCTCATGGGAAGGACATTTACGGTAGGTATTCATCTCTCTTACCCCCATCGTAACGATAGACCAGTTGCCTAAAAATGCTTTTGTGAAAAGTAACCAGTGTCTTGTGACGTTTTATGTGGTTACGGAGTAGGATGTCCAGATTCTTATCCAGTTCGGAGATCTTGCTAGGTAGCATGTATGAGTGCTGTCTTCAGTATTGGTGTCTTAGTGCATCTGTTCTCAATGACAGCCGTATTTAACAGCTAGGTAGACACCCGCCATTTGTGGCCTAAAATAATCCTTGTCTCTAATCTTCACGTAAAACAGTCATAATCTCACTGGGTATGGTCTTTTCTTTATAGCATTTTTGGTTAAATATTAGAGTAGGCCACTTTTTGCCTACTACTCTTCTCCCGCTTTAAGCAGTGGCAACATTTTCTCATGATGGAGGCCCGCGTGAGGCACTTGCCTCTCTCAAGGAATCAGCGATGACGGTCCACGCGAGGATAATACTCCTCACATAAAGTAGCACGAGGAGTAGTGCCCGCGTGAGGCAGATAATTTCCCGTCACTACAAAGAAAATTTTCTTTCGTTTCAGCTTAGAGGTATAATAGCTTATATTAAGTTAATTAGTTAAATCTCATGTACGGGAGCCTCCCTTGCGGGGATAGCTCTGCGGACCTACGAGTCTGTGTGGTACCTCTGGGAGCCCCACATTTAAATCTTCATCAGGATGTCTCTATGTCTTGTATTTTCGTATGCTCATAGGTTTATCTAACATACTCGACAGCCTGATTAGGTAAAATCATTGTAAGACTTATTTTAATTAGGTCACCAAAATCAAATCTTTTAAGTCCATAGATCACGAAATTGCTATGGACAGGCATACTGGTGACACAAACTCTTGGGATGAGACCGTTGTGTTTAATGTTCTCGACGATGGTCGCACGGCGCCACCGGAACAATTGAGTTCCACCGGCCTTAGGAGCCAGTCTTTGTTACTCGTAGGGTAGTCTCATACAGGATCCGTCACCCCGAGACTGGAAGCTAACCAGCGTCATCATTTGTCATGCACTTGCGGCGCGGCGAGTCGACACCAGACACTGGAACGGCCCGACACTACCCCGCGAGCTACACGAGGAAAGCACCTGCTCTATCACGTCCCTGTCAACCGTAGCTCGGACCGAAACACAGGACATCAGAAATATCTTTTCAAATTGCAAAATGGAAAACTGTACCATAAATATTAATTGAATCGGATGCGTAGTATTCCGCATACTATGTTGAGTTTAAAATTACATTAAATGTACTTCTCATTAACTTACTTCTTATATATTATTATTTATTATTATTATTATTATTGGCGACTCTGTGCCACCTGAACTATCTGGCAACCTGTATCTGTATCTGTATCTGGAAATCCAGCCTCGATAGGTTCACCCTATTCCGTACGGTACGAACGGTTCTTCAACATGTTTATATAGCATAAAGTCTTAAACACACGAATACACAAAATTTGCTCTGACTTAATTGGATTAAATTAACTTGTAGAAGAATTGGTAAATTTAGATTGTGTTTGATTTACTTTGATTAGTGTTCATTAAGGTATTTATACAGACAGCGCCTCAATCAATTGTGTACGTTTGAGGTGCAAGGCATAGCAGAGAAAACGTGTAGTTTTCGCAATTTTGAGAGAATTTGCTGGGGACAGATTAATGTTCAATCTGATCATTGTATGATCAAGTATCAGCTGAGTTGTCTTTTCGGGATCAGCTAATAATGTGTTGATGATGACTGGGTCATTTTCTAGGTACATGGTGGTGAGAATCCTCTTCATATATGGTTTTCTTGACTCCTCCCATGCTGTACATATTGTGATGAAGTGATTCCTGTCCTCAGGTGCTGAATGGCAAAGTAAACACTTGTCAGAGACAACATATTGATTGAAATGGTCACGATTTACATGCAGGATGTATGAGCCAGTCAGAATCTTTGCCTTTATTACTGCTCGTCTAACATCCCTCGTTGTGTTGTTAAGTGAGTTCCAACAGTGGTGAACTTTGTTTACAGTGCATACATTGACATTTAAGTATTTTGTTGATGTCTTCATGACAAAGTCTTCTTTCCAGCCATTGTGTACAGCACAGTTGATGTGCTTCTCTACTTGCGCCTTCCACGCTAACTTTGCAGGCATGCTGTTAATTAGTTGGTAGCCACTTGGGAGCTGATCCTTATGAAGCGTTTCTTGGCATTTCATAAACCTACTATTGCTCTTAATATTCTTTACAGCAAGTTGTCTGGCTGCTATCTGGAATTCTACAGTATCGTCATTTCTGAGGATGTTTCCTAGTAGTTTTAGTTTTCTGGAGTCTAGTTCTGCTTGGATGGGTCTTACTCCTAGAAGGCATAGTGTTGCTGATGATGTTGTATTCTTTGGAAGGGTCTGTAATTGTTTAAGAATTGACAGTTGGAATGGTTCCAATGCATTAATCTTAGCCTTTGTCATCTGAATGACCTCTAGACCAAACAGCAATCTTGGAAGACAGTAGATTTTCCATATATGCGCTGAGGTTAACGGGGAAAGTCCGTAACTACGCAATACGCTCGGGCTACAAATACGAAAATGTCGGGCTTCAATCATACAACAAAACAACAGTATTGTAATATTAGCTCTCTAGTGGGAACACGGCAGTAATCTATGCACGTGAATGTTTATATAAGGCCGTGTTCTCATACAGCCACTATTTCGGTAAATAGCAGATATACCGGCTAGCGTTCTCATTGAACTGGCTCTTGTACCAGAATAAATACGTCATTTATTTTGAAATTTAATTCCACAAAATCTGCGGTTTTTCTTCTGATATATCGCTATTGCTGTCCTATGTGAACGCAGCCTATTTCGTCAAAATCTTCCAGGTAGCGTTAACGTCGGCATTTTCTCGCAATGTCTGCCCTGCCAGGTAGCACTACGGTCATCATGTTATCTTGTTGTCCACCTTGTAGCACCATCGTCCACTCCGGGCATCTCCAAGCAGTGTGAATGCAAACCGATATATCGGCTATATATTAAGCTACATAGTACACGAAATAATTGAACAGGATTAGGTAATGAGAAAAGAGGCCTAAGTAATTGCTTGATACCCCAATGATCGGGAACATTTGTTTGCTAATGTTTAATATCCTCCCTCTGGAGGCTATGGGCTGAAGTGTTGGTGGCTATTTTGCGAAAAAATTAAAAAAATGAATTACTGCTTTTCATAGTAAAGTCACATACATTTGATTGCGAATTTTCACAAATTCTGCCGATTGTTTTGGAACTAATTTGACTTAAAGCCGATGCTGCGTAAATGAAGCAACAACTTGCAGTCAAATGATTTTCAAAATATTCGACTTTTCAAATGCTGTGAAATAGGGAAACGTCGTAAATAGGCACTACGGGCGAAATCCATATCATAATAAAAATAAAAATACTGCGATCGCACATTTCTATCAACAAAATTTGGTCTGTGCAATACGTTTCAGTGGTTTTAATCGGATTCAAATTGTTCAATAAAGTTTTTCCAGTATATGATATGAAATTGAAAATTGTTCTATCACCTTATTCAGACACCCCCACCCCACCCACCACCACCACCACCCAACCGCAAAAGGAAGTTATTTAGGACTGTGTATGAAATTAAATTGTTGACAATGAAATGTTATACAATATGTTGGTCCTATATTTCCACCTGAATGCTGTCAATTGTATGGTTAGATGCCTTCTCAATAAAACATGTTAATTCCGCCTTAGCCCACCACTTGAATAAATAAATAACATTGGAAAAACGCAAACCTCTGGAACTATTCTTAGAATTATGTTATTTTCAGGGTTTACGATACAAACAGACTTAATACATATAGTTCATTTGATATCATGTAGGAATGACACAAAACGCCCTGTGTTTGGAATGAAAAGGATCGGCTACATTATTGAAACTTAGAACAAACAAACAATTTCTGCGAGCAGAGTTACCACCAGAGAAACCCGAACCACGTGCACCTACTACACTGGACAACGTCCAACACTTAGCTCTACCACATCATGTTAATGCCAAACCACTATTACTTGTCGGTAAAATGCAGATACAAGTACTGGGTATTATAAACCATGATCATAATTCGACTACATCCGGTGAGAACACCACACACCCTGCTGATCAAGATTCAGAACGGAGAATGTGCTCAAACTGTCACTATGGAATGCGAACGGTCTGATAACAAAGCGTCATGATAAATTAAAATATCCAGTCTTTCAAAACTTAACTGCTACTAGTGATATTATTCTTGTAACGGAACCATGTTGCTCTGATTTATTTAATTATGATCAGGAAGGCTTCACATATTTTGCTTTAAATAGGACAATGAATAAAAGGGTGGTTTACTTATTTACGTTCGAAACAATATTTCAAGTGGCATCCCACTGGATAACACGGACTCGGATGATATAATGTGGATTTTTGCAAAGTTTAAAAACTGATTTATGTATATATATATATATATATATATATATATATATATATATATATATATATATATATATATATATATATATATATATATATATATATATATATAAATATATCTTTGCTGCATTTTAATTTTATTTAACGGATTTTTTTGTTTTTGTAGCGGAAACTTCCCTGAAAGCTGGTCGGCGGGTATATTGATACCTCTCCATAAAAAGGCAACGTTGATGATGTTAACAATTGTGTTTTTATCGATTTTAGCAAAGCTTTTGATTATATTGTAAGAGATTGATTGTAGTATAAACTATTGAAAATTGAAGTAAGAGGAAACATAATAAATATAATACTGTCAATATACTCGAGCCTCAAAACACGAGTTCGGGCAAATCTAGACCTATCTAGTTATTTCGAGTGTAGAACAGAGGTACGACAAGGGGTAAGTTTGTCCCCCTTCTTATTCGCGATGTATGTAAATGATTTAGAAGAGGAATTGGTCAGGGGATGCATAAATGGTCTGAATATAACATTGCTAAAGCTATTCTTAATTCTATACGCAGATGACATTGCACGTCTATCAGAGACAATATCGGGACTACAGCACTCATTAGATATAAGAATATTGGAATAAATGGAGTTTAACGTTGAATGCGGAGAAGACGAATGCACGGATTTATAAGCGGGGTTGACGACCAAACCCAAATGCCAAATATGTGTGTGGCCCACATGAAATTGAAATTGTCAAAGACTTTAAATATTTTGGCATAGTTCTCAGCACATCGGAATCGTGCATTTTCTTTAGCGCTGGAACGAGTGGCTGACCAAGCACAGAAAGCCATTTTTACTCTAAAAAAATATTGTCACAAATTTGTATGCCTAACACCCAGCCATCTATGCAGTCTCTTTGACAAACTAATCCTACCCATTCTTTGTTATGGCAGTGAGACATGGGGGGTGGGGGGGGTGTATGCGTGCGTGTGTGTGTGTGGTGGGGGGGGGGGGGTTCAATGCAGGTTACGAAGTTGAAAAATGTCACTTAAAATTTTGCAAACGGTTTTTTAATTTGTGAGTCACGGGCTTTCGAATTGTATACTTTACAGGGAGTTGGGCAGAATACCACTCTATCTGACCAGAGGAACGCGAATATTGAAGTATTGGTTTAAAATGTCGGAATCTGAACCAAGAAAACTAATAAGAAATATTTATAATGTTTTATATGATGATTGTATGAATAATTCACGTATTAACTGGGTGCGTACACTTAGAGATATGTTGTCCAGGCGCAGTCTTAACGACGTTTGGGTATCGCAAGGCAGCAATGTAGACAAAATATGTTTATTGTACAATATAAACATGAGCTTATGATAATTACGTGCAATAATGGATAGGATTATTATACAGAGGTAGTAAAACCCGGTTATATAAATACTTTGTTAATGATTTGATGTATAAAGCATTCGGTTAAATAACGAAATATAGGCAAGCATTATGTAAGATCATGACAGGGAGTCATAGACTGCATGTCGAGACGGGAAGATGGCATAAGCCAACACCCACACCACTGTCCGAAAGAATATGTCTATTATGTAAAAATGATATAGAAGACGAGTATCATTTTGTCCTGATATGTCCCATGTATAGTAACTTACGTAAAACCTTCATCAAACCCCAATATTATAAAATCATGATGTATTATCACCTTATCTGTCAAGCCTGGCGAATAGAAAACGCCTACGACGTAGAGAATGTGTCAAGCATCCAGCCAGTGAGACACACATATATGCACATTGTCACCACATTGAGAGTCACTTTCCTACTAGACAGTCACCTGTAAGGCGATTACATCATCATGGTATCATCTCTGAAGTCTTGGCTACTTCGTCTTCTTTTCGTCGCACCCGTTCTTTGTCTAATTATCAGCGAGGTTCTGTGGAATCACACTAAGAATGAAATACTTAGCATGCAGACGGTCAAACGAGAATTGGAATCTGATCGCGAGAAACGAGAAGTACCTACCAGTGTGCGTGCGCGCGTGCGTGCGTGCGTGCGTGCGTGCGTGCGTGCGTGCGCGCGTGCGTGCGTGCGTGCGTGCGTGCGTGCGTGCGTGCGTGCGTGCGTGAGAGTGAAGGTGTATGTTTGAGTTCGTATTGAGTACGAGCAGTGGGCTTGCTAAGACCACAAAATTACCTAAAGACTGCGCATTGTAGCACATATATCCTCATTTGTCATGAGGATAGTGTATGGCCATGTATACCATTTAAGCTATGGACACAAGCGGAGGCTGCAGTTTTCCCCTCATTTGCATAAATCCAAGATGGCTGTCGCCAGCGGGTAGTATCCTGACGTAGTTGGCCATATCTTATTTTCTAGTTAACATATTTTTTAGAGATGTCAGGGTCTAAATGTATGCTTTTTATGATGTGGTGGCTGATATAGCAGTGACCCTGGTCCTACGTGGTCAAGGTCAAGCAGTACAGCAGCCGAAGCCAATGTCATTTTGACAAAATCTTAGGTAAAATTACCAAACTCCATCATATCTCTGGATGTAGATAAGATATCTTTGCAATCATAATGTCTAGATATATTTTTGTGATGATGGGATATCTAATAAACCGGTAGCCATGGAGCTGTAGTGTCAAGCCTAAAACCTCATAGCAATGGCCAAGTTGTAACTGTTTTGCTAGATTTTGAGACGCCAGCCTTTAGCAAATGGAGTATTTTAGATAGCATCATCATGATATGGGCAACAAGTGCGCCATCGAAGGATGTATTTGTACTATGATATGCAGGCTCTGGATCATCTTTGGTTTTTAAGGTCTATAAGACATCAAATAACAACGATTAATGTCATTTGGTTGAATCTTTCTCGGTACAGTTTTATGCATACTAATTCTGGTGATCTTAGAATATTTAAAGGATAACTAAACCCATCTCTTCATAGCTATTCAGGTGTTCTAACACGCCGGTCATAAATTATCCAGGTAATTGTAAGCTTTTTATCACGCAGCTAAGGAAAGATATTCAGGATTTAATAGTTAAATGTTGGTACATTTCTACACCCTATGGTGGCTGACTTACTTTTCAACCAATCAGAAAAACCCTAGTGTGTCTGCCTCGATATATCCGCTCAGACATAGAGGCGCCAGCTATAGTTTGGCAATGTGGTATAAAAGTAATCCTACAGGTAAGCTGTTGAATATTTTGAAACAAATTTGATTGGAAGTTGTTGCTGCCATAGGCAGCAACAACTTCCAGTCAAATTAGTTTCAAAATATTCAATGGGATGAGCATTACATAATACAGAATGTGATGCATTGGAGCTTACATGACATCACACACATTAGGTTGAGGAGACAAAATGGTGTCAATCACTGTTCAACATTTACTCGATATTACAAAGCAGATAATTGCGATACAGATCAGGGAATGTGCCAGGATATGAATGATATGGAATCTATAAACCATATTCTATTGGTGTAATACAACATTTGAGATGAGATTAGCATCGCTTTAAATAGTATTATCTGGTAGTATAATAATGGAATGAACTGTATTATAATTCCACACTAAAGCTTGTGACATAGTATAGTACGAATTAAACCAGTCATACAGTACGTGAGACGACTAGCTTGGATATATAAATTGTCTGCCGATGCTTGCAGGCCATTAGCCAGCTCCAGTATGTTGGGTTCAGGATAGCAGGGAAGTGGATAGCCTTGCCCCATAAGCAGAAGTGGTCGAAATACAGCCCTGGAAATTGCCCGTGAAGATCAAGCCCAGCAATGCCAAAGTTTGATTTATACGTGGCTCCGAGATAGTACCTCCATGTGCATCGGAGGGTGGTCGTGGTGGCGGTGTTGTTGGTGGTGGTAGTGGGTGGTGGTGGTACCGAGTGGTGGTGGTGGTGGTTGTTGTGGTCGTGGGGGTATTGGCGGTGGTGGTGACCGTGGTGGGTGGTGTTGGTAGTGGGTGGTGGTAGTGGCTGTGGTGGTAGTGGTTGTGGTGGTGTTGGTGTTGGTGTTGGTGTTGGTTTTGGTGGTGCTGGTGCCGGTGGTGATGATTATGATGGTGCGGTGGCTGAGGTGGTGGCGGCGACAGCGGCGGTGACGGCTATGGCGGTGGCAGCGGCGGTGGTGGTAGTCGTGGTGGTGGTGGTGGTGGCAATTGGATCCGGTGACGGTTGCGGCAGATTCGGCGGTGGCAGCAGCGGCGGCAGAGGGGGTGGCCGTGGTGGTGGTGATAGTCGTGGTGGTGGTGGTGATGGTGTTGGTGTTGGTGGTGGTGGTGGTGGTTGTGGTGGTGGTGTTGGTGGTGTTAGTGGTGGTGATGGTGGTGGTGGTGGTGGTGGTGGTGGTGGTGGTGGTGGTGGTGGTGGTGGTGGTGGTGGTGGTGGTGGTGGTGCTGGTGGTGGTGGTAATGGTGGTGGCAGTGGTGTTGGTGTTGGATATACGATTATATATCTAAGAATCTGTATAAAATATAAAACTAGATTAGTAGATACATTAAGATTTAATATGCTGTGTTCGAACCAACCTCTTTTTATGCGGTTCTCACTCAGGTGCGAGTGAGTTTGGGAGTGGGTAGGGTGCAAGAGAAGTTGCGCAGGGGCGAACTTAATCAGTTTTATTCCACGGGTTCGGTGCGCGGTATTCTATTGTTGGCTGAAATAGGTGCACGATGGAGTGGCAAGAGGACCAATTTGCATCCTCGTCATCTGGGTTTCAAAACGTCGCCCTATCTCTTAAGATCGGCCCTCGAGCGGTAGGAGGGCGTGTCTGGCGGCATGAGTACTATCTCTCAGGAGCAGGAGTCCTGACGGGAGGTGGGGATGAAGAAGGGGTGGGGGAGGGGTGGAGAGGAATGGCTGCTCAGGAGAGGAGTGAGAGACAGCGGAGGGTATTCCCAGCAGTCGATATGTCGCTAATGGTCACTACTCGTTTAGTCAGACTCTATATAAAGGGTTAAACTGCCATGAATGTTGGTTAGTGCTAGGATCTTAATTCCTGAAAAGTCTGCTTTAAGGCAGCATGGGAGGAATTTCTACTCTGGGGTCTTTACTTCACTCGGAGATGAAGACCAGTCTGGGCGACTTCAAAAAGGTGTTGATGCATTCCAAGTAATTGGCTTTCTGAGGTGCAGACGTGCAAACTGGCTCGTGTAATTAATGGAGGAAAGCGTTTAAGGAATCTCTGTCAAGTCAAGGCACCGCTGTTGTCTAATACGATGACAAGCAGATGTGGACGACTAGAAAAAGATTTTGGTTGATGCAGCGGTTATTCTGATTTTGGTCGCCTGTACCATTGATAACTGTCTGTTTATTCTGACTGCAGGCAAGGCGGTCAAAAAGAAAAGCTTTCACTAGTCAACTGAGAAGATCGAGCTGTAGTGGTATCCTATTGCTCTATTAGGAGATGCGCAGGAAGCATGCTTAGTGCATGTCGTGTGGTACATTTATGCAGCTAGACCTTCTCTAAAAGGAGAATAATGCAGTACACGGGTCCAACAAACCCGAAGGGGCAGGTCGAAGGGATGGCAGAGGAATACGAAGACTTAGAATGAACGCATCCGTTCTGAGCAGTATTAGATAGCGCGAATAAGGTAGTGGCACTAAGATCATTTTCAAAAGTGCGGGGAGGTGGTGACGATACTTCAGGCATCAGAAGGGGAGCTGAGAGATACAGCGAACCGAGAGGCTCGGCTTCTTTGTTTCCTAGTGAAAAATATAAGCTACTCTTAAAAGCCGAAGCAGCTTAATTCATGGTACCGAGAGTCACGGGACAATCACGGGAACTTCAAATGGGAGCTAAGCAGGAAGTGGCGGAAATAGCGTCTGCTAGCGACTTCATTTTAGGGGAGTTCCAAATGTTGTGTGGTGGCCTTAAGAATCAATCGGGAGAAAGCTTTTTTGGAAGAGCACTCGGCGTCTTCGGCCATAGCACTACTCTGAATCTCACGCTGTGTGAAGAGTTTTTTAGGACGCCACCCGCAGATTTTGCAGCTAAGGCAGTCATCCAGAAGAACGGAGCTTTTGTTTAGATAGTAATTTGAAAGGCGACACCACTGGCAACGCTAGTTTATGTCTTCACGTCGAGTGTGGTAAGAGATTGTCGTGTAAAGATGATGTCTAAGACAGACAATCTCTTTTGGAAGTATAATAAGAAGGAGGAAATAACAAAAAAAATTGCGATAAGAGCGGGTGCAAAAACAATCAGTTAAGGCAGTATATCTAAGAAGCTGTGTAAAATATAAAACTAGATTAGTAGATACATTTAAGATTTAATATATACAGTTTCAGGCCCCTGTAAATCAGTACACTTTAGGACGGTCACAATTCCTGTAAGAGCGAAGTCTAGGTTTTGCTAATGTCGACCATTCTTGGTAGGTGTATTTCCAAGGTACAACGTCATGTGGTGACTTAGTCCTTGGAAGACGGAGATCACCAAGCCAGGAGGGTGATACTTCTAGGAGCAGGGAAAAGTCCAGGCAATTTTCCTTTCGTGAGAGGGCGAGCACAGGACAGACGATGCAACCGACGTTCGTATCAGCAAATAATAGTGTCAGGAAACATCTCTGTCATATCGCAGGATTTAGGCAGCACAAAGCAGGTCTCGGTCAGCAACGAGTACCAAAATAAGAGTATTTCACCTATTTTGCGGGAGGTGGGGTGGAAGATGGTCGAACAATTTAGGCTGTTAGTTTGAACCACTTTAAAGGTGCATATTCACTGCAGAATGGTTCAAAATAAAATTGTTAAAATTATATACTTTTAGAGGCTTAAATTGTGTCCCTAGAAAAGAATGAAAAGAAGTAAATCTTTGCATATGATGATTTCATTACTTATAAATTAATAACATTTTTTAAGTAGTCAAATTGTGTTAGAGGCACGAGTCCCTAATTCAAATTCACAACTAAACCTACAAAATTTATTTAGATGAAATGAAATCATATGTTAAAATTTATTTGGTTTCACTACATCCAGGTACACAATTTAAGCCTCTAAATGTATATATTTTCAACAATTTTATTTTTAAGCATTTTGGTGTGAATATGCACCTTTAAGTTAGCTATCTGTCCAAAAATAAGGTCTGCATAGAGGTTTTGCTCTGGCAGACCAGTCTTCGAAATTGGTTCATCCACGGTGGATTTCACCACAAGTATTGCTGCTGAATCGTCGACTGGACGTGTTTGTCTATCCTCTCCGCACACAGACCTGTGCATGGGTGTCTGACGACGCTGTGGCGGCTGCTTTCATACTGGTCAGCTCTGCATCTTGTTATATTTTCACGAATGGTTAGTGTCTTTACTCTGGACCAATCAGGAGTCGCTAATCAGGAGGAGATCTTAGATGAATCCAAGGCGGGGGCAGGCGAGGAATGGCGCAGCTAAGTTGCTGGTTTTCTGCCGAATACATGGCTGCTTTCTTGTTACATAACTTCATGATATCTATTTCAAAATATTGACTTCTCAAGCTTCTCAGTAATACCGAACACTCCAAGGGATCTTTGTGATCATATGCCATATTTTAGAGGAGGAAGTCATGCAAAGATAAAATGTACAAGCAAAGATAATATGTACAAGTTAAAAAGTGTCAACCCGGTCACTGGCATCACGCGTATGTGGCCGTGTCCTGCCCTATGAGAAAACCTGACTATTACGGGGGTACTCCCAGTGGACCGCCGCATATGCAGAGGCGGCAGATCAGGACTTCATCGATCTTGACTGGGTCTGTGCATCAGGGAATTGCCATCCGATGGGGGTAGCCATAGCATAGCCTGAGGTGGCGTTCTTACTGGTTCCGGGTTGTCTAGTCCGCCCCATTACCCGACTACAGTAGATGTACCATATGAATATCCAGTCATGCTACGTTTTCCAGCCAACCGAATAGATAAGGAAGTATTAGTACATTCGATGGAAAGTGTATCTACAACCACCTTGATTGCACATTATGCATATATACTGTAGAGAGAATTCGTGTGTTTGGACTTGTTTAATCTTGAAATTAGCTGAGATGCGCTACGAATATTAAATACGCTAACCTATAAGTCACCAAAAACCTTCAGTATCCGAATAATTACTTCGAATCCTAATCTGTTTATAAGCAAGGTAATCTAGTGGGCATGGGTGTTAAGCTCGATTACTGTGCAATACTCTAGCATCCGCTAGAAAGCTAATTTATATGAAGTGATTATGTTGAATTTGTGTAAACCATTAATTGATTCATATATTCTGATATTGAGGGATACAAGTTAAAGTAATCCCGCGTTAGGCCGAACAACGTAGTCGAATATGTAGAGCATGTGCAACCAATTTGAACCAATGAATGATTAGGAAAAACAGTTTCTCCAAGACTAATACGCATATGCAAGGAACCATGAGGTAACCAGTCCCTTAGAAAGAGCTGCAAGCCGATAAAGATGCTCACATGTCCCACCCAGAGCAGTCAACTCACAACACACACTTCCATTCTGGTAGAATAGACCTAATAGTGCCCCAGCAATGCCCTGTAGACCAGGTACAGGACTGTGCTGTAGAACGATGACTGCCCACAACGTGTGGGTGGAACCCCGGCGTCGTCAGCAGGTGTGCAAATACTATCCTGTGCAACAACCATTCAGACTTAAAGTATTTCTATGGCGTTTCATGCCTTACTGACGCCAGTTATGATACTTAGTTTATTTCCAACATCAGATTCTACCAGGCGGCTTGCACATTCGTAGAGAGCTAGGCTATTTTCCGCGGCGCCCAGACACTTCTGGCGGCAGCTAACGGACTTAGGCAAAATTTCCAAATGTCTGCAAGATACTGTGAAGCTAAGAGCTGGTGCATTGGTGTTGACTACCCACACTACAGTGGAGTGCAACACTAGAGCCTAGTGCAAGGCACTGCCTCTGATATTTCACAGTGCTAGAGCGTGGATACTAATAGTAGCACTCTTAAAGGAATTTTCCACACTACACCAGCAACGATAATGTAGTGATTTGCCTAAGTGCGCACATGTGTTTTGATATAAAACACAAGGTTAGTTTCAGTACAGAACATCTCAAAATTTCACAGAATAGAAGTTACAAGCATCATTGCACCTTTCATCCTGTACTGTGCCTTCCCAACAACGCAGTTATCTTGCCACCAGTATTCTACGAGTGTCTTTTGCAATGTTTAGCTCCAGCGCCTCATTGTCCCATTTCTACCTCCTCCTGGTTAGCTATGCTCAGGGAATGTGGTGGGAGACTGGGCGACCAGGGTGTACAGGAACTGACCTCTAAGGTCGGCAGAATGATTACATTCCAATGGGGTCGGGCGAGCATCCTCGCCTTGACGAAATACTACCGTCTCGTCCCAACTATTGGTGTAACCAGTATGTCTTTGCATCCTGATAGTACAGAGAGTAGAAGCTGGCTTTACTGGTTTAGGGACTAGTCACTGGTATTTTATGGCATACCCTATTTTATATGTGACAATGCTGCACCGTTTGAATTGGTATCTCGCCAAAGATACCTAACCTATCTTGATATATATATGAAAGGTACCCCAGTGAGGGATGGCTCCTAGCCTGGCCTAACTAGTTTCATATAAACTAATGCCTCAAGCGGGCCAATAAATTGGTTTTGCGAGAGAAAAATGCCTTGCGGGGCCTCCATCACAGGAAAATGCCTACTACACCGAAGCGGAGGAAGAGAATTGTTGCGATACCATTTTCTTATACAGAAAAGGTGCAAAGGTGCTAAATTATATATGTGTTATATGTGGTTTTTGTTGTGATGTACGCTGATTTACGCGGAGGTGGTGCACAGATGTAAACAGAAATCGATGCAGTCGCCTCTCTAACGTTGTAGGTGAATTAGTAGGTGCAGCTTTATTTTGGCAGGCCTTCTGAAGGAACTAATCTAACCATTAAGTTTTGAGTCCTGACACAGAGGTTTTATGCCACCAATGATGGCCTATTTGTACTTAACTTTGAGAAAGTTTGTCTTCTTGCATAGCTCGCTCAGGCACCCATCTCGGGACGTTCCTATTGAGTGGAGCCCCAAGTCGACAGCACAAGCTTGTTGTCTGGAGCCGATGAGCCACTCTTGACTATGTGTCAGTATAACAACATATAACAAGACAAAGACAGGACAGCGCAAACGCATTGAATAATCATAATATCTAGTTATGACAGGGCTGAAGAAGCAGCTAGCAGACTATGCTAACTTTCCTTGATAGCGTGGAGCACCCACTCAGCCCTTCTAGTTACCAGAGAGTTAGTCTGTGAGCACATAGTTTGCCACTATCTAGAGTGTCAAGAACTAGCCGTATGAGACTTGTGCTGGGGGAGCTAATGGGTAGCTGCATCTAGGGCCAGTTCCTACTATAAATATGTTTGCGCAGTGAATTCCTACTTTGGCTTAAAGCTTATCCTACTATGTACCAGTGAAGCTACTGGGAACATGTGTGTGAGTCGTCACTGTTTTGTTTCTAGCCATCAAGAAACCTCTGAGATTTCAAAGGTCGGCTCTAACAAAACCAATCGAGGGAGTTACCAGAAAATTATTGGCCAGAGGCGCAGAAAGAGACAGCTGCTCGAAGTGGTTAGTAGGCCATTAAGGTGGTTGGCCAATTATAAAAAGATGGCTCGCTAGTTAGCTTGGTGCCAAGCCGTGAAAGTGACTTTACAATAAACAGTCCACTTTCCTGAGCAGTGGCCCCTAACTACTCTTGATTCCTATCATAATATCTGAGCTAATATTAAGCTAGGAGTTCGGTACCACGTTTCGTGTCTATTGGTACAGGCACCAGAAATGGTCCCTAGTGTGAAAGTGTTGCTGTTTTAGAAAATGGTGTGATTCCTATTGTATGTATGTAGTATTAAAATGCGAATGCTAAGGTTTCCTATCGAAAGATGTAACAGTTTAGAGAACAGCACTCGCTGTGGTACAATTGATACAGTGGTACAATGAGATCTAATTGACTAATACGCCTACTTGTAATCAGCGCTAAAATGGTATACTACTAATTAAGAAAAAGGGTGCCTGCTAATCATCAGCACAAAAATAGTATTCTATACTGAAGATATGTAGAAGGCGTGGTCTCATTGGAGGTGGTGCATCTTCTGTTGATTAAAAATGTTTATTAGTAAGTTAATCATCACAGTACAGGTGAAGTTGTTTCCTGTAGTGTAAAAACTTCAGATGTTCAAAAGTGGTGCAGGAATATAACACGTTTGTTAAATTGTAGGCTTGTTGAAAGTTTATGATAACAATGGCACAAGGAGATTTTCGCCACCACCTTAGGTGAAGTGACAAAAGCAATGCCAAACAGTAAAAACAGCTTAAGTTATGATGGTCTAAGCCTGATTGTTTTAACACTAGATATATGCTACATTCTAACGGACCGCTTTTTGGCGTGGCTCAGACAGGTTTGGAGAGATATCACGAGTAGGTTTGTACACAGACAGTTTCTGATGGTATTGCAAAAAGGAGCGCCTTTTCAGGCCGTGCTGTAGGTGTGGTGGCCTCTACTTTATTCGAGGTGGCCAACGACCATTCTATATGTTTGGTTTGTAGATCCCAAAAAAGTTAATTTGTGCCTATTATGGTTTTGGTCTCCAGCCACAATGTAAAGTCAGTTTGTGCGTACTTTGAGTCACGTTTTGGTGCACGCTGGTGCTTTGGAGAGGCTTATGGTAACGACAACTGTATTGGACTACCTCCCCGTCTTACTGAAGAATTATAGTCAATACGGGTCCTTTTATACTCTGTGGTGACCAACCCGGAATCACCAAAGCCATTTTCCACCAATCAACACACAGCTAGATAAAACTAGGTGACGTCAAACGACCTTCAACCTGGTGGGATGCTGGAGCATGCGTGATACAGGCCTAGATATATTTATAACGTAATTTTGACTATATTTTGATTTCATGATAGCTCAGCCATTCCTGGTCTGATTTTAATTTGGTTAACGGATTCGTGTTTCCCAGCGGAGCCTGATTAGGATTCAACCTTAGATGAAGATCATGGGCCTCGTATGGGCCTCATATTAACAATTTGAGAATACAGGCGATTTTATACACACAATTTGCCAGATCCCACGCTCTCTATGCAGCACCAGTAGACTCGCACGACGCACATGAGTGGTGCACGTTCTTGTGGACTAAGTCATTTTCATGACTCCACTGTTATTTGGACATGTACACCGGTCCACAGGACCATGAGGGATGAGTTTGAAGCATCTCAGCCCAGGCAGTTTCGTACACGGGGCTAGGTGGTCCGTGCTACATCACCTCCTCCTAGCTTGGCACCACGGGCCAAGTGATACCGATTAGCGGATCGTCTGCCCATAGGTCACGTGGTATGTGAGAATTATCGACTGCTCATGTTGGCATACAGCTGAGAAAAAGAGAGACGCATGAAGCGTGTACTCATAAGTGATAGGCGTGCAAAGAGGTGAGGTTTGGGAGGCACACTTTTGAATTTTTGGCCCGGGTTTCTTAGGCCCAGGTGCTTTTTGCATTTTTTGTTTGTGAGTATTTATTTTGAACACATATACAAATATATAAAGACTTCATACCCTGACAATTACTCGTGAGGAAGCCACCTTTCAGCGGTGGGGAATAATTATCTTTCCCACGCCGAAGGTCCCCAGGCGCCTGAATGTTACAGTTATATACAGTACAGTTAACATATATAACTGTGGTTTCTTAGGAAGCCACACGGATGATCGCACCATACATACGTGCAATCCCAAAATGAACTATTAAACGAATCATAACAGAACGTCAACATCAATGGACAGCGGCAAATCCGGAGTTCTTAAATGTATATATATATATATATATATATATATATATATATATATATATATATATATATATATATATATATATATATATATATATATATACATTTAAGAACTCCGGATTTGCCGCTGTCCATTGATGTTGACGTTCTGTTATGATTCGTTTAATAGTTCATTTTGGGATTGTACGTATGTATGTGTCGGGTCGCGCCGAGCCAATGGGGTGCTAGTCACCTTAGCTTTGACATTAAAATCTTTCGTTGGAGTGCTTCATTTTCGAACTGTTGAGTCCTGAATGGTCTTAATTGACTGCGCCGACGTCACTGGTGGGGTCAACGGGACTAGGTCTCGCACCGGTACACTTATGGTGATGGAGTGCTCAGAAGCGGAAGTAATCCATCAGACCACGGAAACGGCCTGATGCATGCGAATGCGTGGGCCATTCTTTGGCCCAGGACAGCTTCCCTTCACCATAATCAAGGCGAATTACCACCACATGGTGGTTGCATTATCTGTGACGCCGAATCACAAGCTGTAGAGAGCTTGCCATAGGTTGCGCAAAATGTTCTGACCTGTCTACGCCGGTTAAAGCTCCTCAAGCACAATGGCCAACACCAGGGAAATATCGCGCACAAATAAATCTAGCCTTGGAGGGCTTGGCGAGGTGCTGGTCCTCAGAGATGTCGGACATAATTTGTTCAGCAGTCATTTCACCAACCTGCTGTTCGGTCAGAGACATTTTTTTGTTTTGATTTGATATGTATTATTTTCGGCATGGCACCACTTATTTATACTTTATAGCTATTTCTTCATTTTTCACGGCTTTCTTAATATACACCTGTGCAAAAGTTAAGCACCATCCTATTTTTACGCACATGCGAGGGTATATTCATGTGCTATGAAGAAAGCAATAGCATAAACATTTATGTACCCATCCATCTTAGTGCAAGAGGTAATAATGCAACTAGAGGAATGCTGATTATGATGGTGGGGAAACACTGTATGTTTTTGTTTGAACTTGAAAACGAGGCCTGAATATGGTTACGTTGACACAACTGACAACTATTGCCCTACAGTTGACACACGTGGCTAGATTGTCATTAATGGTGTCTGAAAACGAAGTTTAACATCTGTGCACGAGTTTGAGACTGTCATTATTAATACCGGGTATATCCACCTTGTGCCTGGATGACGGCCTGGACACGACGTCTCATGCTGGTCACCAACCGACTGATACGCCATTGTGGTATTCGTTGCCATTCAAGATGGAGTGCGTCTGTTAATTCCAGTAGGTTCTTGACAGGAGGATCCCTCCTTCTCACCATGTTTCCCAGAATGTCCCAGATATGCTCAATAGGGTTCATGTCAGGGCTCCTTGCTGGCCATGGTAGGGTTTCGATGGCATTCTGGCGGAGGTATTCATGCACAGCTCTAGCAAGATGTGGTCGGGCGTTGTCATCCATGAATATAGGGTGGGTTCCAGGTGCATGATTTACAAAATGAGGGACCACAACTCTATCCAGTATGGAATCTTGATATCTTTGTCCATTTAGTGTTCCAGGTACAGTCAACAGATCCAGCTTACAATCAAATGAGATGCACCCCCATATCATAACGGAACCTCCACCAAATGGAACTTCTTCCATGATGTTACGTTGGTCGTACGCCGTGCGTCTGGACCTCCATACACGAGTTCGACCATCTGTGGCATGAAGCAGGAACCGACTTTCATCGGACCAGTGTACCCGTCTCCAGGATCTCATGTTCCAGTGTCTTCTTTCGTTGCACCACCTCAGACGCTCCTCTTTGTGGTGTGCAGTGAGGAGAGGACGTCTGACAGGTCTCCTAGCTTTCATGCCAGCAGCATACAGTCTCCTTTTGACGGTAGACATTGACACTCTATTGCGCGTTTCCCATTGCTGGCTGAGCACTCTGCTGTTGGTGAATGGAGATCTCCTAACAAGGCGTACTAGGGCTCGATCATCACGGGCAGTAGTCTTCTTCGGTCTTCCAGATCTGGGCCTGTCCTTCACCTCGTTAGTTTGCCCATGTTTTGCAATCGAACGACTGATTACAGTATGGTTAATGTTCAGCTGTCTGCCAATCTCTCTGCATGACATACCAGTGGTATGCATGCCTATGATTTGCCATTTCACACGATCACTTAACCTTCGTCTTGCCATGGCGGTTCACAATCAAGAGCTAATTCTCATTGTACAAATAAACCACGGTCATGAACACAAAATTCCTAATCTTGTCGCCTAAATCTGTATGTAATGTTCTACACCTCAAACTGGACTTTTACATAACTGAACACGTGTGCTGTTTCCCGCCACGCACGGACATCAAGCGGCGTGAAGTCATGCATGCATGTGCATTTCGTACTTGGAATTATGTCAGCTAACGCGGGGACAAAAAGTATGGCAGCCTAGTTGTACCATCATGTTTCTACGTTCTATTGTTTTTGCTGGTGCTTAACTTTTGCACAGGTGTATATATATTAGATGACTGAATTTAGCTTAAAGCGAGAAAGAGGCCTATTGCCGGTGCTATGTTTACTGCCGCTAAATTCGGTGGGAAAATGAAGTTCTGGGCGAAAATCCTGCCTTATATACTCTCCTTAACGTCACAGGGCAGAGGGAGATAATTATAACGGTACTAGTTTGTTATTCTTACTGCGTAATGCGACCACGTTTAGTTTGAGAGAAATTATTGCTTAAAATTCCTCACGCCCGTTTGGCATTGTGTAGGAAGGTTAAGCAAGTCCATATAAGATGGAATATACAGAGACTTCATCGCCCACGGCCTGGGGACCACCGGTTTCTAATCAACTTTTTAACCAGGAACAACTTATTCCCATGGAGGCCCAAGTTTCAGGGCGTGATTCGGTTTTCTGTCTCAGACGTTATAGAAACTCTTAATTATTTTTAAGATTGGTCACGGGTGGGGTGTGTGTGTGTGGGGTGGGGAGGGTAGGGGTGGGGAGGACTACGATGACGGAAACACTCCAGGTGGGTGTGTCGCATCCTCTTATCCCAGTTTCCTGGCTCGGTCACGTGGTAGTCGGGCGAGTCTGGCGACACTTAGTCTAGAGCGCGGTGAGAAACGTTATCGGAATTTAAAAGTCAGTTGTTTCTACGCGCGGGGTTGATTAGAAATTTGGCATTTATTTTGAAGATGCGCTTATGGGCATTCTTAAAATGAATATACAACACGGTATTTAGCATCGGTAGCATGTGGTTCCTGTGTATGCCAGGTGCTCAGGTTAAATACATGTGCCAGCACGTGGTATTCTTTGATGATAAACGCAGGTGTATTACAGGTGTTCCCTAATAAAGTCCATATGGACGAATTTGTAGGGAGGTGTATAAGAGGATTTTTAGAAATTCTCACATAGAAAGACTGTTTAGATTTTAGTGCTACGCTTTGCTGGCCCGTGCTTTATGATTTATAGCACGATTTCTTTAGAATAGCCGAAATCGTTCACTCATGGTATGTACTGGGTGTTATACTTCAGCTTAGGCGTAACCATATTTTGATGGTCAATGTTACTACACCACCCGTTGTAAAATATGAGTAGCGTTTACCAGGATTGGTTGGCTTTCAAGCGGTCATCTCCCGCAGGACGATTTAGCCACACCTCTCCTAGACGGAAAGTGTTTAACGTTACAGTACAGCTCCTGAACATGGTTAAAACAATACAATAATACAATAAGACCTCGGTTCGAAGATTCAATGGGCAGGCGTGCCGGAAACACGCGGCCGGCTGGGCCAGCTGGCCCCGTTGCCCTTTGGACAGAGGGCGGGGGGGGGGGTGTGCAGCTGTGCCCCTTTACTCGTTTCTCTGCGAAAAATGAGTAAATTTTACTCTAAAACTTTAAACACGATTTTTCGAATGTTCAGAGCGGACTGAGCAGTTGTATTAAAGTTCGGTTGTTTTAACATTAACACAAGTCCATACAGTAATATGGGAGAGTTTCTGGGCCGAATCTCATCATCAATGCAAACGTTATTTATGTAGTGGCAGTTACATGTGACATATTGCCTATTTTCAATCTGTAAACGTTTCATGTAACTTTGTAAGTAAAGGTAAGATACATAGTCATATGCTATTTGAATATTTGAAGTGATACTGGTCCACTCTCCGTTAATGCCTTACTTAGTGGGTAGAATAGAATATATGTGCAATGATGGGCGGCTGGGTGCAGCAATGTGGAAACACTAAGGATATTAGAATTAACAGCAACTCTCAAACTCAAATTTGTAATTTACGTGTGAAGCAGATGCAATGGTAGAAATAATTTGTATACACATGTCCGAAGTGCAATGTCGGTGGGTGTATTTGAGGAATGTGTCTAAGAAGATTTGTTTGCCCCCCCCCCCCCCCCACACACACACACACATATATATATATATATATATATATATATATATATATATATATATATATATATATATATATATATATATATATATAATGGGAGGAGGTTGTTGCTGGGGCCTGCGAAAGAATGTAAAAATTAGATGCACTTAGAAGCTATCTCCTATATATCCTACATCTCTAAGTAATACATATCATCCTCTTGGACTATTGAATACTGTGCTATTTATATGAGTATGAGGCCGCCCCCCCCCCCACACCCAACCCGCCCACCAACTCGTACGGTCGTGATACACATGTCTAGCCATGTCAAACCCTTTGAGTTCTAACCATAACAAATGATGCCACTATCCATACGTAAACAAAATCAGACATTTGAAGGCCTCCTTTGAATAACCCGGGCCAAATATACCTCTGACACCCGCACGCCAATATGACTAAGTAAGAGACACAGTTTGTTACTAATTTTATGTAATTGTGTTGCTACCTCATCTGTCTATTCAGCATACGATCATCGTATTCTTTATGTGAGTCCTTAAGAACTGCTGGGTAGGAAGGATCCATAGGGTCAGATCAATGGTTGATCCCGGAAACCTGCTTGATCGATTTTGTTTGTGGCTATCTTGGATTATGCACTATTAAAAAAATTATATTTAAAGATATGTGAACCTGCTTGACATGCAACTCAAGAAATTTCATGGTCTTCATCTAAGGCAAGAGCTGAACAACCGTTGTTCACATGTTCAACACGATGTGTCTTGGATAAGCTAGTTTTCATAGAAAACTACTTTTCCTCTGAATCCCACTGGTTGCAAATATAATTAGGAACTAAGGTCCAATTAAATATTGTTAAGGCACACTGTGCAGGTCCATCGTGTAGATACATGCACGAATGCACGCACACCCAACGTGTGTATCTAACATAACAACCCGCGCGCCCGCTAGCTCGCATTGTGAATTGGGAGCAGGTGCAATTGACTAAAGAATACATAAGTTCTTCGATTAACATTGCTCTAAAATTTATACATAATCATAAGAAACCCGAATGCAGGAAATCGAGTCACGAGTGTGTACTTTTCAATGTTTTTTCTTGTGGTGGTTAGGTAGGGGGGGGGGTATCCCCGAACACCTTGCTATGAGAGGTGGGGTGAGGTTGCGGGGAGGGGGGCATTTCATATCTTCCTCCAGACAATGCAATCCAGCGTGCCCTTTTGTGGAGCCTGACTCCGCCCCTCAAATTTGCTTCCCGCGCCCCTGCCAATGAGCTGATCAATTACTGCGTATCAGTATTCCATGGGGGTGTTGGTGGGTGTATGTTGTTCGCGTGACTTCACATTTTACCGTGGAAGAGGCACTGTGGTGCGTCTAAATGTGCAACGGTGGTATGGGACCATTATGTGTTTGCAGTGATAATCTGTCAGGCAATGTATGCTTTCGCTTTGTTACGAGACGAGTCTTTCGGCGCGACAAAGTTACATTAGGGCGAGAGACCCTCATAGTGTATTTCGCCGCTGGCTGAATCTGCGGGGCTCATGCTCTCCCCACCCTCTCTCTCTCTCTCTCTCTCTCTCTCTCTCTCTCTCTCTCTCTCTTTCTTAACAGTATTATGTATATAAGTTGTTATTATTTTTAATTAAAGGTGCATGTTCACACAAGAATGCTTGAAAATTAAATTATCAAAATTGTATACCTTTAGAGGCTTAAACTTTGGACCTAGATATAAAGAAACGAAATAAATCTTAACATATGATGATTTAATTCCATATAAATTAATATAATTTTTTTAGCTGTGAAATTGAATTATTTATACGGAATGAAATCATCATATGTTAACATTTATTTCGTTTCAATACATCTAGCCATATAATTTAAGCCTCTAAAAGTCTTAATTTTAAATTTTTTATTTTCAAGCATTTAGTGTGAATATGCACCTTTAATGTATTATGGTGGTGTCGCCCCCCGGGGAGGGAATGGTCCAGGTGCGCACACAGTGATGGTTTCGCACTGTTGTTTGGCGTGGGGCCGTTTCTGGTTCGACACCAGGCGTGCGTGGATGGTGTAGTTAATTGGTTTATCTCCATGTATGGCGTGGTGTTTGGTGCAGGGGAAGATTGTGCTGCAAGTTGGTTGGTTATGAAATGTAATGGTTCGGTTAATCGAGTTTTGTAAACGTGCCTTGGTTGGTGGGTATACAAGTGGTGTGACGCAATTTGATGATATTCTCGATGACATCATTTCTTGAGTGTTTACGTAATGGAGTATTTTATGTCGGATCAAGGGCTGTTGATTGGATACACGCACGCGTTGATGGTTTATCCCGTATGTGGCACAGGGTGGTGACTGCTATGGCAGATTCTGACAGGTGAAGTGGTGATTTTCGTACGTTTTAGAATAGGTTAGATAACGATGTTGTAGTAAATATGACTTTATATGTATAGGTATTGTGTTGATCGCTCATGGGAGTAGTTGCCATGGGCTTGGTGGGATTGGATGGGAACGGGATGGTGTAGACATTTGAATCTTCGTCACAAAAAGGCCAATACATAATTACGCTCTATTTACGAGCAGAAAACAATAGATTCGAGAACTTAGTGATCAGGATGCGCAATCGGTTGCTAGGAAAAACTGCTGATGTGATCCATACAAGGGACTAAAGTTCTCTCATATCAGTAGCAGTGGTGGCTGTTGACGACAGATGTGGGGGATGGAGGGTGTGTGATGGTCAAGCTTGGGTGGGGGCCGTTGGTTGTTCAGTTGGCCCAATGGAGGGATGTATGGTGTTGCAATTTTCTACAGCGCGACGTCGTGTTTGAAAAGGCGACGTCGTGCACGACGTCGTGCGTGACGTCGCATAAAATGAATTGCCGTTTTTCTTGTTAGCGCGACGTCGCGGTTTTTTTATGCGATGTCGCACGCGACGCACGATGGCAATTATGGAACACCATAGGGATGTGATAGTTGGTTGGTTTGGACGTGGACTAGAAGGGGTAGGGTTTGGGTGTGGTGGGGTGGGATTAATAATAATAATAGTACATTTATAATGCGCTGAAATCCATGCATGTAATGCATGCTCTAAGCGCTTACAATTGATATTTATGTATAAGCCTGTTTAAAAAGATATGTCTTGAGATTTGATTTGAAACTGGATAGAGTGGGAGAGATTTTGATATCAAATGGTAAATTATTCCAGTTAGACAAAGCAGCAAAAGAGAAAGTTTTGTGGCCATATGTTTTTGTGCAAACGTTTGGAATTTCTAATAACATTTGATCTGCAGATCTGAGTTGCCGAGGAGGATTGTATATCTGTACAAGCTCAGACAGATAATCTGGCGCAGAGCCGTAAACACACCGATATGTTAGACTTAGAATTTTGAACAGTATTCTTTGTTCAATCGGAAGCCAATGCAGATCTTGCATGACTGGACTAATGTGTGCATGCTTGTTGCTTAAGGAAACAATTCGTGCAGCCGTGTTCTGAATTTTTTGGAGCCTAGAGATTAGTTCCTTAGGGGCACCGATAAGAAGGCTATTGCCATAGTCCAGTCTTGATATCACTAGGGCTAACACAAGCATGATGGCCGCTTCTCGTGTAATGTACTTTCTAATGTTCCCGATATTGCGCAGCTGCATAAAACAGATCTTACAGAGATAATTAACATGTTGTTCCATACTCAATTCACTGTCCAGCATAACGCCAAGATCCTTTACATAATTAGATAGCTGAATCTGACTTGAACCAACTGTGATGGTATTTAACTCTGTCTTAGCCCGTCTAATTTTAGGTCCAACAAGTATAGCTTCAGTTTTGTCATGATTTAACATCAACATGTTTGAAGTCATCCACAATTTGATGTTATCACAGCAATCAGTTGGCGGGATTGGCGGGGGGGGGGCGAGCTTGGTTTTCACCCGTTCAAGATAACAGGCCGATGTTTCATTGGACCCTTGCACGTCTACACTGGCTACTACATATATCACTGCTGGGGGTGGAGAGGCACTGGGGCTTGCTTCTGTTTCCGCTAGGGCTAGCTCAGTAATCGGTGTAATAGCGTGAAGTGGGTTGGAATGAGAATAACAAGATGGAACGACCTTACCGCCCTTATCCTTGGACAGTATAGTACATACGAGAAGGTCTTCAGATACGGATTACCAGACCTAGTAGACCCGAGCTGAGGAGGGAGAGGATGCAAAGGCACCTCGCCATCATGCTCATGATTAACCACTTGCTGGCCCACATTCCTGCCTGATAGAAGACTGCCCATCCTAGCACCATCGTACAGGAGGTTAATGTCAGGAATACTTGTCTCCTCAGGGACATCGGTCTGGGTGCCCTGTGCCCAGCAGCATACCAGGCCCGAGCACAGGCCCTGGGTCAGCGCCGACACATGATTTTATCAGATAGAAGTGGATAATTGTGGTCAGGTCATCCGGGGCACGGATCAGGTAGATCACATCCGACCTCTTACCTACTACCGCATAGAGACCTTTCCACTGGTAACTCAGTTTACGTGGTCCAGTGGCAAGGCCAACCCATGGCCTGGCATATGTTTCGCTGGGGTGAAACATGTGCTGGTGTGGACAAAAGTGTAGTATGCCATGAGTACATATTAGAGCCGAAGATCCCAGTCCTGACAATCAAGGTGGGTTTCCTTTGTCAACATTATTGCCACGGTTCTATTAAACCTCTCTACGATCCTGTCTCCATGCAGATGATAAGGCGTATTGCGAGTTTTGATGATGTGAAACAATTTGCAGAGCTCGGCGATCAACCGATTCTCAAAATTTGAACCTTGGTCGGAGAGTAGCTCATAAGGCATACCAAAAAGGAAGAAGACATTGCTGGCCAAGACACCTGCTACAGTAGCGACATCTTGGTCTGGCAGGGTAAATGCTTCTACCCACTTCGTGAAATAGTCCTGGAGTACGAGGATATATTTATTGCCCTCATCAGTTGTATTTAAGGGCCCGAGCACATCGATAGCCACTCGCTCCCACGATGTGCCTACTATTTTGGTTTGGAGCGGTGCCGAATGTTGTTGGCCAAGTGCACGACGTTGGCAGGGCACGCATTTGCCTCCACGCCACTGTGTATGTTTATCCAGTGAAAATTGGCTTTTATACATTCAGTCCTACATCAACGGCTAGATGTCCTGCGCTGTCATGTAATTGTTCGAGTATGAGAACTGTAAATTATTCTGGGACGACGAGGTGGTTATTTATATAGAGAATGTTATTGTGCATATGGCATTCTGTATATCTTTGATAATAGTATTTGGCCGATATTGATAACGGACTTACATATTCCTGTGGGGGTCGCACCCCCTTCTGGCTCCACGCATATATATGCCATATATTTATGTCTGTGGCTTGTTCATGAGCGATGCCAGCCGCTTTCCAGTCCTCACAACTGAGTTCTGGAAAGGTGGGGGTTGGCTGTGTGTCCTGTGTTATGGAGGTGGCCATTTCTACGTCTTCCTCGAGTCCAATTCGACTGAGGGCATTAGCATTCCCATGTGGTTTGCCAGGCCAATGTACGACTGTGAAATTATAGGCATGCAGTGATTCTTGCCACCTCACTATCTGACCTTCTGAATTTTTGAGATTATGATGCCAGCGTAGGGAGGCGTGGGCTGTATGTAGGGCAAAGGGGCGCCCACACAGAAAATGTTTATAGTAAATTACACCGCTTGTCATAATTCATGCGTGTGGTGGCGTACCGCTTTTCAGCTTTATTTAAGGTACACGAACCATGACATAGCACTTGCTTGGTTCCATCTTCTGCGACCTGTGATAGAACGGCACCAATGGCAAACGAAGGGGCGTCAGAGTCACGATTGAAATCGCTAGGGGTTAGGATGGGCGAGAATTGGTGTAGAAACTAGTTGAGCTTTCAGCTTTCTGAAAGCCACCTCACATTCACTTGTCCATTCAAAGTGTCAGTGTTTTTCTGTGGAAAATTTGGAATAATGGTGCCGGAATTTTGCTGAAGTGTTGGATGTATCTGCGAAAATACTGACAGAGAAGGAGGAAGCTGTGTGTATTAGTAACTGTAGTGGGGGTTTTTCCCACTCAGCTACTGCATGGGTCTTCTTGGGTTGGGTTGCCACACCATTGGCGGATATGACATGGCCCATGAATTTAACATGTTGCCTAAAGAAATGGCACTTTTTGGGCTTGAATTTTGGACTAGCGGTTTCATAATGCTCTAATACCTCAGCCAAATCAGCCAAACTTTATTCAAACATGTGGCCAAATACAATTACGTCGTCAAGATACAGAAGCAGATCTGCCACTGGAGTTTGGCAAGTACTTGTTCCATCAGGTGCTCGAACGTTCCAGGGGTGTTGCACAAGCCATAGGACATTTTTCCGATGGAACAAGCCATCTCTTCATGTAAACACGGCCTCCAGGGCCACCTGCCAATAACCACTCGCAAAGGTCCGAGGCGCAGAACCATCTGGCTCATAAGAAATCCAAAGCTTGTTTGATTCGAGGCAATGAATACGCGTCCTTGGTACGTAAATCGTTTAGGCGGCGGTAGTCAATGCAAAATCACATTGACCCATCCTTTTTGCCTGCGAGGACTATGGGGCTGGCCCAGGGGGTGCAGATGGTTCTATAACGCCTGTTCTTAGCATGTCAGTAACTTGCTGGTGTGCTTCTGCTTCTTTATGTATGAGAAGACGATGGATAGGTTGATGGACGGGCCGAATTTGTCTGGTGTCAATGGCGTGGTGTACTAGGTGAGTTTCTCTCAGGTCTAAATAATCTGATGAGAAATTGTCCTCGTATTTGTACAGTAATCATCTTGCATGTTTTGTGTGCTTTACTTAGGCCCAGTGTGAAATGTAAGTAAGGGTCGTGTAAGTTTTCAGGTAAACTGTTGTGAGTTAGTGCTGTGTTTGTTGGTGTGGTTTTCTACCAAAATTACATCCACCAACTCCCCTCAGCGAATGCCAGGAGTGAGTGTAATAGCGTCAGCTGTATCATTGAATACCCTGAAGGGTGTCTGATCTTTATTAGTGGTAGAAACTAATATGCGTGGGCTAACACTCTGTGATGATGCCATGTACTCTGGGTCTGGTTCTAACATGGCTGTGTGTGTTTTGCTGTGCAAGTGTGGTGCAGTAGCCCAAAGGAGCTCCTCTTGGCCTGGCTCAACTGTGACCGTGGAGGCCAATATCAATGCACACGTGTTGAATATTGATGACTCCAGTCCTAGGGATATGCGATGGCCGTGTATGTCCAGTTCTTGTTGTCTGCACTGTATTATGGTTTCACTAGCACTGAGGAAATCAGCGCCATAGAGGGCATCGTTTTGGGTAGAGGCGACAACATCTCGTTGTACGAATTGCATCTCCTCAATCCGTATGACGATGTTAACTATACCAACGACTGGAACATTGGCGCCAGTAGCTGTTTGTACAAATATTGATGTAGGCCTAAGTGGGAGGCATCTATGAGGTGGGATGCTCGCATATAGCCTTTGATTTAGTACATTATAGAAGCGCCTGTGTCTACAGTAGCACTGGAAGATATTCCACCAAACAGACAGGCACATCTACTGATGGTTTTGTGGGGTGCCCGAGGGAAAATCTATGTTGTAATGGTTTGAGGCTCTGCCTCTTTGGCATCTGGATCTTCTATATAAAATGCTTGCTTGGCGATGGCCTCTGTTGATGAACTTGGTGGGTTAGTGATTAAGGGACCAACCTATCGGTGCTGCTACTGCCTTTGTGTTGGCGCCAAAGTTGTGACTAGCAATGGAGGTGGTGTGGTGGCTGGTGGTGTAGATGTGGAGTGTCCTGATTCAGTGGTTAATAGCGTGGGACTACTTTTGGTGGTGCAAGAACAGCCAGTTCGCTGTTCTGCCCACTTTTTACAATGCATCATTTTATGTCTTTTTGAGGCACAGAACAAACAGTGGCGTAGCCACTGCTTACTTTGATGCCTATGTTTGGTGCGTGTAGTAACCCGCCCAGACTGGCACCACCCACACCATCTTTTCAAGGACTGCAGTAGTTGGCGTTATCGCCTCTACTTTTTCAATGGCAACACGACCAGGTGCTGAATCCTCAACGACCTCTGTTGGTCTGTAATACCAACATCGCACCACCAACACCAACAGCATCCATCAGCGGCGACAGTAATGCGTCTGCTGATTCTGATAATCAGCCCCAGTGGGTACAGCCACTGCTGATGAAGAGGTTGACGTCAGTATCTTTAGTATGGTATTGGTCTCGGGTACTGGCGTGGGTGAAGCCATTGAGGTGCATGGGTAGGTGGTGTTTGTAGATGATGGTGCAGGTTCCAAGCCTGTGGGGTAGATGAGCCCGGGAGAGAGAAGGGGGACCGAGTTGACTCTGTGTTCGGTCCCTGCTTTCGTTTAACGGCCCCTCTGGTCGTAGGGTGGTATGGCCCGCAGCTGCTGTGTTAGGAGGGCGTGCGTTTGGACATCTCTCTCTCTCTTCTCTCTCTCTCTCTCTCTCTCTCTCTCTCTCTCTCTCTCTCCAATGACCTGTTTGGCCACATTCAAAACAGGTTCCTATGGGTGTGTTGTTGTGAGGTGGGTGTTGTGTAGCCACTACTGAACTAAGTGTAATGAGCAGGTTGGTAAGAGACGCCATCTGAGTGGTGATCTCCAACCATGCATTTTTTATGTCTGTAATTGTTGTTGTTGTTTCTATTTTGTTCGGCCGGGGTCATTGTTGGATGGCGCTCGTTTGCCCTGCCCCCCCCCACTCGGACCTTTTTTGATTAGATTCATTGTAGTAATTGGGTGGAGGTGGTGGGTTGGTGTCATGTGTTAATAGCTCTTTTGGTGTGGATATTTCTGTTGATTCTGGGTTAGTTGGTGCTGTAATAGTGTCCACCACATTAATAGGGTAGTTTTGGCACCGCTCATTTTTTTACTTGTTCGAGATAGTTTTCAATACAAACAGCTGTATCTGTGAGCAGCTGCAAGCTGCCGTGTTCCAGCAAGAACAATTTCTACTTTAATGCTGGTTCTGCAGTTAAGGCGTCAATGAATGTGTCTGATTGAAAGCGGTTTACACCTTCTGCATTTGTGTTTGGATAAGCAGACGCCACCAGGCGTCGGATTCTGCTGGTCAACTCTGGGAGTGTTTCATAGGGTCTTACATTTTTTTAGTTGGAGACGACTGGTTGCTCCAAGAGTGGTATCTCTGAATCGCTCTGATTATGTGCCATCTAGTATTATGTATGTTAGTGTAGGGGTTGATCCGAGATCCGCCAGGACTTGTAGTGCTTTGGCAGATAGTTAGGCAGCCAGGTACTCGCCCATTTGTTGACCATTCCAACCATTTGTTCGAGAGATAATCTCAAACTGGCACTTGTAATTTTCCCAGTCACATTCCCCACTGAATTCAGAATGGAGGTTCACTTAGTTGGTGCCCTGTGGAGGGATTGGGGCAACGCCTGGAGGAATGGATGGACCACGTGGTATAAACGTGGAGGATGGTGGTGCAGGTGGTGCGTGAGATGTGGCTACGTATTCTCTATGAGGGTGTGTGGGAGGTGGTGGTTTTTGTCGCCTGGGGGTGAGGTATGGCGTGCAGCCTCCGGTGGTTTGGGTCTAGGTGGTATGGGCCGGTAGATGGGTGCCTCACCGTACCTTAATTGGTCAGTTATCTGATGAGGTAACTCGGAATATCTCTGAGAAGTGGGCCCCGGTACGGTGGGGGACCAAGCGATGATCTAGGATGGTGTTTGCTTGGTGTCGAATGTGCGTAACTTTGTGGTGCATGTGTTGGTGCAGTGTTTTGTCCTCTACATTCGTGTCGTGGGTTTGATGATTTAGATGTATGCATGGGCATGGATGAGGACGGGTAGCGACGAGGGGTTGCAGACCATATGTTGTTTATTCCCGGATGTGGCATCGTGTGTGAGTTATGGTATTGCGCCCACTCGGGGGACTGTATGTACGAGGATTATAATCAGGCATGGGTGATGGGTGCTGATCATGAACCTCTAAAATGGTCATGTATAACATGTCTGCCTCGGGGGCGTCAATGAAGGTGCGCCCACTTATAGCGAATAGACATGTCTGTTTGGATTATAATCTGTGGATGTTGGTGCATAGGTTAGGGCGTGTGCCATTCGATCCATTTGGTACACCTTGTAAGGAGTCCTGGTGTATTCATTCAAGTGGAATGGCTGCTGGAATAGCTCAGGGTTATAGAAGGTGGGTTTATCATTTCGAGCCCCGCATCGGGCGCCACTTGCCGCTCCGGCGCCTCGTTTTCCCAATTCTACCTCCTACTGGTTAGCTATGCTCGGAGAATGCGGAGGGAGACGGTGGTCGACCGGGGTGTACAGGAACCAGCATCTAGGGTCAGCCGAACGATCACGCTCCAGCGGGGCCGGGCGAGCATCCTTGCCTGATCGAAATACCACTGTCTCGTCCCTACTAACGGTGTAACTTGTATGTCTTTGCATCCTGATAGTACTTACTTAATTAAATGTTATATTACTGTGCAGCGAGTAGAAGCTGGCTTTAATGGTTTAGGGACTAGTCACTGGCATTTTACAGCATACCCTGTTTTATATGTGACAATACTGCCCCGTTTAAAGAGGTATCTTGCTAAAGATACCTACCGTATCTTGAAATATATATGAAAGGTACCCCTGTGAGTGATGACTCCTAGCATGGCCTAACTAGTTTAATATAAACTAATTCCTCAGGCGTGTCAATAAATTGGTGAGAGGAAAATGCCTCGCGTGGACCTCAATCACAGAAAAATACCTACTATGCCGAAGTGGAGGCAGAGAATTGAATCAGTGTTATACCGTTCTCTTCTTCAGAACAGGTGCAAAGGTGCTGAATTATATATGTTTTATATGTGGGGTTTTTTGTGATGTACGCTGATTTACGTGGAGATGTGCACAGATTTCAACAGAAATCGTACAGTCACCTCTCTAACATTGTAGCTGAATTAGTATATACCGCTTTATTTTGTTGGGGCTTCTGAGGGAACTAATCTAACAATTAAGCTTTAGGTCCCGACACAGACGGTTTTATGCCGCCAATGGCCTATTCCTACTTAACTTTGACAAAGTTTGTCTTCTTGCATAGCTCGCTCAGACACCCATCACGGGATTCTTGATTATGTGTCAGCGCAACCACACATACCAAGACAAAGATAGGACAGCACAAAATCGGTGAATAAGCACAATATCTAATGGCAGGTCCGAAGAAGCAGCTAGCAAAGTACGGTAACTTTCCTTGAAGGCATGGAGAACCCATTTGACCCTTCCAGTTACCAGAGAGTTAGTCTGCGAGTGCGTCTTTAGTCACTAGCTAGTGTCGAGAACGAGTTATATGAGACTCGTTCTCTGGGAGCTAATATTTAACTGTGTTTAGGGTTATGTAAATGTTCTGAGGTTCACTGCTGGGACAGTTCCGACTATAATTATGTTTGCACAATGAATTCCTACTTTGTCTTAAAGCCTATCCTACTATGTACCAGTGAAGGTACTGGGGGCGTGTGTGTGAGTCATCACTCTTTTGATCTTAGCGATCAAGACACGTCTCCGAATTTAATGGTCGGCTCTAACCAAACCAATCGAGGGAGTTACCAGACAATTATTGGCCAGAGGGCCGGAGAGGCGCGGAAAGAGACAGCTGCTCGAAGTTGTTAGTAGGCCATTAAGGTGGTTGGCCAATTATAGAGAGACGGCTCGCCATTTAGCTTGGTGCAAAGCCGTGAAAGTGACTTTACAATAAACAGTGTGTTTTCGAGAGCAGTGGTCCCTAGTGTGAAAGTGTTGCTGTTTTAGAAAATGTTGCGATGCCTTTTGTACGTATGTAGTATTAAAAAGTGAATGCCTAGGTTTCCTATCAAAAGACTCAACAGTTTAAAGAACAACACTTGCTGTGGTACAATTGATACAGTGGCACAATGAGGTCTAACTGACATATGCGCTTACTCGGAATCAGCACTAAAATGGTATAATACTAATTAAGAAAAAGGGTGCCTGTTAGTCACCGGTGCAAAGCAAATGGTTTAATACAATGTAAGAAAAAGGCGCCTGTTTGTCATCAGCGCAACAATAAGAAGATTCATTACAAAAAGGGCGCCTGTTAGTCATTAGCGCCAAAATATGATTCTATACTAAAGATCTTCAAATGTGGTGCAGGAATAAAACAAGTTTGTTTAAATTGGAGGCGTGTTGAAAGTTTATAATAACAATGGCACAAAATCGATTTTCGCCACCAGCTCAGGTGAGGCGACAAAACCAATGTCCAACCGTGAAAACGGCTTAAGCTATAATGGTCTAAACCTGATTGTTTTAGCATTAGATATATGCTACGTTTTAAAGAAACCACCTTTTGGCGTAGCTCAGATATCACGAGCAGGTTGTACACAGTCAATTTCGATGGTATTTTTTTATTATAAAAGAGTGCCTTTTCAGGTTGTGGTGTAGGTGTGGTGGCCATGCTGCACCTCTGCTTTATTCGAGGTGGCCAATGACCATTCTATACGTTTGGTGTGTCGGTCGCCAAAGGAGACAGAACAGTTAATCGGCGCCTACTATGGTTTGGCCTCCGACCACGGTGTCAAGTCAGTTTTGGCGTACTTCGAGTCACGTTCTGGTGCACGCTGGTGCTTGGGAGAGGCTTATGGTAACCGCAACTATATCAGACTACCTCCCCGTCCTACTGAATAATTATAGCCGATACGAGTCATCTATGGTGACGCATGTAATCATAAGAGATAAGCGTGCAAAGAGGTGAGGTTGGGGAGGCATACTTCTGAATTTTTGGCTCAGGTTTCCTAGGCCTGGGCGCCTTTTGCTTTTTCTTGTTTGTGAGTATTTGTTTTAAAAACATATACAAATATATAAAGCACCAGTAGGCTATTATGCTCAGCCTTGCACTGCAAGCATCGCGCACGTTAAGTCATAGAAACCTTTATGCAAGTTCGCTTATTCGCATTCAAGCCAAAAGTTACGCCTGCAAGTGCTAGAAACGAGCCTTGTAGGACATAATCAAATTTGACACAAATCTGTCAAGCAATTCTATAAGTTACGCTTGGTACTTGGAAATCTAGCAGCAATTAGCGCAGACAAACTTAGTCACACTACCAATTGCAGGAATACTATACTGTGCACCAGCATTAAACGTTTCAACATTGCAAATATTAGTGGCGTGTACGGGAAATGCCCTGACCACAACCTGGTCTTTTGTGTTGCCAAATCAAGAAAATGTCATCAAGGTATCTACGATAAATGAGCGATTGTTTTGGACACTATTCTAGCGCTTCCTCCTCCCATTCGGCTACATAAATATTGGCAAAACAAAGCTATTATTCTCTGGCTGGTCGGTTGTGGTCAGGGCATTTTGTGAATGATTTACGAATAGAATTTATACCATTCTGGATGTAAATGGTTCTATACATAGCATCAATATCAAGGGTCACTAGGACTGAACTTGAACAGGTGGCTGGACGCGCATGTATTCATTAGAATAATATTATGTTAAAGCAGATCTTTTTTCATACGCCAAATATACATGTCCAATCTCATGCTGCTCCCTTACTAGTCCTATAGATTACAAGTTTCTGTGATCTACACATGAAAGCAAGGTAGGACTGATGCTATGGGCTGCTACAAGAAAATAAGCATAGACATTTATTCTTTCAGGTGAAGGTGCAGTGTATGTACAATGGGGTCGAGAGAACTGCTCTTCTACATCAGACCTTGTCTACACAGGTATGGTTAACTTATTGATGAATAATCATGGAGATCTTCCGTGGGCAGGCAGATGGGTAGACAGGTATCTAGTTAGGTGGTAATATGAGTAACGCACTGGCTCATAATTTAGAAAAAAATGAAAATATTTAGCATTTAATTTATTGCCTGAGATTTGTTATTTCTGTTTTATAGACGCGATATGGCCTTAACATGTTGGACAACTTTAAGATGATGTTTGTCCACTTAATTTTAATTTTACCAATATACTACATTGATTTGGATTTTTCTTAAATGCTATTACTGGACGCAAGTTGAGAAGTTATCTTAAATTATCCTATAATTTATGATATTCATCTTTCAGAATTTCAGAATTTTCAGCCTTTTTTTAATTATATGTTAGAGTGAATGGAATTATTTCACGCTGATCTGCAAGACCTGGGTCCACATTTATGCCCCTCGGCCATTTTGTTTCTAATTACTAAATCCAAAATAATTTTCTAGGTTCCCTTTGTTTATCGGTTTCTTCGACTATATTAGAGATAGGTGGTTGTTCAATGGCCATAATATCTAGCGACTGCATGACCAGGAAGCTTATAGTGTTCAGCGACATGCGTGTACTCTTCATGTCTAATATTACAAATGTGTCTAGTTGCTCGCCATCTTAATGCTCATTTAGTTTCACCAGGAAACTACTTTTGGCACAATTTGTAGGACATAAAATAAATGATGTTTTCAGAATCACAATCTAAATTGGACTGAATTTGTAATTTGTCTTTGTCCTGAGAGCTCATACATGTTTTTGATTTGGAAGAAGTAGGTCCAATTTAGACTTTTTCTTTCCAGATTTCCGAGATTCTCCTACGCCTATAATTGGACGATTGTGACGAATCTTGGTAGGCCTGTTATCTGCACCATTATCAGGGATAGTTTCCAAATCATGTACAGTTTCAGACTTAATTTTGCACACACATCTAGATGAATGGCCTTTCGACGTGAGGGCCTTGAATAAGAGGGAGCATGTAGAGTCAAAGTTTTTACTATCACTAGAATTTCTATGAATTTCGATGATTTGTGATTTTACAATTCCTATAAAGCATGAAGCAGATGGAACGATTTCTTGTGCAGTAATTGATGCGAATCTGTGGTCTTAAAACATGGCCAGCTTGTCAATTTTAGCTTTTAGTTTGATATCCGCGTCATGATTGTTCAAAATATTTAGCCAGTGGGCCTGTTGTTATCTAGGTTTTTTTCAAATGATTTACTGACAGAATTCACAGCTTTTCCGATGTCAATCTTCGTGTACATAGTATCGATGTCGCGTTTAACCACAAGTGAATTTGGAGGTATCAAGATCTCAGAGACATGCGATAGACCGTATTCAGCATTTTCCAAGAAGCTGAAATGTCTATTCGCAATTGGCTGTAGGTGATAATCAATGATTTCACTGATCCTATTGGATTCAGAACCACAATCTTATATTATAGATTCTCCTGGTGGTATCTGACCAAGAACCAATAAGTTTATGAATTTTGGGTAGCAAAATATACGTGTTTTATTCCCGTTTTGCAATGGTGTATTTAAGCAGCTTTTGTATTAATAACCGGTTATCAGCCATATTTTGGAGAATTTCATTAAAATTGTCGCTGTTATTTTGCCAGAGTGGTTCCTCTAATTTCGGTAATGTTTCTGATTACTGAGTTGATGATACACGTCACGAATGTAGTTGTCTTTAATCATTATTACAGCAACAAATCCTTTGGCAGCAAGTTTAATTACAATGTCACTGATTTATCGGAAATTCAAAATTTTAAACACGTTCTTTTATAATTTTTATCCTGTCAAAGATCGATGGTTCGACTAATTTTGAAGTTGGTGCTCAGCCAGTTTTCCCAAGGAATGGTAGAATATTACTTTTGAAGGGTTAAACATAATGATTATTTCCTAATCTATGTGACTACTTCATGCAACAGGGCTATGTGCTATTAATCCAAGCCCACCATTGCTTTAGTTTTCTACCCTACTTATTATTTGTTCTGATTTTATCTTGATTGACTAAAGCGTTTTTGTTTATTATAGTTGCTAATTAGCCGTTGCATGACTAGAGTGGTAGTTCATGAAATCCATGAAAAATATTTTTTTTGACGATATATAGCATATTCTGATGGATACATTGAAATTGGTATGACTGGAAACCATTGCTGCCTATAAGGCTGAAATGGCTTCTAGTCATGTCAACTTAAGCAAAAAAATATATCCAACAGCCGTCCTGTTTGTCTTCCCGGAGATAAGGATACAGAGAATTCATCGATCAATATACACAATATGGGGGTTTGAATTTTTCTTTTCTATTTTGAAATTTCTATGACTGGAGGTCATTGCTGCCTAATCTACATCACTACTTCATGCATCAAGGCGGTGTCTCTAACTAATGGTCTAATGTCATCAGTGGTGTCTCTAACTAATGGTCAGGGATCCCATCCCTTACATATGGTGTACCTTATTCGGTTGGATTGGTGTCACTGTTGATGTATCACACCATTTTAACCACAGCAGCTAGCAATAGCCCATATTTCTTGTTCCATGCCTATCCATGCACATCTTGTCAAAGACCTGTTAAATCAAACCCATGTGCAATATTATGTGACGGTTGTGGTGACTGAGTACAGTTAAAATGCGCCCAGCTAAGAACTACTGATTATGTACAAATGGAAAATACTGATGAGGCTTGGTGATGTTTTAAATATAGGAAAACAGTATTTTGTTGTACATACACAACACATACACACTGGTAACGCCATTCAACATAAATAATGGCCAATGTGCATCTCTGAAGCTGATGCTAATGATGATCATGAATCAATACATTGTGTACAGCTGGTATGCAACTAAATACTCTTAAATCAATTCAACGATAATATTATTAAAGAGATAGACACTATATCTTTTTACGCAATACATTTGAATACAAGATCTTTATTGAAAAATACTGATAAATTAAGCAACTTCTAAAATGGCAGTGCCAGTGATTTCAACGTTATTGCGGTTACTGAGACTTGAACGGTCAGTGGTAGAAGAATTTATTGAAATGATCTTCATTGAAATACATATAGAAATTTTTTTAAATAGAATTATCTGTGTCATCTACAGGCCTCCTGGAACTGATAACAATACATTTATCAAATCACTAGAAAATATGTTATGTACTATATAAAAGGAAAATAAAATTACATATTGGGAGACTTTAATATTGATTTGCTTAAACAAAATTCATTTTATACACAAGACATTTGATAAAACATTATTCACTTGTTGATTGGTTTTTCATAGTGTGGGTAAACATATTTCACTCAGTGGGATGGACTAGAAGATGGTTGGGGTGGGGATGCTTGAGTACATCCTGTTTATATTATTATTATGTCTATTTCTCAGTGTGTCTGTCATGTCTGGATTTCTCAGTAATCTACTTATCTGTTTGAGCTCACATTTTTAAACAGTGTAGTAACTTACAGTGTAATTTTACACAGTGTAGTAACTTGCAGTGCAACAACATCCCCGACTTATGTACTAATACTATGAATCTTCTTTCTAATATCTATGAATCTTCTTTCCCACTTAAGCAAATTATGTGTTATAATGTCAGGTGTTAGATATGGCATGGGTCATCGCATGATTGACACTTCTGTTTTACATTGGGCAAAACTTGGAACAGACTATCCTTGTTTGTACCACAACGAAGGAAGTTTTTCCAATTAACTGGGCTGATGGTGTTGCTGGCGACCCGAAGATGATTACTAGATCCACGGCCATGTCATGTTTATACCTTTAGGTTGTCCTCGCTGTATACATCCCATTCAAGATCTACACGAACAGCGTCTTGTACCATGCATAGACCGGTTCCCTTTGATTGTCTTGACGATCATCGGATCAAGTATGTGAACAAGCGCAGTACGATCAACAATTTTGACATCAACGGTTGGACCATATTGTGATTGAAGTATCATTGACGACAATCATTCCATCAAGTCAGATGTGTCTGTTTTGTGCATAATGCTATTTGACGTCTCTGATGGAGGCCAATCATGATTTTCATGCCCGCTGAAGGCATTCGTATCTCTGACTCTAGCTTGAAACGATGTATACATCCATGAGGAGATGAAGATCAGTCTGCAGCGTGGAGATTTTGCAATAGACATTCCCTAATCAGCCAAGCGGCCTGTAGGATGACGGCATAATCATTATGTCATAACTGATTCTATTCAGACTGTCTTTAACTCTTAAAGGTCCGACATGGTGCAAGAATTGTATGTCTCTACTCTTTAAGAAACATGCTGTTGAAAATGTTGAAACTAATTCGACTGGGCGCTGTTGCTGCCATAGGCAGCACCAGCACCCAGTCAAATTAGTTTCAAAATATTCAACAGCTTAAGCTGTATAGTTTTCTAGGAATTGATAGTCACGGAGTTCAGAGATTGATCGATCGCAACGTGTGGGCGGAGCTTAGCCAGAGAAGGGCGGGGCACGGCTAAAAATGGAAAGGTACGTTGAACTTCATAGGTGTCTTTCCTGAGCTAGAATTTAACAGCGGTAGACTATTATTGTGTATTGTGTCATTGAATGCAGTAATATTGTCATTGAAACGCCCCTCGACAAATTTCTGGTATTGTTTTTGGCTATGACATCTGCGGTCATTATGGGATGTACCACACTGCCTGTGCTTGTATCAGCAAAGGGTTTGCCAAGATCCTCTATTACATCAGTGACGTTATTGAATTGCGATAGTAGAGTCCTCTGCACACTTGTCTGTGTTTATGGTGGCATTCCGTTTCCATTCTGTTCATCGAATATTTGTCATCATACTCTGTTAATAGTCTATCTGTTTCTGGGCCTTCCACCATCAACAGTGCCAGTACAGAACTTGATCATGAGTTAGTGTCGAGAACATATGCGTGATATTCTGCGTAACAAATTTACCTATGAGGAACTGAGCATGTGTGTTAGGAAAGTTAACCTCGAGGGCAAGTACATGTAGATCTTTTACATCAACTGCCATCCCGCAAGTGCAGTGATAATGGTCATAGGCGAACATCCATGGAATAATCTTTGCAAGTGACTCCACATAGGAAACACATCTTTGTTGACGCTATAATCTAAGGAATTGTAGGAAGAGGAGTTCTAACTGCCAAAGTTTGTACCAGTAATCTATTTGAGAATGATCCGATATGATCTGCTTACAGCACTCATCATAGTGTAATTGTTCATCATCTGGTGTGTCGATCTGATACTCAGCATATAACGTATGAAGAAGAATGAGCAGAGGCACTGCTGTTCCTTGATGGTCCCATTGACCTCCGGATGTGTGTGAACTTTTCTGCCGGCCATCTGTACGCCCCTCAGTAGTAACATTGGCTGAAATCATCACATGCGTCCAAGCCGTTCTGGCAAACCAGACACCGATTATTTTCAACATGACCATTTCTATGTGAAGGCCCGACATCAGTACATCATATTGTCTTTCCCCATACTCATCTGGCTATTTTCACTGAATTTTTGGCGATAGCATATAATGAATGGCTCATCAACAGTGAACACTGGTATCTGGACTGGATTGAAACGAACCGTAATCTGTTGGATGATAATCACTTCATGTTTGACCATAGCGAGTGAGTGTGAACCATCTCGAGACAATGGAAGTAGTGCGGTAATTGCAGGAGGCATGGGTACAGAAAATTGTAAGATGGCAAAGTAGGCTAACCATGATACGTTCATGTTCACCAGATCATTTTGCTTTTCATTAGCCAAAGTTGTTTTCACATTTTCAAACCAAATCTTTTGCATCTGATCTTCATCCATGTCAGCAGATATTGGAATTATTTGGTCATCAGTTATTGTTGGAATGACGTCGTCAAGGAGCGAGATCGCCCATGAGCTTTTTACTTTGGTTGGACTCAGGAATCTTCTGAATGACCATAACAACACAAGGATTGCCATTTGTTGTATTCTGTGTGATTGATAATACTGTACCATGAAAAGAATCATGACTTGAAGAGGATAACGGGTAGCGTGATCTGTGTTATCGAAGGTTCGAGTAGTGAACACTTCGTCTCGGGGGGGTTGAAGGACAGACAATGCCCTCATTCTCATATATGTACATTAATCTATTGCCCTTTGTCGACAGTTGCAAAACTCTGTCATACGACACCAATAGATCTTTCTAAAAGAAATGTCAATGAGATCAGGTTTACGTATTCTATGAGTAGACCAATATACAACGGGAGAACAGCCTCACAGTCTGAGTTTTGCCCTACTGCTATAGAATCTCTCCTACCTCGTTTGACAACCATTGAAGACAAGTAACTGCATGCTGGACAATGCAACTGTGCTGACCTGAACCACCAAATGAGATCATAAAATATTTCAGATACAAACAGAACACTGGGTTCAATTCAGCAATCAGACACAAATGCCACCTTCCTTGAGGAAGGAAGTCATCAGCCTGGTGGCAACCTGTAGTGCACATACTTATACTCCTCTTATAGTGTTTTAACGCTGCCATGTTAATCTTTGTTGTACATATCTTAATATCAATTCTAAGTCAATCAGTGATCAATGCACTCAATACGATCATCCGCCAGACAAAATACCCCTGAGCTAGATAACCAGTATCATTTACACTCAAAATCCACATCTACTCCGGAAAAGCTAAAGCTCATTCAGTTCTATGCGGGATCCAAAACTGCTCAAAGACATTTTTTCTAAATCATTTTACCTCTTAAATTGCCTTATTTTGTATAATCTAATCATTGTTGTTGATACAACGCAAATTGTATTTTAAAATGTGAGACAAGACTGAAACAAATTATGCTGTATTACGATCCCTAACGTGCAGCGAAACACGTTTTTGTTTATGCCTGATGATCCAGGGGCGGATCTAGGGTCGTATAAATGGGGTTGGGGTGACTGACGGGCGGTGCGCAAACCAGACGTGGTGGTCGTAGGTCCTCCCCGGTGAAATTATGAAATCTAGGTGATGGATGGCATCGCCTGCATTTTCAGAAGTAATAACGGACCAGCAGTTGGCTGCAAATTTATTCAATCTTTATCCATTTCATTATACTTATTAATGTGGGTGGGTGCGGGTGATGCGTTTCTTGGCAGTTACATGTCTGAATACCAAGATAAGGCGCCAACACATTTCAGTACACTTAGTCTAAAACATGAGTAACATATTTCATTCCAAGGAGTCTCGTTGAACTAGCGTCAATAGACATCTCGGATTTAAAGTAAAATTAATCTCTGAATTATTAGTTACCAATAGACTCTTTTGCGTAGTAACTTGTATCTGTATATATAAACAAAAATTACAAACATCATTATTCCAAATTCAACGAATACATTCGCCTGAGAAGTGTCACCAAATTAACTCATAGTCACTTGCATTTGTTGAGGTTGTGTCTTATGTTGAGGAATAAGGTCAATGGGCCTTTTCACTGCATCCAACCACCACATGACGTCATAATCAACTACGTGACGAATAGAATGTAATCACAATCAATGACGTCATTATGACGCCATAAATGGCGTAAATAAGTATGCATAGTTGAAGACGCGCTATGCGTTGTTGTACGAATTGTATGTCTTTACTGTTGAATAAATATCCTGTTGAATATGTTGAAACTAATTTGACTGGGCTCTGTTGCTGCCATAGGCAGCAACAGCACCCAGTCAAAATAGTTACAAAATATACAAAAAATTAACTGCATAGTTTTCAGGAAATTGATAGTCAGGGCATTAGGGGATCGATCAATCGCAAGAGGCGAAGTGTGGGTGGAGCTTACCTGGTGATAAGCGGGGCATAGCAAAAACTAGAAACGTCAATTGGGCGGAGATCTGAATCGTGTTTTCAAACTCGCTGTATCTCTCTAGATTTCAAAATTTCACAAGGGAAGACCCCGGACCACCCATCTTGTTTGCCCACCTCTGGTTTTGTTTTCTTGGATTCCGTAACCTCAAAACATGGGTATAGACATATAACCCGAGCACTTAGAGCCGATTTATGAGTAAAACCTGTTGTGGCGGCCATTTAGAATTTTCAATTTTTGACGGGAACCGTTAGTGTGACGTCATGGTTTCCGCATTTGTTTACATCGATATACTCACACACACCACCCACCCACCAACACACTTCTAGGACAAAGTTTCATGCTTCTTTCCCGAAGTCCGCACGCCGGTCACATATATCCGCTCCGCAACCAACTTGTTTGGGATTTGACTATGGCGTAGCTGTGCAGTCTCATTGAGCTGATGACAAATAATATTAATCAACTGTATCTTGTTTTCAGTCCCAGCTAGAACTACCTTTGAGGTGGCAGTGATGTGTGTAGAGTTAGTCTGTAAATAGCTGCTTGCAAGCTGACCATCACGTTCTGTTCTCGCTCCACTTTTGACAGAAATCTTGTTTTGTCAGTAAGGCTTTCATGACTGTGGGTCTGTAGACCATGGTGTCATAATCAACTACGTGGCGTGTAGGATGACGTCAGAGTCATGACGTCATGAATGACGCTTAATAGTCCGACACATTGTACGAATCGTATGTATTTGCTATTTAATACACATGTTGTTGAATATTTTGAAACTAATTTAACTGGGCGCTCTTGCTGCCTTAGGCAGCAACAGTACCCAGGCAAATTAGTTTCAAAATATTCAACAGCTTACCTGTTTAGCCTTCTGGACATTGATAGTCAGGGAGTTCAGGGATCGATCGATCTCAACACGAGCGAGGTGTGGGTGAAGCTTAGCTAGAGATTGACGTGACAAAGGGTTCATTATCTCCGGCAAAGCTACTAATGGTTGTATAATTGTATATGTACAGAAAATATTACAGTGAATACAGGGAATATAGTTTTAAGGCCATGTGATAAAAGTTCTATGTTAATTAAACAGTGATTCAGATTTGTTTCTATAAGCTTCTCGGGGCGATGTATTTTCTTAATTACTGCTTATTATTAATCTAAAATACAAGCTTTTTTTCATATATGCTGTCTCATATGTGTTGAAATGTGCTAAAATAATGTCCGACACATAGAGACGTGAGTGCATAGAGATTTATTTCGGTTAATTTGCACATATATTTTAAAATAAAATTGGTTAAAACGGGATCTTAAAAAATTTACAAATTTAACTAATTTTCTTAATATTTTTAAAATAAACTATCCATATCTTCAACTAGAAGTTGAAATGATAAAATTATAGATAATACTTACAAAGATAGTAAATAAAAGATGCATTTATTATTTTCCCCATAATTTAGAGACAGGTGTGTTAAGGTATAAAAATTGCAAAAAATTTCGTGTGGACGCTAGTGTACGATTATCCCTGAAAATCGCATTTCACATCCGGAATATTAGACGAACCAGTCACCTATAAAGTGTCTAAAAACCCGTACTACGCGCCTGGGAAGTCCCTTTCAGATCAACACAGTTCAGTGGGTTCATCAAGAGGTATATCAATTATATTACTATCTGACAATTCATAAGACAATAGATAAAATGTTTAATCTCTGTTATCTTTACAGGCATTGCTGCTGGCGGTTGGTATGATCACACGGGTGCTGCTGTCAATATGTTGTGTATGACGCACAAGCCAGTATGGGCCAAGTATCGAACCGATGCAAACCATTACACCGTCTTATATGGCACAAAGTATGAAGTAGACTCAAATAATGATTTTCCACTCGGTCACGACAGAGCTGACAAGTTAAATAATCAGGATGTCCCCTGCAGCGTGTGTCAGAGCGCTACCCGTACAAGCGTCATTGTGATTCCAGGGACGACTCAGTGTGTGGCGGGGTGGACAGCAGAGTACAGCGGGTACTTAATGCCCGGGTATCATGGACACTCCGCTGCTACTGAATACAACTGTATTGATGCCAATCCTGATTCACACGAATCTGGAGCCGCCAGTGAAAATGGTCGTCTCTTATACAGAGTAAAGGGCAAATGTGGTTCGTTGCCCTGTCCACCTTATAAGGACATGAGAGAAATAACATGCGTGGTCTGCACGAAATAGATTGAGTGTATATTTTATGCGTACTAAATTAGTCATTCGTTCGCTAGCTAGCTAGCTCTCGCACGCACGTACGCACGCAAGCACTCAATGTTTCATTCCTGAAATCACAGTATATTGCCAACAATGTAAACATAGAGATGATGTCAATGTAACCATAGAGATAATGCTATTGTACTCATAGAGATAATGTCAATGTAGCCATAGAGATAATGCCAACGTATCCATAGAGATACTGCCAATGTAGCCATGGAGATAATGTCAATGTAACCATCGAGATAATGTCAATGTAATCATAGAGATAATGTCAGTGTAACCATAGAAATAATGTCAATGTAGCATGGAGATAATGTCAATGCAACCATAGAGCTAATTCCAATGTAACTTTCTGAATCTCAATTTTCAGAAAACTATACAGGTAGGCTGTTGAATATTTTCAAACTAATTTGACTTGGTGTTGTGGCTGCCTATGGCAGCAACAGCAACCGGTCAAATTAGTGCCCACATATTCAACATTATATTTCCTAAATAGTAAAGACATATAATTCGTAAGCCAACGCTTAGTCCGCCACCAAATAAGCGTTCGTGACGAACTTATCTACGTCATTCATGACGTAATTGACTATGGCGTCATCCTACACCTCGCGTAGTTGATTATGACGTCATATGATTGATGAATAACTGGAATCTTCCATGTATCAGTTCTCGTGGGTAAGGGGTACTGTTATCTGTTAGTTCTTGATCGACCATCCTGATGTCAAGCTTTATCGTCGTGGAGCATTTTGAAGGAAGACAAATGACGATTTTGAACACTATTGTTATAGGAAGTTCAGTTAATCCGCACATGGGACTTGGATATCCAAAGGTGATATTAATTATTCAGCAGTATGAGAGTTAACGGACCTTTCCAGTTTATCCATCGATCATTATGACGTTATATGACGTCACAATCAAATATGTGTGTCTAGAATAACGCTATAATCAATTACATCATGAATAACTCGATTTAGTCGGTCTTAAACGCTTAATAGTTCGACACGTTGTACGAATTGTATGTCTTTACTATTTAACAAACATTCTGTCGAATATTTTGAAACTAATTTGACTGGGCGCTTTTGGAGCAACACCACCCAGTCAAAATAGTTCCAAAATATCTAACAGCTTACATGTATATTTTTTTGGAAATTGATAGTCAGGGAGTTCAGCGATCGATCGCTACCAACACGGGTGAAGCGTGGTTGGAGCTTAGATAGAGGTGGGCGGGGCATGGCTAAGACTGGAAAGGTCCAATCTCAAAATGATTTTCTAATTATTTGGTACCTATATATCTAAGGGCATGACAATGCAAGCGCTTCACAAACGAGTCACAAGAGAGCACCTCCGATTATCACTATATTTAGATCTGGACAGATCTCTAAAGCTTACTTTCTGTAATTTGCTATACCTTGAGGTGAATATTCCAATGGTAAATATCCATATAATGCTGAAGCCCAATCATCGATTTATCGCCATGGTTGGTTTTATATGGGCGCCAACACCGCCCCACCCTTAAATTTCTAAATCGTAACTCCTCCATTCTTGATGAACTGATCTCGATAAAACTTGAGCGGGATATCTGATATCAATCCTGACATCATTTTCGAGGTCAATAATTCAGTTGATTGCACTGATGGGTTTTAGTAAGGGACCATCACCTTACATTTTAACATCTCTAGTCCGCCATTACTAATGAAGAGGTCTTGATAAATATTGAAAATTGTATTCCATGGATTACTCTCGACATCAGTACACAACACGATTTTCGATTCACTACCCTGCAGGATTTTAAAATCACTACTCCACCCTTAGTTAAGAGCGGATCTTGATACACCTTGAGGATGGTGTTAGACATAGGCTCTCATGGGAGGTTGTCAGTTTCGGTTTCAGTTTATTCGGTTCACTTCCCTTGAAATATACGAATACAGGTACATGAATAATACTTCGGTAATGGGGATACAATACATAAACAATTCAATAATATTATCTAGCATACAGTCTACTTCATAGTCAGTTATGGCATTCAACAGATCGCGTCCACGACGTCTTTCTTTCTACAACTAGAGATGGGCATTCGAGAAAATAATGAAACTCATCTCCCAGTGTGTTTGCATTATTGCATAATGTGCAAACACGCTCATGTCTAGGGAGATGTTCAAATCGCCCACACTCTATTGACAACCTGTGATTAGAAGTTCTGAATTTACATAGCATTTTTGACAGTGTCTGGAGAAGCGAGGTTAAATACGTTTCTAGTCTAAAAGTTTCTTTAAAGATTCTATACGACGTGCAAGTTACGGAAGTCCTGAAGGGCTATGTCTGAGAAAATGTTATCTCGAGCGCTCGACATAATCTTCTTCTTCTTCTTCTTCTTCTTCTTTTCGATCGCGGGTATCACACTTGGAGAGCCGTTCTCAAGATGAAATCTGTGGTTTTCTGTAGTTCCTCCACAGGCCCATACAGCTTTTCAAGAAAAGAGGTTGACAAAGGCCAGATCTCTTCTCTCAGCAGCTGATACGTACTGCAACATTGAAGTATGTGCTCTGTGGTCTGTTCTGCTTCTCCACAAGGACAAGCGGGCGATGTCGTAAGGTGGAACCGCCTGTACATGTGTTGGTTTAGTCTGTTGTGTCCAGTTCTGAGACGAAAAATGGTCACTTGCTCTGGCCTTGAGAGATGATGTTAGGCATCTTCTGATTGAGGTGTTCTATAGGGTGACGTGATGATAGTCTTCATCTCTGTTTGGGTAACCATGTTTTCTGTCTGATTCTCTTCTGCACCCGCCTTTGCCATCTTGTCTGCTTCCTCATTTCCTTGGACTCCACAGTGTGAGGGGATCCACTGCAATGCTATCCGAAAGCATTTGATGGTTTGTAGTGCTTCTTCAAGTTGTGGCAGCTTACCTTTGGTGATAGCCTCAAGGACGGATCGGGCATTAGATAAAAAGACAATCTGTGCAATAGGGTCTGCTGTTCTGCTGATGGTATTAGCTGCATGCACCAGTGCTTCGACTTCAGCTCTGTAGTTTGTGCAGTGTTTGCCTGTCGGTATTGCAGCTGACCCATGTTGTCAGTTTGGATACTGCATGTGCAGTCCGGCACCTCCGCTCCTAATTGCAACTTTGGCTGATCCATCTGTGTAGATCCTTATCCATGTCTCCTGAGTGTACATTTCTTCCAGCATGGCTAGGGTCAGGGCCTTCTTTCTCACATCACTGTGTTCATCTTTGGTTGTGAGATGAGGTACTGTGGTGCGAATAGCTATGCTCTCTAGTTTGTTTTCCCAGGGTGGAGGATCAAGTGTGTGGTTTGGGTCTTCTATTTGTGCTGGCAACATTTCTTGGTGTTTCCTTTGAAGTGCTTTTGTCTCTGTCACAAAACTTGATCTTTTAAGTCTTCCTGATGACAGCTGTGCTTGCCTGATCTTCATCGGGTGGTTGTTGAACGATTTGTACTTTGCAGCTTGGATCAGTGCTTTGCATTCCCTTCCTTTGCTAAGTGGGGCGGGGGGGGATGCCTGCTGTCGGGCTCCATTTTTTCTATTGGTGTTGATCTCATTCCACCAGTGATGATGCGCAGTGCATGGTTTTGTACTCTGTCGAGGTTCTGTTGAAGAGATTTAGCTGCTGTCATCCATGAGCTGGATCCATACTCAAGCTGTGGTCGTACGGCACCTAGGTAGATGGTCTTGAGGATCCTTTCATTGGCACCCCACTTTGTTCCTGCCAGCTTCCTCATGATGTTTAGCTTTCTTCTGGCCTTTGCCTCTGCGTTCTGGATGTGCTCCTTCCATGTTAATCTTCTGTCATAGGTGACTCCCAAGTATGTCTGCTGGTCCTCATACTCGAGTGGAGTACCATCCAGTGTCAGATTGCCAACCTTGGTTTTGGTGGACAGTGAGAATGGCATGGCTGATGATTTTTCTTCGTTGATGGTAATACACCAGCGATTTGCCCAAGCTGTAATTCTGTCCAAGGCGAGCTGCATTCTGTACGTGGCAGTCGTTGTGTACTCCTCGGTGCACCAAAGTACGAGGTCATCTGCATAGAGGGCTCCTTGGATCCCATTGGGCAGCTCTGCTACAATGTCATTAATGAAGAGTATGAACAGAGTTGGTGATAATACTCCGCCTTGTGGCACCCCTTGTCTCAGCAATACATTCTGTCCGGATTGTCCATCCACCAGCACCCTAGCTCTGCGATTGTGTAGGTATGACTTGGTCCATCGGAACCTGTTGCCACCGATGCCTGTGCGCCGGAGCTTCACGAGGAGGCCATCCTTCCACACCTTGTCAAATGCCTTCTGCCGATCGATAAAGGCAGCTAGCATCACCTTCTTGGCTTGAAAATTGTCCTCTATGACCTGTGCTAGATGTGTTGTTTGATCTTCTGTGCTCCTGTATCTTCTGAAGCCGGCCTGCTATGAAACTATAATGTTCTCCGACTCCAGGTGCCACTGCAACCGCTGGTTGACGATGCGCTCCATGGTCTTGCATATGCAGCTTGTAAGACTGATAGGACGGTAGCTCAGCACTTTCGTCTTGTTCTTCCATTTTTCAGAATAGGTCATTCTGGCTTCCTTCCAGCACTGAGGAACCTCTCCATTGGTCCAACTGAGATAAAAGATGTCTAGCAGCTTGCGGAGAGATGCATTACTAAGGTGTTGGATCATTTCATTCGTAATGCCATCTGGCCCGGGAGATTTCTTCTTCTTCAATTGGCGGATAGCCTTCTTCGGTTCTGCTAAATTAATGCCAAATTTCATTGCATCATGAGTCTTGGTGTCTGTTCTTTCCTTGTGCTCTTTTCTAACCTCTTTTTGACGCATTCATGGTATAGAAATGTTGCTTTCTTTTGCATATGCCTTTGCAAAGGCATCTGCAGCCATCTTTCCTGTCAGTGTTTGTCCATCTTCTTCAAGAGTGATTTTCTCTCCCCCGACACCCTCATCATTCAGTGCTTTAGTCAGTCTCCATAGCTTTGTGGTGTCTCTCTCTCTCTCTAAATTAAACCCTGTCGTCTTTTCCCTCCAGCTTCTTCTTTTGGCCTCCAGCTTGGTCTTTAGATACCTGGCTTTAGTTTGTTGTAGCGTGAAGTGGTTTTCATGACAGGGATTGCCCTCTGCATCTTCTCTGGCCTTGTCTAGTTTATCATGTGCTGCTTGCAGTTCTGTTGTCCAGTAGGGGCGGTAGTTTTTCCTGAACCCTCGAGGAATCGCTTCGTTGGCAGCCTTAAGGATACTTGAATTAAATTCCTTGACCACATTGTTGATGTTTCTCCCTTCTACTGCTATATTTTGGGTTAGCTCATTGGAACGAATGCCGAACAGACTCCAATTTGCCTTTTTGTAGTTCCACCTTGGATGTTGAGGTGAACTTGTCGAAATACTTCCAGAAAGAGAGAGGAGGACTGGGCGGTGGTCGCTTCCTCCTAACTGCGATCTGACCACTCTACTGAGGTTTCTGTGAATGTCTTCTGTACAAAATGCCAAGTCCGGCGTTGTTGTCGAGTGCCACCGGCGCGAGCGCTCGAGATAATATGTCGAGTGAACGAGATAATATTCTTTCGCAGACATAGCCCTTCAGGGCTTCCGTAGCAAATACTGCTGTTAAAAACTTCACCTCTCCATTTCTTGATATACTGCTCAGACAGTACTTGATTTATAGTGAGCTTTAACCATTCAGGCTGACCTGGATTCTGGCTATGCCATACATCTGATAACCCAGTATTATCAGGGAGTGTTTTCACATGTGATATCCATGGCCATTGGAATTCGTTATTTTCGTGCATGCATAGTAACAATCGGTATAATTTATATGAGATTTTGGACATTTTCCCACATACTAATTTTGCCCAGGATGTGGTTATCCTATTATTAATTTGTATACTCAACGGGAACTGGCCAAGTTCGCCATAAGCCATTATAGAGTGTTGTGTTAAACATGTGACGAGAACAATAGAACTTCTCTCATACACATACCACGCCAAAGTGGAATGGTTTATGGCGTTACGATTGGGTGACCACGCTTTGGTCGTTATTTATTTATTTGAGAAAAATTATGAAATCAATGTTCTAGTAACCCTTTAAAACTTATATCAGCCAAAGCGGCTTCTGTTACCACCGGAATGACTGGATCGGTTATCGAGCCAGTCATTCCAGTGATAAATTTTCAAAAATGGTCTTCTCTTTGTCTGCAAATGGACATTTCTCAAGACCATTGCAAAAGCCGTTTTGGCTGATATATGTTTTGAAAGGGTTACTAGAACAGTGAATTTCATACCGTTTCTCTCTTTAGTTTCTGGCTCGATTGACTGATGAAAGAATTTGAACTTGTATTTGAACTCTTGACGTTATAGGTCGGATTTGAAATATTTATAATTTATTTTCTCCCCTTTTAAGGGAGATAATTCGGTGAAGCAATAATAACGTTGTGATAATAAGTTCTGCGTTTCATATATTGATCAATGTGAATGCTTCAGATACTTAACTCTTTAACCCACGATTTTGTTCAAAAAATTCTATATTCTTAAATAAAATATCCATTTGCAGATCAAGAGAAGACTATTTTTTTTAAATTTACCACCGGAATGACTGGCTCGGTTATCATTCCAGATTAAAGACAAACGAATTTTGTTGTTCGAAAATGTTCAATACGCTGCCGACTACGACAGAAATAAGGACGCATGAAAACGTATTTGCCCAATAACCTTGCGGGTGCACATTACCGAAACGCGGGAAACAACTGGAATTCAGGACCGAAGTAACGGATGAAAAACTGCGGGACTGGTAAACTTGTTCTGAAAGGCGAAATGTCGCCACGCTGTTGCTCAATATGACGTTGAGAATATGAGTTGCACCTAAAGACAAACCAAGCTGGCCACAGGCTGCCAGGAGCCTAGGGCAGGATCGCCAGGAACTGGCTAGAGGAACTTCAAGACTGCAGGTTACTTGGAAATGTAAAAATTGAACCCTAATCCCACACGCCGCCCAGAACTGGTAAATACTGTATACAAGAGCACGACCCAAAGTAAAATGAAAAGCTCATATTATGCCCCAGATAGAAATGACCCGAAAATCACGGCTTCAATCATAATAATTATGTAAGTTCTCAATGACGACATAGGGCATCTTTATACATCTTCTTGCCACGATTTGATGTTTAATCGCCATCGCACCGACTAATTTGTCCGAGGATTCGGGATACAATTCACCTTTCCAGAGTATTCATATATATAATATGAGCTTTTCATTTTACTTTGGGCCGTGCTCTTGTATATATATATGTATATATATATATATATATATATATATATATATATATATATATATGTATGTATGTATTTTTATTTTATTGACGCACTGGCAACGTGTGGCTTCAATTTCCATGTGATAACTTAGCCGACAGTGATGCACCCGTTAGTTTAATTTGTTGATCACCATCTCCTGGTCGGGGGATCGAACCGCCATTCTGTAACTCTGCATAGCATCAGCAACCAGGCATCTTTCCACTGGACCACCGCACCAAGACTAAAGTCAAGGATTGGCCGACCAGCTTTCACATGTCTGATATACTGACACACTGACGATTCATATGGGACTATCTGTGGATGCATCTGTCACAATCAATCCTAGGCTTTTACGCCTATTGTACTCTGACTCCAGCACGGCTCTGGCAGTATATGTATTTTTATTTTATTGACGCACTGGCAACGTGCGGCTTCAATTTCCATGTGCTAACTTAGCCGACAGTGATGCACCCGTTAGTTTAATTTGTTGATCACCATCTCCCCGTCGGGGGATCGAACCGCCATTCTGCAACTCCGCATAGCATCAGCAACCAGGCATCTTTCCACTGGACCACCGCACCAAGACTAAAAGTCAAGGATTGGCCGACCAGCTTTCACATGTCTGATATACTGACACACTGACGATTCATATGGTACTATCTGTGGATGCATCTGTCACAATCAATCCTAGGCTTTTACGCCTATTGTACTCTGACTCCAGCACGGCTCTGGCAGTATATGTATTTTTATTTTATTGACGCACTGGCAACGTGCGGCTTCAATTTCCATGTGCTAACTTAGCCGACAGTGCTGCACCCGTTAGTTTAATTTGTTGATCACCATCTCCCGGTCGGGGGATCGAACCGCCATTCTGCAACTCCGCATAGCATCGGCAACTAGGCATCTTTCCACTGGACCCCTGCACCAAGACTAAAAGTCAAGGATTGGCCGACCAGCTTTCACATGTCTGATATACTGACACACTGACGATTCATATGGGACTATCTGTGGATGCATCTGTCACAATCAATCCTAGGCTTTTACGCCTATTGTACTCTGACTCCAGCACGGCTCTGGCAGTATATGTATTTTTATTTTATTGACGCACTGGCAACGTGCGGCTTCAATTTCCATGTGCTAACTTAGCCGACAGTGATGCACCCGTTAGTTTAATTTGTTGATCACCATCTCCCGGTCGGGGGATCGAACCGCCATTCTGCAACTCCGCATAGCATCAGCAACCAGGCATCTTTCCACTGGACCACCGCACCAAGACTAAAGTCAAGGATTGGCCGACCAGCTTTCACATGTCTGATATACTGACACACTGACGATTCATATGTGACTATCTGTGGATAGCATCAGCAACCAGGCATCTTTCCACTGGACCACCGCACATATATATATATATATGAATACTCTGGAAAGGTGAATTGTATCCCGAATCCTCGGACAAATTAGTCGGTGCGATGGCGATTAAACATCAACTCGTGGCAAGAAGATGTATAAAGATGCCCTATGTGTCATTGAGAACTTACATAATTATTATGATTGAAGCCGTGATTTTCGGGTCATTTCTATCTGGGGCATAATATGAGCTTTTCATTTTACTTTGGGCCGTGCTCTTGTATATATATATGTATGTATGTGTATATATATATATATGTATATATATATATATATGTATGTATGTATGTATGTATTTTTATTTTATTGACGCACTGGCAACGTGCGGCTTCAATTTCCATGTGCTAACTTAGCCGACAGTGCTGCACCCATTAGTTTAATTTGTTGATCACCATCTCCCGGTCGGGGGATCGAACCGCAATTCTGCAACTCCGCATAGCATCAGCAACCAGGCATCTTTCCACTGGAGCACCGCACCAAGACTAAAAGTCAAGGATTGGCCGACCAGCTTTTACATGTCTGATATACTGACACACTGACGATTCATATGGGACTATCTGTGGATGCATCTGTCACAATCAATCCTAGGCTTTTACGCCTATTGTACTCTGACTCCAGCACGGCTCTGGCAGTATATGTATTTTTATTTTATTGACGCACTGGCAACGTGCGGCTTCAATTTCCATGTGCTAACTTAGCCGACAGTGCTGCATCCGTTAGTTTAATTTGTTGATCACCATCTCCCGGTTGGGGGATCGAACCGCCATTCTGCAACTCCGCATAGCATCAGCAACCACGCATCTTTCCACTGGACCACCGCAACAAGACTAAAAGTCAAGGATTGGCCGACCAGCTTTCACATGTCTGATATACTGACACACTGACGATTCATATGGGACTATCTGTGGATGCATCTGTCACAATCAATCCTAGGCTTTTACGCCAATTGTACTCTGACTCCAGCACGGCTCTGGCAGTATATGTATTTTTATTTTATTGACGCACTGGCAACGTGCGGCTTCAATTTCCATGTGCTAACTTAGCCGACAGTGATGCACCCGTTAGTTTAATTTGTTGATCACCATCTCCCGGTCATGGGATCGAACCGCCATCCTGCAACTCCGCATAGCATCAGCAACCAGGCATCTTTCCACTGGACCACCGCACCAAGACTAAAGTCAAGGATTGGCTGACCAGCTTTCACATGTCTGATATACTGACACACTGACGATTCATATGTGACTATCTGTGGATAGCATCAGCAACCAGGCATCTTTCCACTGGACCACCGCACATATATATATATATATGAATACTCTGGAAAGGTGAATTGTATCCCGAATCCTCGGACAAATTAGTCGGTGCGATGGCGATTAAACATCAACTCGTGGCAAGAAGATGTATAAAGATGCCCTATGTGTCATTGAGAACTTACATAATTATTATGATTGAAGCCGTGATTTTCGGGTCATTTCTATCTGGGGCATAATATGAGCTTTTCATTTTACTTTGGGCCGTGCTCTTGTATATATATATATTTTTATTTTATTGACGCACTGGCAACGTGCGGCTTCAATTTCCATGTGCTAACTTAGCCGACAGTGCTGCACCCGTTAGTTTAATTTGTTGATCACCATCTCCCGGTCGGGGGATCGAACCGTCATCCTGCAACTCCGCATAGCTTCAGCAACCAGGCATCTTTCCACTGGACCACCGCACTAAGACTAAAAAGTCAAGGATTGGCCGACCAGTTTTCACATGTCTGATATACTGACACACTGACGATTCATATGGGACTATCTGTGGATGCATCTGTCACAATCAATCATAGGCTTTTACGCCTATTGTACTCTGACTCCAGCACGGCTCTGGCAGTATATGTATTTTTATTTTATTGACGCACTGGCAACGTGCGGCTTCGATTTCCATGTGCTAACTTAGCCGACAGTGCTGCACCCATTAGTTTAATTTGTTTATCACCATCTCCCGGTCGGGGGATCGAACCGCCATTCTGCAACTCCGCATAGCATCAGCAACCAGGCATCTTTCCACTGGACCACCGCACCAAGACTAAAAGTCAAGGATTGGCGGACCAGCTTTTACATGTCTTATATACTGACACACTGACGATTCATATGGGACTATCTGTGGATGCATCTGTCACAATCAATCCTAGGCTTTTACGCCTATTGTACTCTGACTCCAGCACGGCTCTGGCAGTATATGTATTTTTATTTTATTGACGCACTGGCAACGTGCGGCTTCAATTTCCATGTGCTAACTTAGCCGACAGTGCTGCACCCGTTAGTTTAATTTGTTGATCACCATCTCCCGGTCGGGGGATCGAACTGCCATTCTGCAACTCCGCATAGCATCAGCAACCAGGCATCTTTCCACTGGACCACCGCACCAAGACTAAAAGTCAAGGATTGGCCGACCAGCTTTCACATGTCTGATATACTGACACACTGATGATTCATATGGGACTATCTGTGGATGCATCTGTCACAATCAATCCTAGGCTTTTACGCCTATTGTACTCTGACTCCAGCACGGCTCTGGCAGTATATCTATTTTTATTTTATTGACGCACTGGCAACGTGCGGCTTCAATTTCCATGTGCTAACTTAGCCGACAGTGCTGCACCGTTAGTTTAATTTGTTGATCACCATCTCCCGGCCGGGGGATCGAACCGCCATTCTGCAACTCCGCATAGCATCAGCAACCAGGCATCTTTCCACTGGACCACCGCACCAAGACTAAAAGTCAAGGATTGGCCGACCAGCTTTCACATTTCTGATATACTGACACACTGACGATTCATATGAATACTCTGGAAAGGTGAATTGTATCCCGAATCCTCGGACAAATTAGTCGGTGCGATGGCGATTAAACATCAAATCGTGGCAAGAAGATGTATAAAGATGCCCTATGTCGTCATTGAGAACTTACATAATTATTATGATTGAAGCCGTGATTTTCGGGTCATTTCTATCTGGGGCATAATATGAGCTTTTCATTTTACTTTGGGCCATGCTCTTGTATATATATATATGTATATATATATATATATATATATATGTATGTATGTATGTATTTTTATTTTATTGACGCACTGGCAACGTGAGGCTTCAATTTCCATGTGCTAACTTAGCCGACAGTGCTGCACCCGTTAGTTTAATTTGTTGATCACCATCTCCCGGTCGGCGGATCGAACCACCATCCTGCAACTCCGCATAGCATCAGCAACCAGGCATCTTTCCACTGGACCACCGCACCAAGACTAAAAAGTCAAGGATTGGCCGACCAGCTTTCACATGTCTGATATACTGACACACTGACGATTCATATGGGACTATCTGTGGATGCATCTGTCACAATCAATCCTAGGCTTTTACGCCTATTGTACTCTGACTCCAGCACGGCTCTGGCAGTATATGTATTTTTATTTTATTGATGCACTGCCAACGCGCGGCTCCAATTTCCATGTGCTAACTTAGCCGACAGTGCTGCACCCATTAGTTTAATTTGTTGATCAACATCTCCCGGTCGGGGGATCGAACCGCCATTCTGCAACTCCGCATAGCATCAGCAACCAGGCATCTTTCCACTGGACCACCGCACCAAGACTAAAAGTCAAGGATTGGCCGACCAGCTTTCACATGTCTGATATACTGACACACTGACGATTCATATGAATACTCTGGAAAGGTGAATTGTATCCCGAATCCTCGGACAAATTAGTCGGTGCGATGGCGATTAGACATCAAATCGTGGCAAGAAGATGTATAAAGATGCCCTATGTCGTCATTGAGAACTTACATAATTATTATGATTGAAGCCGTGATTTTCGGGTCATTTCTATCTGGGGCATAATATGAGCTTTTCATTTTACTTTGGGCCGTGCTCTTGTATATATATATATATATATATATATATATATATATATATATATATATATATGTATGTATTTTTATTTTATTGACGCACTGGCAACGTGCGGCTTCAATTTCCATGTGCTAACTTAGCCGACAGTGCTGCATCCGTTAGTTTAATTTGTTGATCACCATCTCCCGGTCAGGGGATCGAACCGCCATGCTGCAACTCCGCATAGCATCAGCAACCGGGCATCTTTCCACTGGACCACCGCACCAAGACTAAAAAGTCAAGGATTGGCTGACCAGCTTTCACATGTCTGATATACTGACACACTGACGATTCATATGGGACTATCTGTGGATGCATCTGTCACAATCAATCCTAGGCTTTTATGCCTATTGTACTCTGACTCCAGCACGGCTCTGGCAGTATATGTATTTTTATTTTATTGACGCACTGGCAACGTGCGGCTTCAATTTCCATGTGCTAACTTAGCCGACAGTGATGCACCCGTTAGTTTAATTTGTTGATCACCATCTCCCGGTCGGGGGATCGAACCGCCATTCTGCAACTCCGCATAGCATCAGCAACCAGGCATCTTTCCACTGGACCACCGCACCAAGACTAAAAGTCAAGGATTGGCCGACCAGCTTTCACATGTCTGATATACTGACACACTGACGATTCATATGGGACTATCTGTGGATGCATCTGTCACAATCAATCCTAGGCTTTTACGCCTATTGTACTCTGACTCCAGCTCGGCTCTGGCAGTATATGTATTTTTATTTTATTGACGCACTGCCAACGCGCGGCTCCAATTTCCATGTGCTAACTTAGCCGACAGTGCTGCACCCGTTAGTTTAATTTGTTGATCAACATCTCCCGGTCGGGGGATCGAACCGCCATTCTGCAACTCCGCATAGCATCAGCAACCAGGCATATTTCCACTGGACCACCGCACCAAGACTAAAAGTCAAGGATTGGCCGACCAGCTTTCACATGTCTGATATACTGACACACTGACGATTCATATGAATACTCTGGAAAGGTGAATTGTATCCCGAATCCTCGGACAAATTAGTCGGTGCGATGGCGATTAGACATCAAATCGTGACAAGAAGATGTATAAAGATGCCCTATGTCGTCATTGAGAACTTACATAATTATTATGATTGAAGCCGTGATTTTCGGGTCATTTCTATCTGGGGCATAATATGAGCTTTTCATTTTACTTTGGGCCGTGCTCTTGTATATATATATATATATATATATATATATATATATATATATATATATATGTATGTATGTATGTATTTTTATTTTATTGACGCACTGGCAACGTGCGGCTTCAATTTCCATGTGCCAACTTAGCCGACAGTGCTGCATCCGTTAGTTTAATTTGTTGATCACCATCTCCCGGTCGGGGGATCGAACCGCCATGCTGCAACTCCGCATAGCATCAGCAACCGGGCATCTTTCCACTGGACCACCGCACCAAGACTAAAAAGTCAAGGATTGGCTGACCAGCTTTCACATGTCTGATATACTGACACACTGACGATTCATATGGGACTATCTGTGGATGCATCTGTCACAATCAATCCTAGGCTTTTATGCCTATTGTACTCTGACTCCAGCACGGCTCTGGCAGTATATGTATTTTTATTTTATTGACGCACTGGCAACGTGCGGCTTCAATTTCCATGTGCTAACTTAGCCGACAGTGATGCACCCGTTAGTTTAATTTGTTGATCACCATCTCCCGGTTGGGGGATCGAACCGCCATTCTGCAACTCCGCATAGCATCAGCAACCAGGCATCTTTCCACTGGACCACCGCACCAAGACTAAAAGTCAAGGATTGGCCGACCAGCTTTCACATGTCTGATATACTGACACACTGACGATTCATATGGGACTATCTGTGGATGCATCTGTCACAATCAATCCTAGGCTTTTACGCCTATTGTACTCTGACTCCAGCTCGGCTCTGGCAGTATATGTATTTTTATTTTATTGACGCACTGCCAACGCGCGGCTCCAATTTCCATGTGCTAACTTAGCCGACAGTGCTGCACCCGTTAGTTTAATTTGTTGATCAACATCTCCCGGTCGGGGGATCGAACCGCCATTCTGCAACTCCGCATAGCATCAGCAACCAGGCATCTTTCCACTGGACCACCGCACCAAGACTAAAAGTCAAGGATTGGCCGACCAGCTTTCACATGTCTGATATACTGACACACTGACGATTCATATGAATACTCTGGAAAGGTGAATTGTATCCCGAATCCTCGGACAAATTAGTCGGTGCGATGGCGATTAGACATCAAATCGTGACAAGAAGATGTATAAAGATGCCCTATGTCGTCATTGAGAACTTACATAATTATTATGATTGAAGCCGTGATTTTCGGGTCATTTCTATCTGGGGCATAATATGAGCTTTTCATTTTACTTTGGGCCGTGCTCTTGTATATATATATATATATATATATATATATATATATATATATATATATATGTATGTATGTATGTATTTTTATTTTATTGACGCACTGGCAACGTGCGGCTTCAATTTCCATGTGCCAACTTAGCCGACAGTGCTGCATCCGTTAGTTTAATTTGTTGATCACCATCTCCCGGTCGGGGGATCGAACCGCCATGCTGCAACTCCGCATAGCATCAGCAACCGGGCATCTTTCCACTGGACCACCGCACCAAGACTAAAAAGTCAAGGATTGGCTGACCAGCTTTCACATGTCTGATATACTGACACACTGACGATTCATATGGGACTCTCTGTGGATGCATCTGTCACAATCAATCCTAGGCTTTTATGCCTATTGTACTCTGACTCCAGCACGGCTCTGGCAGTATATGTATTTTTATTTTATTGACGCACTGGCAACGTGCGGCTTCAATTTCCATGTGCTAACTTAGCCGACAGTGATGCACCCGTTAGTTTAATTTGTTGATCACCATCTCCCGGTCGGGGGATCGAACCGCCATTCTGCAACTCCGTATAGCATCAGCAACCAGGCATCTTTCCATTGGACCACCGCACCAAGACTAAAAGTCAAGGATTGGCCGACCAGCTTTCACATGTCTGATATACTGACACACTGACGATTCATATGGGACTATCTGTGGATGCATCTGTCACAATCAATCCTAGGCTTTTACGCCTATTGTACTCTGACTCCAGCTCGGCTCTGGCAGTATATGTATTTTTATTTTATTGACGCACTGGCAACGTGCGGCTTCAATTTCCATGTGCTAACTTAGCCGACAGTGCTGCACCCATTAGTTTAATTTGTTGATCACCATCTCCCGGTCGGGGGATCGAACCGCCATTCTGCAACTCCGCATAGCATCAGCAACCAGGCATCTTTCCACTGGACCACCGCACCAAGACTAAAAGTCAAGGATTGGCCGACCAGCTTTCACATGTCTGATATACTGACACACTGACGATTCATATGGGACTATCTGTGGATGCATCTGTCACAATCAATCCTAGGCTTTTATGCCTATTGTACTCTGACTCCAGCACGGCTCTGGCAGTATATGTATTTTTATTTTATTGACGCACTGGCAACGTGCGGCCTCAATTTCCATGTGCTAACTTAGCCGACAGTGCTGCACCCGTTAGTTTAATTTGTTGATCACCATGTCCCGGTCGGGGGATCGAACCGCCATTCTGCAACTCCGCATAGCATCAGCAACCAGGCATCTTTCCACTGGACCACCGCACCAAGACTAAAAGTCAAGGATTGGCCGACCAGCTTTCACATGTCTGATATACTGACACACTGACGATTCATATGGGACTATCTGTGGATGCATCTGTCACAATCAATCCTAGGCTTTTACGCCTATTGTACTCTGACTCCAGCTCGGCGCTGGCAGTATATGTATTTTTATTTTATTGACGCACTGGCAACGTGCGGCTTCAATTTCCATGTGCTAACTTAGCCGACAGTGCTGCACCCGTTAGTTTAATTTGTTGATCACCATCTCCCGGTCGGGGGATCGAACCACCATTCTGCAACTCCGCATAGCATCAGCAACCAGGCATCTTTCCACTGGACCACCGCACCAAGACTAAAAGTCAAGGATTGGCTGACCAGCTTTCACATGTCTGATATACTGACACACTGATGATTCATATGGGACTATCTGTGGATGCATCTGTCACAATCAATCCTAGGCTTTTACGCCTATTGTACTCTGACTCCAGCACGGCTCTGGCAGTATATGTATTTTTATTTTATTGACGCACTGGCAACGTGCGGCTCCAATTTCCATGTGCCAACTTAGCCGACAGTGCTGCACCCGTTAGTTTAATTTGTTGATCAACATCTCCCGGTCGCGGGATCGAACCGCCATTCTGCAACTCCGCATAGCATCAGCAACCAGACATCTTTCCACTGGACCACCGCACCAAGACTAAAAGTCAAGGATTGGCTGACCAGCTTTCACGTGTCTGATATACTGACACACTGACGATTCATATGAATACTCTGGAAAGGTGAATTGTATCCCGAATCCTCGGACAAATTAATCGGTGCGATGGCGATTAAACAGCAAATCGTGGCAAGAAGATGTATAAAGATGCCCTATGTCGTCATTGAGAACTTACATAATTATTATGATTGAAGCCGTGATTTTCGGGTCATTTCTATCTGGGGCATAATATGAGCTTTTCATTTTACTTTGGGCCGTGCTCTTGTATATATATATATGTATATATATATATATATATATATATATATATATATATATATATATATGTATGTATGTATGTATGTATGTATTTTTATTTTATTGACGCACTGGCAACATGCGGCTTCAATTTCCATGTGCTAACTTAGCCGACAGTGCTGCACCCATTAGTTTAATTTGTTGATCACCATCTCCCGGTCGGGGGATCGAACCGCCATCCTGCAACTCCGCATAGCATCAGCAACCAGGCATCTTTCCACTGGACCACCGCACCAAGACTAAAAAGTCAAGGATTGGCCGACCAGCTTTCACATGTCTGATATACTGACACACTGACGATTCATATGGGACTATCTGTGGATGCATCTGTCACAATCAATCCTAGACTTTTACGCCTATTGTACTCTGACTCCAGCACGGCTCTGGCAGTATATGTATTTTTATTTTATTGACGCACTGGCAACGTGCGCCTCCAATTTCCATGTGCCAACTTAGCCGACAGTGCTGCACCCGTTAGTTTAATTTGTTGATCAACATCTCCCGGTCGCGGGATCGAACCGCCATTCTGCAACTCCGCATAGCATCAGCAACCAGACATCTTTCCACTGGACCACCGCACCAAGACTAAAAGTCAAGGATTGGCTGACCAGCTTTCACGTGTCTGATATACTGACACACTGACGATTCATATGAATACTCTGGAAAGGTGAATTGTATCCCGAATCCTCAGACAAATTAATCGGTGCGATGGCGATTAAACAGCAAATCGTGGCAAGAAGATGTATAAAGATGCCCTATGTCGTCATTGAGAACTTACATACTTATTATGATTGAAGCCGTGATTTTCGGGTCATTTCTATCTGGGGCATAATATGAGCTTTTCATTTTACTTTGGGCCGTGCTCTTGTATATATATATATGTATATATATATATATATATATATATATATATATATGTATGTATGTATGTATGTATGTATTTTTATTTTATTGACGCACTGGCAACATGCGGCTTCAATTTCCATGTGCTAACTTAGCCGACAGTGCTGCACCCATTAGTTTAATTTGTTGATCACCATCTCCCGGTCGGGGGATCGAACCGCCATCCTGCAACTCCGCATAGCATCAGCAACCAGGCATCTTTCCACTGGACCACCGCACCAAGACTAAAAAGTCAAGGATTGGCCGACCAGCTTTCACGTGTCTGATATACTGACACAATGATGATTCATATGAATACTCTGGAAAGGTGAATTGTATCCCGAATCCTCGGAGAAATTAGTCGGTGCGATGGCGATTAAACATCAAATCGTGGCAAGAAGATGTATAAAGATGCCCTATGTCGTCATTGAGAACTTACATAATTATTATGATTGAAGCCGTGATTTTCGGGTCATTTCTATCTGGGGCATAATATGAGCTTTTCATTTTACTTTGGGCCGTGCTCTTGTATATATATATATGTATATATATATATATATATATATATATATATATATGTATGTATGTATGTATGTATGTATTTTTATTTTATTGACGCACTGGCAACATGCGGCTTCAATTTCCATGTGCTAACTTAGCCGACAGTGCTGCACCCGTTAGTTTAATTTGTTGATCACCATCTCCCGGTCGGGGGATCGAACCGCCATCCTGCAACTCCGCATAGCATCAGCAACCAGGCATCTTTCCACTGGACCACCGCACCAAGACTAAAAAGTCAAGGATTGGCCGACCAGCTTTCACATGTCTGATATACTGACACACTGACGATTCATATGGGACTATCTGTGGATGCATCTGTCACAATCAATCCTAGGCTTTTACGCCTATTGTACTCTGACTCCAGCACGGCTCTGGCAGTATATGTATTTTTATTTTATTGACGCACTGGCAACGTGCGGCTTCAATTTCCATGTGCCAACTTAGCCGACAGTGCTGCACCCGTTAGTTTAATTTGTTGATCACCATCTCCCGGTCGGGGGATCGAACCGCCATGCTGCAACTCTGCATAGCATCAGCAACCAGGCATCTTTCCACTGGACCACCGCACCAAGACTAAAAAGTCAAGGATTGGCCGACCAGATTTCACATGTCTGATATACTGACACACTGACGATTCATATGGGACTATCTGTGGATGCATCTGTCACAATCAATCCTAGGCTTTTACGCCTATTGTACTCTGACTCCAGCACGGCTCTGGCAGTATATGTATTTTTATTTTATTGACGCACTGGCAACGTGCGGCTTCAATTTCCATGTGCTAACTTAGCCGACAGTGATGCACCCGTTAGTTTAATTTGTTGATCACCATCTCCCGGTCGGGGGATCGAACCGCCATTCTGCAACTCCGCATAGCATCAGCAACCAGGCATCTTTCCACTGGACCACCGCACCAAGACTAAAAGTCAAGGATTGGCCGACCAGCTTTTACATGTCTGATATACTGACACACTGACGATTCATATGGGACTATCTGTGGATGCATCTGTCACAATCAATCCTAGGCTTTTACGCCTATTGTACTCTGACTCCAGCACGGCTCTGGCAGTATATGTATTTTCATTTTATTGACACACTGGCAACGGGCGGCTTCAATTTCCATGTGCTAACTTAGCCGACAGTGCTGCATCCGTTAGTTTAATTTGTTGATCACCATCTCCCGGTTGGGGGATCGAACCGCCATTCTGCAACTCCGCATAGCATCAGCAACCAGGCATCTTTCCACTGGACCACTGCACCAAGACTAAAAGTCAAGGATTGGCTGACCAGCTTTCACATGTCTGATATACTGACACACTGATGATTCATATGGGACTATCTGTGGATGAATCTGTCACAATCAATCCTAGGCTTTTACGCCTATTGTACTCTGACTCCAGCACGGCTCTGGCAGTATATGTATTTTTATTTTATTGACGCACTGGCAACGTGCGGCTTCAATTTCCATGTGCTAACTTAGCCGACAGTGATGCACCCGTTAGTTTAATTTGTTGATCACCATCTCCCGGTCGGGGGATCGAACCGCCATTCTGCAACTCCGCATAGCATCAGCAACCAGGCATCTTTCCACTGGACCACCGCACCAAGACTAAAAGTCAAGGATTGGCCGACCAGCTTTTACATGTCTGATATACTGACACACTGACGATTCATATGGGACTATCTGTGGATGCATCTGTCACAATCAATCCTAGGCTTTTACGCCTATTGTACTCTGACTCCAGCACGGCTCTGGCAGTATATGTATTTTCATTTTATTGACGCACTGGCAACGGGCGGCTTCAATTTCCATGTGCTAACTTAGCCGACAGTGCTGCATCCGTTAGTTTAATTTGTTGATCACCATCTCCCGGTTGGGGGATCGAACCGCCATTCTGCAACTCCGCATAGCATCAGCAACCAGGCATCTTTCCACTGGACCTCTGCACCAAGACTAAAAGTCAAGGATTGGCTGACCAGCTTTCACATGTCTGATATACTGACACACTGATGATTCATATGGGACTCTCTGTGGATGCATCTGTCACAATCAATCCTAGGCTTTTACGCCTATTGTACTCTGACTCCAGCACGGCTCTGGCAGTATATGTATTTTTATTTTATTGACGCACTGGCAACGTGCGGCTTCAATTTCCATGTGCTAACTTAGCCGACAGTGCTGCACCCGTTAGTTTAATTTGTTGATCACCATCTCCCGGTCGGGGGATCGAACCGCCATTCTGCAACTCCGCATAGCATCAGCAACCAGGCATCTTTCCACCGGACCACCGCACCAAGACTAAAAGTCAAGGATTGGCCGACCAGCTTTTACATGTCTGATATACTGACACACTGACGATTCATATGGGACTATCTGTGGATGCATCTGTCACAATCAATCCTAGGCTTTTAAGCCTATTGTACTCTGACTCCAGCACGGCTCTGGCAGTATATGTATTTTTATTTTATTGACGCACTGGCAACGTGCGGCTTCAATTTCCATGTGCTAACTTAGCCGACAGTGCTGCATCCGTTAGTTTAATTTGTTGATCACCATCTCCCGGTTGGGGGATCGAACCGCCATTCTGCAACTCCGCATAGCATCAGCCACCAGGCATCTTTCCACTGGACCACTGCACCAAGACTAAAAGTCAAGGATTGGCTGACCAGCTTTCACATGTCTGATATACTGACACACTGACGATTCATATGGGACTATCTGGGATGCATCTGTCACAATCAATCCTAGGCTTTTACGCCTATTGTACTCTGACTCCAGCACGGCTCTGGCAGTATATGTATTTTTATTTTATTGACGCACTGGCAACGTGCGGCTTCAATTTCCATGTGCTAACTTAGCCGACAGTGATGCACCCGTTAGTTTAATTTGTTGATCACCATCTCCCGGTCGGGGGATCGAACCACCATTCTGCAACTCTGCATAGCATCAGCAACCAGCCATCTTTCCACTGGACCACCGCACCAAGACTAAAAGTCAAGGATTGGCCAACCAGCTTTCACATGTCTGATATACTGACACACTGACGATTCATATGGGACTATCTGTGGATGCATCTGTCACAATCAATCCTAGGCTTTTACGCCTATTGTACTCTGACTCCAGCACGGCTCTGGCAGTATATGTATTTTTATTTTATTGACGCACTGGCAACGTGCGGCTTCAATTTCCATGTGCTAACTTAGCCGACAATGATGCACCCATTAGTTTAATTTGTTGATCACCATCTCCCGGTCGGGGGAATCGAACCGCCATTCTGCAACTCCGCATAGCATCAGCAACCAGGCATCTTTCCACTGGACCACCGCACCAAGACTAAAAGTCAAGGATTGGCCGACCAGCTTTCACATGTCTGATATACTGACACACTGACGATTCATATGGGACTATCTGTGGATGCATCTGTCACAATCAATCCTAGGCTTTTATGCCTATTGTACTCTGACTCCAGCACGGCTCTGGCAGTATATGTATTTTTATTTTATTGACGCACTGGCAACGTGCGGCTTCAATTTCCATGTGCTAACTTAGCCGACAGTGATGCACCCGTTAGTTTAATTTGTTGATCACCATCTCCCGGTCGGGGGATCGAACCGCCATTCTGCAACTCCGCATAGCATCAGCAACCAGGCATCTTTCCACTGGACCACCGCACCAAGACTAAAAGTCAAGGATTGGCCGACCAGGTTTCACATGTCTGATATACTGACACACTGACGATTCATATGGGACTATCTGTGGATGCATCTGTCACAATCAATCCTAGGCTTTTACGCCTATTGTACTCTGACTCCAGCACGGCTCTGGCAGTATATGTATTTTTATTTTATTGACGCACTGGCAACGTGCGGCTTCAATTTCAATGTGCTAACTTAGCCGACAGTGATGCACCCGTTAGTTTAATTTGTTGATCACCATCTCCCGGTCGGGGGATCGAACCGCCATTCTGCAACTCCGCATAGCATCAGCAACCAGGCATCTTTCCACTGGACCACCGCACCAAGACTAAAAGTCAAGGATTGGCCGACCAGCTTTCACATGTCTGATATACTGACACACTGACGATTCATATGGGACTATCTGTGGATGCATCTGTCACAATCAATCCTAGGCTTTTACGCCTATTGTACTCTGACTCCAGCACGGCTCTGGCAGTATATCTATTTTTATTTTATTGACGCACTGGCAACGTGCGGCTTCAATTTCCATGTGCTAACTTAGCCGACAGTGATGCACCCGTTAGTTTAATTTGTTGATCACCATCTCCCGGTCGGGGGATCGAACCGCCATTCTGCAACTCCGCATCCCATCAGCAACCAGGCATCTTTCCACTGGACCACCGCACCAAGACCAAAAGTCAAGGATTGGCCGACCAGCTTTCACATGTCTGATATACTGACACACTGACGATTCATATGGGACTATCTGTGGATGCATCTGTCACAATCAATCCTAGGCTTTTACGCCTATTGTACTCTGACTCCAGCACGGCTCTGGCAGTATATGTATTTTTATTTTATTGACGCACTGGCAACGTGCGGCTTCAATTTCCATGTGCTAACTTAGCCGACAGTGCTGCACCCATTAGTTTAATTTGTTGATCACCATCTCCCGGTCGGGGTGATCGAACCGCCATTCTGCAACTCCGCATAGCATCAGCAACCAGGCATCTTTCCACTGGACCACCGCACCAAGACTAAAAGTCAAGGATTGGCCGACCAGCTTTCACATGTCTGATATACTGACACACTGACGATTCATATGGGACTATCTGTGGATGCATCTGTCACAATCAATCCTAGGCTTTTACGCCTATTGTACTCTGACTCCAGCACGGCTCTGGCAGTATATGTATTTTTATTTTATTGACGCACTGGCAACGTGCGGCTTCAATTTCCATGTGCTAACTTAGCCGACAGTGATGCACCCGTTAGTTTAATTTGTTGATCACCATCTCCCGGTCGGGGGATCGAACCGCCCTTCTGCAACTCCGCATAGCATCAGCAACCAGGCATCTTTCCACTGGACCACCGCACCAAGACTAAAAGTCAAGGATTGGCCGACCAGCTTTCACATGTCTGATATACTGACACACTGACGATTCATATGGGACTATCTGTGGATGCATCTGTCACAATCAATCCTAGGCTTTTACGCCTATTGTACTCTGACTCCAGCACGGCTCTGGCAGTATATGTATTTTTATTTTATTGACGCACTGGCAACGTGCGGCTTCAATTTCCATGTGCTAACTTAGCCGACAGTGATGCACCCGTTAGTTTAATTTGTTGATCACCATCTCCCGGTCGGGGGATCGAACCGCCATTCTGCAACTCCGCATAGCATCAGCAACCAGGCATCTTTCCACTGGACCACCGCACCAAGACTAAAATTCAAGAATTGGCAGACCAGCTTTCACATGTCTGATATACTGACACACTGACGATTCATATGGGACTATCTGTGGATGCATCTGTCACAATCAATCCTAGGCTTTTACGCCTATTGTACTCTGACTCCAGCACGGCTCTGGCAGTATATGTATTTTTATTTTATTGACGCACTGGCAACGTGCGGCTTCAATTTCCATGTGCTAACTTAGCCGACAGTGATGCACCCGTTAGTTTAATTTGTTGATCACCATCTCCCGGTCGGGGGATCGAACCGCCATTCTGCAACTCCGCATAGCATCAGCAACCAGGCATCTTTCCACTGGACCACCGCACCAAGACTAAAAGTCAAGAATTGGCCGACCAGCTTTCACATGTCTGATATACTGACACACTGACGATTCATATGGGACTATCTGTGGATGCATCTGTCACAATCAATCCTAGGCTTTTACGCCTATTGTACTCTGACTCCAGCACGGCTCTGGCAGTATATGTATTTTTATTTTATTGACGCACTGGCAACGTGCGGCTTCAATTTCCATGTGCTAATTTAGCCGACAGTGATGCACCCGTTAGTTTAATTTGTTGATCACCATCTCCCGGTCGGGGGATCGAACCGCCATTCTGCAACTCCGCATAGCATCAGCAACCAGGCATCTTTCCACTGGACCACCACACCAAGACTAAAAGTCAAGGATTGGCCGACCAGGTTTCACATGTCTGATATACTGACACACTGACGATTCATATGGGACTATCTGTGGATGCATCTGTCACAATCAATCCTAGGCTTTTACGCCTATTGTACTCTGACTCCAGCACGGCTCTGGCAGTATATGTATTTTTATTTTATTGACGCACTGGCAACGTGCGGCTTCAATTTCAATGTGCTAACTTAGCCGACAGTGATGCACCCGTTAGTTTAATTTGTTGATCACCATCTCCCGGTCGGGGGATCGAACCGCCATTCTGCAACTCCGCATAGCATCAGCAACCAGGCATCTTTCCACTGGACCACCGCACCAAGACTAAAAGTCAAGGATTGGCCGACCAGCTTTCACATGTCTGATATACTGACACACTGACGATTCATATGGGACTATCTGTGGATGCATCTGTCACAATCAATCCTAGGCTTTTACGCCTATTGTACTCTGACTCCAGCACGGCTCTGGCAGTATATGTATTTTTATTTTATTGACGCACTGGCAACGTGCGGCTTCAATTTCCATGTGCTAACTTAGCCGACAGTGATGCACCCGTTAGTTTAATTTGTTGATCACCATCTCCCGGTCGGGGGATCGAACCGCCATTCTGCAACTCCGCATAGCATCAGCAACCAGGCATCTTTCCACTGGACCACCGCACCAAGACTAAAAGTCAAGGATTGGCCGACCAGCTTTCACATGTCTGATATACTGACACACTGACGATTCATATGGGACTATCTGTGGATGCATCTGTCACAATCAATCCTAGGCTTTTACGCCTATTGTACTCTGACTCCAGCACGGCTCTGGCAGTATATGTATTTTTATTTTATTGACGCACTGGCAACGTGCGGCTTCAATTTCCATGTGCTAACTTAGCCGACAGTGATGCACCCGTTAGTTTAATTTGTTGATCACCATCTCCCGGTCGGGGGATCGAACCGCCATTCTGCAACTCCGCATAGCATCAGCAACCAGGCATCTTTCCACTGGACCACCGCACCAAGACTAAAATTCAAGGATTGGCCGACCAGCTTTCACATGTCTGATATACTGACACACTGACGATTCATATGGGACTATCTGTGGATGCATCTGTCACAATCAATCCTAGGCTTTTACGCCTATTGTACTCTGACTCCAGCACGGCTCTGGCAGTATATGTATTTTTATTTTATTGACGCACTGGCAACGTGCGGTTTCAATTTCCATGTGCTAACTTAGCCGACAATGCTGCACCCATTAGTTTAATTTGTTGATCACCATCGCCCGGTCGGGGTGATCGAACCGCCATTCTGCAACTCCGCATAGCATCAGCAACCAGGCATCTTTCCACTGGACCACTGCACCAAGACTAAAAGTCAAGGATTGGCCGACCAGCTTTCACATGTTTGATATACTGACACACTGACGATTCATATGGGACTATCTGTGGATGCATCTGTCACAATCAATCCTAGGCTTTTACGCCTATTGTACTCTGACTCCAGCACGGCTCTGGCAGTATATGTATTTTTATTTTATTGACGCACTGGCAACGTGCGGCTTCAATTTCAATGTGCTAACTTAGCCGACAGTGATGCACCCGTTAGTTTAATTTGTTGATCACCATCTCCCGGTCGGGGTGATCGAACCGCCATTCTGCAACTCCGCATAGCATCAGCAACCAGGCATCTTTCCACTGGACCACTGCACCAAGACTAAAAGTCAAGGATTGGCCGACCAGCTTTCACATGTTTGATATACTGACACACTGACGATTCATATGGGACTATCTGTGGATGCATCTGTCACAATCAATCCTAGGCTTTTACGCCTATTGTACTCTGACTCCAGCACGGCTCTGGCAGTATATGTATTTTTATTTTATTGACGCACTGGCAACGTGCGGCTTCAATTTCAATGTGCTAACTTAGCCGACAGTGATGCACCCGTTAGTTTAATTTGTTGATCACCATCTCCCGGTCGGGGGATCGAACCGCCATTCTGCAACTCCGCATAGCATCAGCAACCAGGCATCTTTCCACTGGACCACCGCACCAAGACTAAAAGTCAAGGATTGGCCGACCAGCTTTCACATGTCTGATATACTGACACACTGACGATTCATATGGGACTATCTGTGGATGCATCTGTCACAATCAATCCTAGGCTTTTACGCCTATTGTACTCTGACTCCAGCACGGCTCTGGCAGTATATGTATTTTTATTTTATTGACGCACTGGCAACGTGCGGCTTCAATTTCCATGTGCTAACTTAGCCGACAGTGCTGCACCCGTTAGTTTAATTTGTTGATCACCATCTCCCGGTCGGGGTGATCGAACCGCCATTCTGCAACTCCGCATAGCATCAGCAACCAGGCATCTTTCCACTGGACCACCGCACCAAGACTAAAAGTCAAGGATTGGCCGACCAGCTTTCACATGTTTGATATACTGACACACTGACGATTCATATGGGACTATCTGTGGATGCATCTGTCACAATCAATCCTAGGCTTTTACGCCTATTGTACTCTGACTCCAGCACGGCTCTGGCAGTATATGTATTTTTATTTTATTGACGCACTGGCAACGTGCGGCTTCAATTTCCATGTGCTAACTTAGCCGACAGTGATGCACCCGTTAGTTTAATTTGTTGATCACCATCTCCCGGTCGGGGGATCGAACCGCCATTCTGCAACTCCGCATAGCATCAGCAACCAGGCATCTTTCCACTGGACCACCGCACCAAGACTAAAAGTCAAGAATTGGCAGACCAGCTTTCACATGTCTGATATACTGACACACTGACGATTCATATGGGACTATCTGTGAATGCATCTGTCACAATCAATCCTAGGCTTTTACGCCTATTGTACTCTGACTCCAGCACGGCTCTGGCAGTATATGTATTTTTATTTTATTGACGCACTGGCAACGTGCGGCTTCAATTTCCATGTGCTAACTTAGCCGACAGTGATGCACCCGTTAGTTTAATTTGTTGATCACCATCTCCCGGTCGGGGGATCGAACCGCCATTCTGCAACTCCGCATAGCATCAGCAACCAGGCATCTTTCCACTGGACCACCGCACCAAGACTAAAAGTCAAGAATTGGCAGACCAGCTTTCACATGTCTGAGATACTGACACACTGACGATTCATATGGGACTATCTGTGGATGCATCTGTCACAATCAATCCTAGGCTTTTACGCCTATTGTACTCTGACTCCAGCACGGCTCTGGCAGTATATGTATTTTTATTTTATTGACGCACTGGCAACGTGCGGCTTCAATTTCCATGTGCTATCTTAGCCGACAGTGATGCACCCGTTAGTTTAATTTGTTGATCACCATCTCCCGGTCGGGGGATCGAACCGCCATTCTGCAACTCCGCATAGCATCAGCAACCAGGCATCTTTCCACTGGACCACCACACCAAGACTAAAAGTCAAGGATTGGCCGACCAGGTTTCACATGTCTGATATACTGACACACTGACGATTCATATGGGACTATCTGTGGATGCATCTGTCACAATCAATCCTAGGCTTTTACGCCTATTGTACTCTGACTCCAGCACGGCTCTGGCAGTATATGTATTTTTATTTTATTGACGCACTGGCAACGTGCGGCTTCAATTTCAATGTGCTAACTTAGCCGACAGTGATGCACCCGTTAGTTTAATTTGTTGATCACCATCTCCCGGTCGGGGGATCGAACCGCCATTCTGCAACTCCGCATAGCATCAGCAACCAGGCATCTTTCCACTGGACCACCGCACCAAGACTAAAAGTCAAGGATTGGCCGACCAGCTTTCACATGTCTGATATACTGACACACTGACGATTCATATGGGACTATCTGTGGATGCATCTGTCACAATCAATCCTAGGCTTTTACGCCTATTGTACTCTGACTCCAGCACGGCTCTGGCAGTATATGTATTTTTATTTTATTGACGCACTGGCAACGTGCGGCTTCAATTTCCATGTGCTAACTTAGCCGACAGTGATGCACCCGTTAGTTTAATTTGTTGATCACCATCTCCCGGTCGGGGGATCGAACCGCCATTCTGCAACTCCGCATAGCATCAGCAACCAGGCATCTTTCCACTGGACCACCGCACCAAGACTAAAAGTCAAGAATTGGCAGACCAGCTTTCACATGTCTGATATACTGACACACTGACGATTCATATGGGACTATCTGTGAATGCATCTGTCACAATCAATCCTAGGCTTTTACGCCTATTGTACTCTGACTCCAGCACGGCTCTGGCAGTATATGTATTTTTATTTTATTGACGCACTGGCAACGTGCGGCTTCAATTTCCATGTGCTAACTTAGCCGACAGTGATGCACCCGTTAGTTTAATTTGTTGATCACCATCTCCCGGTCGGGGGATCGAACCGCCATTCTGCAACTCCGCATAGCATCAGCAACCAGGCATCTTTCCACTGGACCACCGCACCAAGACTAAAAGTCAAGAATTGGCAGACCAGCTTTCACATGTCTGATATACTGACACACTGACGATTCATATGGGACTATCTGTGGATGCATCTGTCACAATCAATCCTAGGCTTTTACGCCTATTGTACTCTGACTCCAGCACGGCTCTGGCAGTATATGTATTTTAATTTTATTGACGCACTGGCAACGTGCGGCTTCAATTTCCATGTGCTATCTTAGCCGACAGTGATGCACCCGTTAGTTTAATTTGTTGATCACCATCTCCCGGTCGGGGGATCGAACCGCCATTCTGCAACTCCGCATAGCATCAGCAACCAGGCATCTTTCCACTGGACCACCACACCAAGACTAAAAGTCAAGGATTGGCCGACCAGGTTTCACATGTCTGATATACTGACACACTGACGATTCATATGGGACTATCTGTGGATGCATCTGTCACAATCAATCCTAGGCTTTTACGCCTATTGTACTCTGACTCCAGCACGGCTCTGGCAGTATATGTATTTTTATTTTATTGACGCACTGGCAACGTGCGGCTTCAATTTCAATGTGCTAACTTAGCCGACAGTGATGCACCCGTTAGTTTAATTTGTTGATCACCATCTCCCGGTCGGGGGATCGAACCGCCATTCTGCAACTCCGCATAGCATCAGCAACCAGGCATCTTTCCACTGGACCACCGCACCAAGACTAAAAGTCAAGAATTGGCAGACCAGCTTTCACATGTCTGATATACTGACACACTGACGATTCATATGGGACTATCTGTGGATGCATCTGTCACAATCAATCCTAGGCTTTTACGCCTATTGTACTCTGACTCCAGCACGGCTCTGGCAGTATATGTATTTTAATTTTATTGACGCACTGGCAACGTGCGGCTTCAATTTCCATGTGCTATCTTAGCCGACAGTGATGCACCCGTTAGTTTAATTTGTTGATCACCATCTCCCGGTCGGGGGATCGAACCGCCATTCTGCAACTCCGCATAGCATCAGCAACCAGGCATCTTTCCACTGGACCACCGCACCAAGACTAAAAGTCAAGAATTGGCAGACCAGCTTTCACATGTCTGATATACTGACACACTGACGATTCATATGGGACTATCTGTGGATGCATCTGTCACAATCAATCCTAGGCTTTTACGCCTATTGTACTCTGACTCCAGCACGGCTCTGGCAGTATATGTATTTTAATTTTATTGACGCACTGGCAACGTGCGGCTTCAATTTCCATGTGCTATCTTAGCCGACAGTGATGCACCCGTTAGTTTAATTTGTTGATCACCATCTCCCGGTCGGGGGATCGAACCGCCATTCTGCAACTCCGCATAGCATCAGCAACCAGGCATCTTTCCACTGGACCACCACACCAAGACTAAAAGTCAAGGATTGGCCGACCAGGTTTCACATGTCTGATATACTGACACACTGACGATTCATATGGGACTATCTGTGGATGCATCTGTCACAATCAATCCTAGGCTTTTACGCCTATTGTACTCTGACTCCAGCACGGCTCTGGCAGTATATGTATTTTTATTTTATTGACGCACTGGCAACGTGCGGCTTCAATTTCAATGTGCTAACTTAGCCGACAGTGATGCACCCGTTAGTTTAATTTGTTGATCACCATCTCCCGGTCGGGGGATCGAACCGCCATTCTGCAACTCCGCATAGCATCAGCAACCAGGCATCTTTCCACTGGACCACCGCACCAAGACTAAAAGTCAAGAATTGGCAGACCAGCTTTCACATGTCTGATATACTGACACACTGACGATTCATATGGGACTATCTGTGGATGCATCTGTCACAATCAATCCTAGGCTTTTACGCCTATTGTACTCTGACTCCAGCACGGCTCTGGCAGTATATGTATTTTAATTTTATTGACGCACTGGCAACGTGCGGCTTCAATTTCCATGTGCTATCTTAGCCGACAGTGATGCACCCGTTAGTTTAATTTGTTGATCACCATCTCCCGGTCGGGGGATCGAACCGCCATTCTGCAACTCCGCATAGCATCAGCAACCAGGCATCTTTCCACTGGACCACCGCACCAAGACTAAAAGTCAAGGATTGGCCGACCAGCTTTCACATGTCTGATATACTGACACACTGACGATTCATATGGGACTATCTGTGGATGCATCTGTCACAATCAATCCTAGGCTTTTACGCCTATTGTACTCTGACTCCAGCACGGCTCTGGCAGTATATGTATTTTTATTTTATTGACGCACTGGCAACGTGCGGCTTCAATTTCCATGTGCTAACTTAGCCGACAGTGATGCACCCGTTAGTTTAATTTGTTGATCACCATCTCCCGGTCGGGGGATCGAACCGCCATTCTGCAACTCCGCATAGCATCAGCAACCAGGCATCTTTCCACTGGACCACCGCACCAAGACTAAAATTCAAGGATTGGCCGACAAGCTTTCACATGTCTGATATACTGACACACTGACGATTCATATGGGACTATCTGTGGATGCATCTGTCACAATCAATCCTAGGCTTTTACGCCTATTGTACTCTGACTCCAGCACGGCTCTGGCAGTATATGTATTTTTATTTTATTGACGCACTGGCAACGTGCGGCTTCAATTTCCATGTGCTAACTTAGCCGACAGTGATGCACCCGTTGGTTTAATTTGTTGATCACCATCTCCCGGTCGGGGGATCGAACCGCCATTCTGCAACTCCACATAGCATCAGCAACCAGGCATCTTTCCACTGGACCACCGCACCAAGACTAAAAGTCAAGGATTGGCCGACCAGCTTTCACATGTCTGATATACTGACACACGGACGATTCATATGGGACTATCTGTGGATGCATCTGTCACAATCAATCTAAGGCTTTTACGCCTATTGTACTCTGACTCCAGCACGGCTCTGGCAGTATATGTATTTTTATTTTATTGACGCACTGGCAACGTGCGGCTCCAATTTCCATGTGCTAACTTAGCCGACAGTGCTGCACCCATTAGTGTAATTTGTTGATCAACATCTCCCCGTCAGGGGATCGAACCGCCATTCTGCAACTCCGCATAGCATCAGCAACCAGGCATCTTTCCACTGGACCACCGCACCAAGACTAAAAGTCAAGGATTGGCCGACCAGCTTTCACATGTCTGATATACTGACACACTGACGATTCATATGAATACTCTGGAAAGGTGAATTGTATCCCGAATCCTCGGACAAATTAGTCGGTGCGATGGCGATTAAACATCAAATCGTGGCAAGAAGATGTATAAAGATGCCCTATGTCGTCATTGAGAACTTACATAATTATTATGATTGAAGCCGTGATTTTCGGGTCATTTCTATCTGGGGGCATAATATGAGCTTTTCATTTTACTTTGGGCCGTGCTCTTGTATATATATATATGTATATATATATATATATATATATATATATATATATATATATATATGTATGTATGTATGTATGTATGTATTTTTATTTTATTGACGCACTGGCAACGTGCGGCTTCAATTTCCATGTGCTAACATAGCCGACAGTGCTGCACCCGTTAGTTTAATTTGTTGATCACCATCTCCCGGTCGGGGGATCGAACCGCCATTCTGCAACTCCGCATAGCATCAGCAACCAGGCATCTTTCCACTGGACCACCGCACCAAGACTAAAAGTCAAGGATTGGCTGACCAGCTTTCACATGTCTGATATACTGACACACTGACGATTCATATGGGACTATCTGTGGATGCATCTGTCACAATCAATCCTAGGCTTTTACGCCTATTGTACTCTGACTCCAGCACGGCTCTGGCAGTATATGTATTTTCATTTTCTTGACGCACTGGCAACGTGCGGCTTCAATTTCCATGTGCCAACTTAGCCGACAGTGCTGCACCCGTTAGTTTAATTTGTTGATCACCATCTCCCGGTCGGGGGATCGAACCGCCATTCTGCAACTCCGCATAGCATTAGCAACCAGGCATCTTTCCACTGGACCACCGCACCAAGACTAAAAGTCAAGGATTGGCCGACCAGCTTTCACATGTCTGATATACTGACACACTGACGATTCATATGGGACTATCTGTGGATGCATCTGTCACAATCAATCCTAGGCTTTTACGCCTATTGTACTCTGACTCCAGCACGGCTCTGGCAGTATATGTATTTTTATTTTATTGACGCACTGGCAACGTGCGGCTTCAATTTCCATGTGCTAACTTAGCCGACAGTGATGCACCCGTTAGTTTAATTTGTTGATCACCATCTCCCGGTCGGGGGATCGAACCGCCATTCTGCAACTCCGCATAGCATCAGCAACCAGGCATCTTTCCACTGGACCACCGCACCAAGACTAAAATTCAAGGATTGGCCGACAAGCTTTCACATGTCTGATATACTGACACACTGACGATTCATATGGGACTATCTGTGGATGCATCTGTCACAATCAATCCTAGGCTTTTACGCCTATTGTACTCTGACTCCAGCACGGCTCTGGCAGTATATGTATTTTTATTTTATTGACGCACTGGCAACGTGCGGCTTCAATTTCCATGTGCTAACTTAGCCGACAGTGATGCACCCGTTGGTTTAATTTGTTGATCACCATCTCCCGGTCAGGGGATCGAACCGCCATTCTGCAACTCCGCATAGCATCAGCAACCAGGCATCTTTCCACTGGACCACCGCACCAAGACTAAAAGTCAAGGATTGGCCGACCAGCTTTCACATGTCTGATATACTGACACACTGACGTTTCATATTGGACTATCTGTGGATGCATCTGTCACAATCAATCCTAGGCTTTTACGCCTATTGTACTCTGACTCCAGCACGGCTCTGGCAGTATATGTATTTTTATTTTATTGACGCACTGGCAACGTGCGGCTTCAATTTCCATGTGCTAACTTAGCCGACAGTGATGCACCCGTTAGTTTAATTTGTTGATCACCATCTCCCGGTCGGGGGATCGAACCGCCATTCTGCAACTCCGCATAGCATCAGCAACCAGGCATCTTTCCACTGGACCACCGCACCAAGACTAAAAGTCAAGGATTGGCCGACCAGCTTTCACATGTCTGATATACTGACACACTGACGATTCATATGAATCCTCTGGAAAGGTGAATTGTATCCCGAATCCTCGGACAAATTAGTCGGTGCGATGGCGATTAAACATCAAATCGTGGCAAGAAGATGTATAAAGATGCCCTATGTCGTCATTGAGAACTTAGATAATTATTATGATTGAAGCCGTGATTTTCGGGTCATTTCTATCTGGGGGCATAATATGAGCTTTTCATTTTAATTTGGGCCGTGCTCTTGTATATATATATATATATATATATATATATATATATATATATATATGTATGTATGTATGTATGTATTTTTATTTTATTGACGCACTGGCAACGTGCGGCTTCAATTTCCATGTGCTAACTTAGCCGACAGTGCTGCACCCGTTAGTTTAATTTGTTGATCACCATCTCCCGGTCGGGGGATCGAACCGCCATTCTGCAACTCCGCATAGCATCAGCAACCAGGCATCTTTCCTCTGGACCACCGCACCAAGACTAAAAGTCAAGGATTGGCCGACCAGCTTTCACATGTCTGATATACTGACACACTGACGATTCATATGGGACTATCTGTGGATGCATCTGTCACAATCAATCCTAGGCTTTTACGCCTATTGTACTCTGACTCCAGCACGGCTCTGGCAGTATATGTATTTTTATTTTCTTGACGCACTGGCAACGTGCGGCTTCAATTTCCATGTGCCAACTTAGCCGACAGTGCTGCACCCGTTAGTTTAATTTGTTGATCACCATCTCCCGGTCGGGGGATCGAACCGCCATTCTGCAACTCCGCATAGCATCAGCAACCAGGCATCTTTCCACTGGACCACCGCACCAAGACTAAAATTCAAGGATTGGCCGACCAGCTTTCACATGTCTGATATACTGACACACTGACGATTCATATGCGACTATCTGTGGATGCATCTGTCACAATCAATCCTAGGCTTTTACGCCTATTGTACTCTGACTCCAGCACGGCTCTGGCAGTATATGTATTTTTATTTTATTGACGCACTGGCAACGTGCGGCTTCAATTTCCATGTGCTAACTTAGCCGACAGTGATGCACCCGTTAGTTTAATTTGTTGATCACCATCTCCCGGTCAGGGGATCGAACCGCCATTCTGCAACTCCGCATAGCATCAGCAACCAGGCATCTTTCCACTGGACCACCGCATCAAGACTAAAAGTCAAGGATTGGCCGACCAGCTTTCACATGTTTGATATACTGACACACTGACGATTCATATGGGACTATCTGTGGATGCATCTGTCACAATCAATCCTATGCTTTTACGCCTATTGTACTCTGACTCCAGCACGGCTCTGGCAGTATATGTATTTTTATTTTATTGACGCACTGGCAACGTGCGGCTTCGATTTCCATGTGCTAACTTAGCCGACAGTGCTGCACCCATTAGTTTAATTTGTTGATCACCATCTCCCGGTCGGGGGATCGAACTGCCATTCTGCAACTCCGCATAGCATCAGCAACCAGGCATCTTTCCACTGGACCACCGCACCAAGACTAAAAGTCAAGGATTGGCCGACCAGCTTTCACATGTCTGATATACTGACACACTGACGATTCATATGGGACTATCTGTGGATGCATCTGTCACAATCAATCCTAGGCTTTTACGCCTATTGTACTCTGACTCCAGCACGGCTCTGGCAGTATATGTATTTTTATTTTATTGACGCACTGGCAACGTGCGGCTTCAATTTCCATGTGCTAACTTAGCCGACAGTGCTGCAACCGTTAGTTTAATTTGTTGATCACCATCTCCCGGTCGGGGGATCGAACCGCCATTCTGCAACTCCACATAGCATCAGCAACCAGGCATCTTTCCACTGGACCACCGCACCAAGACTAAAAGTCATGGATTGGCCAACCAGCTTTCACATGTCTGATATACTGACACACGGACGATTCATATGGGACTATCTGTGGATGCATCTGTCACAATCAATCCTAGGCTTTTACGCCTATTGTACTCTGACTCCAGCACGGCTCTGGCAGTATATGTATTTTTATTTTATTGACGCACTGGCAACGTGCGGCTTCAATTTCCATGTGCTAACTTAGCCGACAGTGCTGCACCGTTAGTTTAATTTGTTGATCACCATCTCCCGGCCGGGGGATCGAACCACCATTCTGCAACTCCGCATAGCATCAGCAACCAGGCATCTTTCCACTGGACCACCGCACCAAGACTAAAAGTCAAGGATTGGCCGACCAGCTTTCACATGTCTGATATACTGACACATTGACGATTCATATGGGACTATCTGTGGATGCATCTGTCACAATCAATCCTAGGCTTTTACGCCTATTGTACTCTGACTCCAGCACGGCTCTGGCAGTATATGTATTTTTATTTTATTGACGCACTGGCAACGTGCGGCTTCAATTTCCATGTGCTAACTTAGCCGACAGTGCTGCACCCGTTAGTTTAATTTGTTGATCACCATCTCCCGGTCGGGTGATCGAACCGCCATTCTGCAACTCCACATAGCATCAGCAACCAGGCATCTTTCCACTGGACCACCGCACCAAGACTAAAAGTCAAGGATTGGCCAACCAGCTTTCACATGTCTGATATACTGACACACGGACGATTCATATGGGACTATCTGTGGATGCATCTGTCACAATCAATCCTAGGCTTTTACGCCTATTGTACTCTGACTCCAGCACGGCTCTGGCAGTATATGTATTTTTATTTTATTGACGCACTGGCAACGTGCGGCTTCAATTTCCATGTGCTAACTTAGCCGACAGTGCTGCACCGTTAGTTTAATTTGTTGATCACCATCTCCCGGCTGGGGGATCGAACCGCCATTCTGCAACTCCGCATAGCATCAGCAACCAGGCATCTTTCCACTGGACCACCGCACCAAGACTAAAAGTCAAGGATTGGCCGACCAGCTTTCACTTGTCTGATATACTGACACACTGACGATTCATATGGGACAATCTGTGGATGCATCTGTCACAATCAATCCTAGGCTTTTACGCCTATTGTACTCTGACTCCAGCACGGCTCTGGCAGTATATGTATTTTTATTTTATTGACGCACTGGCAACGTGCGGCTCCAATTTCCATGTGCTAACTTAGCCGACAGTGCTGCACCCATTAGTTTAATTTGTTGATCAACATCTCCCGGTCGGGGGATCGAACCGCCATTCTGCAACTCCGCTTAGCATCAGCAACCAGGCATCTTTCCACTGGACCACCGCACCAAGACTAAAAGTCAAGGATTGGCCGACCAGCTTTCACATGTCTGATATACTGACACACTGACGATTCATATGAATACTCTGGAAAGGTGAATTGTATCCCGAATCCTCGGACAAATTAGTCGGTGCGATGGCGATTAAACATCAAATCGTGGCAAGAAGATGTATAAAGATGCCCTATGTCGTCATTGAGAACTTACATAATTATTATGATTGAAGCCGTGATTTTCGGGTCATTTCTATCTGGGGCATAATATGAGCTTTTCATTTTACTTTGGGCCGTGCTCTTGTATATATATATATATACATATATATATATATATATATATATATATATATATGTATGTATGTATGTATGTATGTATTTTTATTTTATTGACGCACTGGCAACGTGCGGCTTCAATTTCCATGTGCTAACTTAGCCGACAGTGCTGCACCCGTTAGTATAATTTGTTGATCACCATCTCCCGGTCGGGGGATCGAACCGCCATTCTGCAACTCCGCATAGCATCAGCAACCAGGCATCTTTCCACTGGACCACCGCACCAAGACTAAAAGTCAAGGATTGGCCGACCAGCTTTCACATGTCTGATATACTGACACACTGACGATTCATATGGGACTATCTGTGGATGCATCTGTCACAATCAATCCTAGGCTTTTACGCCTATTGTACTCTGACTCCAGCACGGCTCTGGCAGTATATGTATTTTTATTTTATTGACGCACTGGCAACGTGCGGCTTCAATTTCCATGTGCCAACTTAGCCGACAGTGCTGCACCCGTTAGTTTAATTTGTTGATCACCATCTCCCGGTCGGGGGATCGAACCGCCATGCTGCAACTCCGCATAGCATCAGCAACCAGGCATCTTTCCACTGGACCACCGCACCAAGACTAAAAAGTCAAGGATTGGCCGACCAGCTTTCACATGTCTGATATACTGACACACTGACGATTCATATGGGACTATCTGTGGATGCATCTGTCACAATCAATCCTAGGCTTTTACGCCTATTGTACTCTGACTCCAGCACGGCTCTGGCAGTATATGTATTTTTATTTTATTGACGCACTGGCAACGTGCGACTTCAATTTCCATGTGCTAACTTAGCCGACAGTGCTGCACCCGTTAGTTTAATTTGTTGATCACCATCTCCCAGTCGGGGGATCGAACCGCCATTCTGCAACTCCGCATAGCATCAGCAACCAGGCATCTTTCCACTGGACCACCGCACCAAGACTAAAAGTCAAGGATTGGCCGACCAGCTTTCACATGTCTGATATACTGACACACTGACGATTCATATGGGACTATCTGTGGATGCATCTGTCACAATCAATCCTAGGCTTTTACGCCTATTGTACTCTGACTCCAGCACGGCTCTGGCAGTATATGTATTTTTATTTTATTGACGCACTGGCAACGTGCGGCTCCAATTTCCATGTGCTAACTTAGCCAACAGTGATGCACCCGTTAGTTTAATTTGTTGATCACCATCTCCCGGTCGGGGGATCGAACCGCCATTCTGCAACTCCGCATAGCATCAGCAACCAGGCATCTTTCCACTGGACCACCGCACCAAGACTAAAAGTCAAGGATTGGCCGACCAGCTTTCACATGTCTGATATACTGACACACTGACGATTCATATGGGACTATCTGTGGATGCATCTGTCACAATCAATCCTAGGCTTTTACGCCTATTGTACTCTGACTCCAGCACGGCTCTGGCAGTATATGTATTTTTATTTTATTGACGCACTAGCAACGTGCGGCTTCAATTTCCATGTGCTAACTTAGCCGACAGTGATGCACCCGTTAGTTTAATTTGTTGATCACCATCTCCCGGTCGGGGTGATCGAACCGCCATTCTGCAACTCCGCATAGCATCAGCAACCAGGCATCTTTCCACTGGACCACCGCACCAAGACTAAAATTCAAGGATTGGCCGACCAGCTTTCACATGTTTGATATACTGACACACTGACGATTCATATGGGACTATCTGTGGATGCATCTGTCACAATCAATCCTAGGCTTTTACGCCTATTGTACTCTGACTCCAGCACGGCTCTGGCAGTATATGTATTTTTATTTTATTGACGCACTGGCAACGTGCGGCTTCAATTTCCATGTGCTAACTTAGCCGACAGTGCTGCACCGTTAGTTTAATTTGTTGATCACCATCTCCCGGCTGGGGGATCGAACCGCCATTCTGCAACTCCGCATAGCATCAGCAACCAGGCATCTTTCCACTGGACCACCGCACCAAGACTAAAAGTCAAGGATTGGCCGACCAGCTTTCACTTGTCTGATATACTGACACACTGACGATTCATATGGGACAATCTGTGGATGCATCTGTCACAATCAATCCTAGGCTTTTACGCCTATTGTACTCTGACTCCAGCACGGCTCTGGCAGTATATGTATTTTTATTTTATTGACGCACTGGCAACGTGCGGCTCCAATTTCCATGTGCTAACTTAGCCGACAGTGCTGCACCCATTAGTTTAATTTGTTGATCAACATCTCCCGGTCGGGGGATCGAACCGCCATTCTGCAACTCCGCTTAGCATCAGCAACCAGGCATCTTTCCACTGGACCACCGCACCAAGACTAAAAGTCAAGGATTGGCCGACCAGCTTTCACATGTCTGATATACTGACACACTGACGATTCATATGAATACTCTGGAAAGGTGAATTGTATCCCGAATCCTCGGACAAATTAGTCGGTGCGATGGCGATTAAACATCAAATCGTGGCAAGAAGATGTATAAAGATGCCCTATGTCGTCATTGAGAACTTACATAATTATTATGATTGAAGCCGTGATTTTCGGGTCATTTCTATCTGGGGCATAATATGAGCTTTTCATTTTACTTTGGGCCGTGCTCTTGTATATATATATATATACATATATATATATATATATATATATATATATATGTATGTATGTATGTATGTATGTATTTTTATTTTATTGACGCACTGGCAACGTGCGGCTTCAATTTCCATGTGCTAACTTAGCCGACAGTGCTGCACCCGTTAGTTTAATTTGTTGATCACCATCTCCCGGTCGGGGGATCGAACCGCCATTCTGCAACTCCGCATAGCATCAGCAACCAGGCATCTTTCCACTGGACCACCGCACCAAGACTAAAAGTCAAGGATTGGCCGACCAGCTTTCACATGTCTGATATACTGACACACTGACGATTCATATGGGACTATCTGTGGATGCATCTGTCACAATCAATCCTAGGCTTTTACGCCTATTGTACTCTGACTCCAGCACGGCTCTGGCAGTATATGTATTTTTATTTTATTGACGCACTGGCAACGTGCGGCTTCAATTTCCATGTGCCAACTTAGCCGACAGTGCTGCACCCGTTAGTTTAATTTGTTGATCACCATCTCCCGGTCGGGGGATCGAACCGCCATGCTGCAACTCCGCATAGCATCAGCAACCAGGCATCTTTCCACTGGACCACCGCACCAAGACTAAAAAGTCAAGGATTGGCCGACCAGCTTTCACATGTCTGATATACTGACACACTGACGATTCATATGGGACTATCTGTGGATGCATCTGTCACAATCAATCCTAGGCTTTTACGCCTATTGTACTCTGACTCCAGCACGGCTCTGGCAGTATATGTATTTTTATTTTATTGACGCACTGGCAACGTGCGACTTCAATTTCCATGTGCTAACTTAGCCGACAGTGCTGCACCCGTTAGTTTAATTTGTTGATCACCATCTCCCAGTCGGGGGATCGAACCGCCATTCTGCAACTCCGCATAGCATCAGCAACCAGGCATCTTTCCACTGGACCACCGCACCAAGACTAAAAGTCAAGGATTGGCCGACCAGCTTTCACATGTCTGATATACTGACACACTGACGATTCATATGGGACTATCTGTGGATGCATCTGTCACAATCAATCCTAGGCTTTTACGCCTATTGTACTCTGACTCCAGCACGGCTCTGGCAGTATATGTATTTTTATTTTATTGACGCACTGGCAACGTGCGGCTTCAATTTCCATGTGCTAACTTAGCCGACAGTGCTGCACCCGTTAGTTTAATTTGTTGATCACCATCTGCCGGTCTGGGGATCGAACCGCCATCCTGCAACTCCGCATAGCATCAGCAACCAGGCATCTTTCCACTGGACCACCGCACCAAGACTAAAAAGTCAAAGGATTGGCCGACCAGCTTTCACATGTCTGATATACTGACACACTGACGATTCATATGGGACTATCTGTGGATGCATCTGTCACAATCAATCCTAGGCTTTTACGCCTATTGTACTCTGACTCCAGCACGGCTCTGGCAGTATATGTATTTTTATTTTATTGACGCACTGGAAACGTGCGGCTTCAATTTCCATGTGCTAACTTAGCCGACAGTGCTGCATCCGTTATTAATTTGTTGATCACCATCTCCCGGTTGGGGGATCGAACCGCCATTCTGCAACTCCGCATAGCATCAGCAACCAGGCATCTTTCCAGTGGACCACTGCACCAAGACTAAAAGTCAAGGATTGGCTGACCAGCTTTCACATGTCTGATATACTGACACACTGACGATTCATATGGGACTATCTGTGGATGCATCTGTCACAATCAATCCTAGGCTTTTACGCCTATTGTACTCTGACTCCAGCACGGCGCTGGCAGTATATGTATTTTTATTTTATTGATGCACTGGCAACGTGCGGCTTCAATTTCCATGTGCTAACTTAGCCGACAGTGCTGCACCCATTAGTTTAATTTGTTGATCACCATCTCCCGGTCGGGGGATCGAACAGCCATTCTGCAACTCCGCATAGCATCAGCAACCAGGCATCTTTCCACTGGACCACTGCACCAAGACTAAAAGTCAAGGATTGGCTGACCAGCTTTCACATGTCTGATATACTGACACACTGATGATTCATATGGGACTATCTGTGGATGCATCTGTCACAATCAATCCTAGGCTTTTACGCCTATTGTACTCTGACTCCAGCACGGCTCTGGCAGTATATGTATTTTAATTTTATTGACGCACTGGCAACGTGCGGCTTCAATTTCCATATGCTAACTTAGCCGACAGTGCTGCACCCGTTAGTTTAATTTGTTGATCACCATCTCCCGGTTGGGGGATCGAACCGCCATTCTGCAACTCCGCATAGCAGCAGCAACCAGGCATCTTTCCACTGGACCACCGCACCAAGACTAAAAGTCAAGGATTGGGCGACCAGCTTTCACATGTCTGATATACTGACACACTGACGATTCATATGGGACTATCTGTGGATGCATCTGTCACAATCAATCCTAGGCTTTTACGCCTATTGTACTCTGACTCCAGCACGGCTCTGGCAGTATATGTATTTTTATTTTATTGACGCACTGGCAACGTGCGACTTCAATTTCCATGTGCTAACTTAGCCGACATTGCGGCACCCGTTAGTTTAATTTGTTGATCACCATCTCCCGGTCGGGGGATGGAACCGCCATTCTGCAACTCCGCATAGCATCAGCAACCAGGCATCTTTCCACTGGACCACCGCACCAAGACTAAAAGTCAAGGATTGGCCGACCAGCTTTCACATGTCTGATATACTGACACACTGACGATTCATATGGGACTATCTGTGGATGCATCTGTCACAATCAATCCTAGGCTTTTACGCCTATTGTACTCTGACTCCAGCACGGCTCTGGCAGTATATGTATTTTTATTTTATTGACGCACTGGCAACGTGCGGCTTCAATTTCCATGTGCTAACTTAGCCGACAGTGCTGCACCCGTTAGTTTAATTTGTTGATCACCATCTCCCGGTCGGGGGATCGAACCGCCATTCTGCAACTCCGCATAGCATCAGCAACCAGGCATCTTTCCACTGGACCACCGCACCAAGACTAAAAGTTAAGGATTGGCCGACCAGCTTTCACATGTCTGATATACTGACACACTGACGATTCATATGAATACTCTGGAAAGGTGAATTGTATCCCGAATCCTCGGACAAATTAGTCGGTGCGATGGCGATTAAACATCAAATCGTGGCAAGAAGATGTATAAAGATGCCCTATGTCGTCATTGAGAAGGTACATAATTATTATGATTGAAGCCGTGATTTTCGGGTCATTTCTATCTGGGGCATAATATGAGCTTTTCATTTTACTTTGGGCCGTGCTCTTGTATATATATATATATATATATATATATATGTATGTATGTATGTATGTATTTTTATTTTATTGACGCACTGGCAACGTGCGGCTTCAATTTCCATGTGCTAACCTAGCCGACAGTGCTGCACCCGTTAGTTTAATTTGTTGATCACCATCTCCCGGTCGGGGGATCGAACCGCCATCCTGCAACTCCGCATAGCATCAGCAACCAGGCATCTTTCCACTGGACCACCGCACCAAGACTAAAAGGCAAGGATTGGCCGACCAGCTTTCACATGTCTGATATACTGACACACTGACGATTCATATGAATACTCTGGAAATGTGAATTGTATCCCGAATCCTCGGACAAATTAGTCGGTGCGATGGCGATTAAACATCAAATCATGGCAAGAAGATGTATAAAGATGCCCTATGTCGTCATTGAGAACGTACATAATTATTATGATTGAAGCCGTGATTTTCGGGTCATTTCTATCTGGGGCATAATATGAGCTTTTCATTTTACTTTGGGCCGTGATCTTGTATATATATATATATATATATATATATATATATGTATGTATGTATGTATGTATTTTTATTTTATTGACGCACTGGCAACGTGCGGCTTCAATTTCCATGTGCTAACCTAGCCGACAGTGCTGCACCCGTTAGTTTAATTTGTTGATCACCATCTCCCGGTCGGGGGATCGAACCGCCATCCTGCAACTCCGCGTAGCATCAGCAACGAGGCATCTTTCCACTGGACCACCGCACCAAGACTAAAAAGTCAAGGATTGGCCGACCAGCTTTCACATGTCTGATATACTGACACACTGACGATTAATATGGGACTATCTGTGGATGCATCTGTCACAATCAATCCTAGGCTTTTACGCCTATTGTACTCTGACTCCAGCACGGCTCTGGCAGTATATGTATTTCTATTTCATTGACGCACTGGCAACGTGCGGCTTCAATTTTCATGTGCTAACTTAGCCGACAGTGCTGCACCCGTTAGTTTAATTTGTTGATCACCATCTCCCGGTCGGGGGATCGAACCGCCATTCTGCAACTCCGCATAGCATCAGCAACCAGGCATCTTTCCACTGGACCACCGCACCAAGACTAAAAGTCAAGGATTGGCCGACCAGCTTTCACATGTCTGATATACTGACACACTGACGATTCATAAGAATACTCTGGAAAGGTGAATTGTATCCCGAATCCTCGGACAAATTAGTCGGTGCGATGGCGATTAAACATCAAATCGTGGCAAGAAGATGTATAAAGATGCACTATGTCGTCATTGAGAACGTACATAATTATTATGATTGAAGCCGTGATTTTCGGGTCATTTCTATCTGGGGCATAATATGAGCTTTTCATTTTACTTTGGGCCGTGCTCTTGTATATATATATATATATATATATATATATATATATATATATGTATGTATGTATGTATGTATGTATTTTTATTTTATTGACGCACTGGCAACGTGCGGCTTCAATTTCCATGTGCTAACCTAGCCGACAGTGCTGCACCCATTAGTTTAATTTGTTGATCACCATCTCCCGGTCGGGGGATCGAACCGCCATCCTGCAACTCCGCATAGCATCAGCAACCAGGCATCTTTCCACTGGACCACCGCACCAAGACTAAAAAGTCAAGGATTGGCCGACCAGCTTTCACATGTCTGATATACTGACACACTGACGTTTAATATGGGACTATCTGTGGGTGCATCTGTCACAATCAATCCTAGGCTTTTACGCCTATTGTACTCTGACTCCAGCACGGCTCTGGCAGTATATGTATTTTTATTTTATTGACGCACTGGCAACGTGCGGCTTCAATTTCCATGTGCTAACTTAGCCGACAGTGCTGCACCCGTTAGTTTAATTTGTTGATCACCATCTCCCGGTCGGGGGATCGAACCGCCATTCTGCAACTCCGCATAGCATCAGCAACCAGGCATCTTTCCACTGGACCACCGCACCAAGACTAAAAGTCAAGGATTGGCCGACCAGCTTTCACATGTCTGATATACTGACACACTGACGATTCATATGAATACTCTGGAAAGGTGAATTGTATCCCGAATCCTCGGACAAATTAGTCGGTGCGATGGCGATTAAACATCAAATCGTGGCAAGAAGATGTTTAAAGATGCCCTATGTCGTCATTGAGAACTTACATAATTATTATGATTGAAGCCGTGATTTTCGGGTCATTTCTATCTGGGGCATAATATGAGCTTTTCATTTTACTTTGGGCCGTGCTCTTGTATATATATATATGTATGTATGTATGTATGTATGTATGTATGTATATATATATATATATATATATATATATATATATATATATATATATATATATATATATATATATATATATATATATATATATATATATATATATATATATATATATATATATATATATATATATATATATCATATGACGTCATACTCAGCTAAGCGGCGTCATAATCATTACGTCAAAAAGATTTTATTAGGCAGCAACAGCACCCAGTCAAATTAGTTTCAAAATTCCCTCATTCACTTCTAACAAAAGGGTACACGGAACAATGTGAATTTAACTACTTTATTGTACCGAAAATTCAGCTTTGATGTAAGCTCTCAGCTCTAAGCGTTTAAGACGTTTTAGCCATCGATCGACTACCTAACAACGCGGTTTGCAAAACACACACACTCGTGACCCGAATGGATTAAGTTGATATGACAAAATTATAACCATGATTTTACTTATCATATTCTTATTATGTAACTAAACACAAGGCAGACTTTTCCTATAATTAATCCATAAAGTTATAGCCTAACTAAAATGTGCGCTTAACTAACAGCTAACTATATTATAGGCCATATTTCGATTACGATATCCCTGACGCTTCACTTATTCACTAACAACCCATTTCGCAAAAGCGTACACGGAAGAATTAGGATTTGAATACTATATTGTAGCGAAAATTAAGCTTTAGGGTATCAGGGACGACAATAGCCAAAGTAGCTCTAAGTTCACGTTGATCAAGTATGGTAGTATTCCTATTCGGGGAAAACAATCGCTAGGTAAGTTCCTATGATCATATGATAGCGATTGGTGTCACACCCCGACATGATTATGGAAACTGGTTCTCTTTTCACTGCGCTGGTGGGATTGGGGATTATGTCCAACCGTTAAACTTTATAAGCACCACTCCTCTATTATGAACAACCGGATCTTGATAACGCTGGAGGGAGTTATTCTAGCTGTAACTATTTACATCTCAGCGGAGACGATTTTCGATTTACCGCATGAAAATGTTCAGAAGGGCGCCCGCCGATAACCTAAAAAAAAATCCCTAAGCGTTGTAGAGCTCTCTAGATATTAGATCTTATAAGTCTTTTCTTTCAAGATGGCCGTCTTTGGCGGTCACGTTGGACTTCAGATCTTCGTTAGTCTCAGTCGGTTTCCTACTGAGACCTCCTCCAATTTATCTGTCGTATGTTTAGCTAATATGTCAATTGATTTCATCCAAAGATATAGGTCAAGTCAAATGAACCAATGCACTTTTAAACTGATCACATAAACGGTAACGGAGTTATCATGTGGAATGTTATTTTTTAATGTTACTGTTATTCCATGGCATCCATATTGGATTTCTAATTGTTGCTGATTTCTGTAGCTTTCTTTGTCAGGACTAGGCATTGAATATTGTAGCCGGCGGGCAGTGCCGGGATTTACCATTAAGCTAAAGCTTAGAACGTTAAGAAATAAGGGGGCCTCTAAATTGCTTAATCCAGAAAAGATTTATGTAAGAATAAAAACTGCACTTACAAAATACTATAATTTTTTTTTAAACTATTATTAGACGTATTCTATTCTCAGAATCAGAGCCACACGTATGCCAGTGCGTGCAGATAGTTCACAGTGCATAGGGCCTATACAACTTTAAAAGCAATGAACCTTTCCACTTTTAGCTATGCCACGCTCATCTCAATATAAACTCCACCCACACCACGTCCGTGTTGGGATCGATCGATCTCTGAAGTCCATGACGATCAATTTCTAGAAAACTATACATGTAAACTGTTGAATATTTTGAAACGAATTTGAAACTAACTATGGCAGCAACGGCGCCCAGTAAAAATATATTCAAAATATTCAACCGCATGTTTATTAAACAGTGGAGACATGCAATCCGCACAACGTGTCGGGCTATTAAGAGTTAAAGACTGGCCAAATAGAAGAATATGACTTCATCCTACACGCAGCGAAGCTGATTATGACGTCATATGACGTCAGATGATGGATGGATACTCTGGAAAGGTGAATTTAAGGCCTAAGCGTTATTTAAAAAAATTAATGTTCAAGTCTGCATGACTGTAATGTTATTTGAGTCTTTTCCTTGCAGCGCATATAATTTTCGAAAAGGACGTGGCTCCAGGATTATTTTCAGACGCACTGGCAGATCTCGGCCTTCAGGCCTCAGGTTAGAATTTAAAGGATAACTAACCGTATCTCTTGATAGCTATTCAGGTGATCTAATACGCCACTCATAACGTATGCAGGTAATTTTAAGCTTTTTATCATGCCGCTAAAGAAAGATATCCAGGCTTTAGTAGCTAAAGGTTGCTACATTTCTACAACCTATGATGGCTGTCATGAGTTACATTTCAACCAATCAGAAACATCCTAGCGTGCCTGCCTTGGTATATACGCTTGGGCATAGATGTGCCAGCTATATTTTGGCAATTTCGCATAAAAGCAATCATACAGGCAAGCTGTTGAATATTTTGAAACTGCCATAGGCAGCAACATCTTCCAGTCAAATTAGTTTCAAAATATTCAACGGAATAAGTATTACATAATAATGAATGTAATGCATTGGCACGTGCATGACATCACGCACTATCGCTTGAGGAGACAAAATGATGGCGGTCACTGTTCAACAATTACGCAATATTACAAAGCAGATACATGTACTACAGATAAGGGAAAGTGACAGATATAAATAATATGGAATTTATAAACCATAATCTATCAGTACAATACAAGATCTGAGATGAGATTAGCAAGGGTTGTGTTCTCACTTCTTAAAGGGATGCTAATGCCAACGCATTACATTCTTTATTATGTAATACTTATTCCGCTTAATATTTTGAAACTAATTTGACTGGAAGATGTTGTTGCCTATGGCAGCAACAACTTCCAGTCAAATTAGTTTCAAAATATTCAACAGCTTACCTATATGCTTGCTTTTATGCAAAATGTAAATCATGACAGCCATCATAGGCTGTAGAAATGTACCAACATTTAGCCAATAAAGCCTGAATATCTTTCTTTAGCAGCAGGATAAACAGCTTATAATTACTTGCATAGTTTATGAGTGGCATATTAGATCACCTGAATAGCTATCAAGAGATACGGTTAGTTAACCTTTAAGTAAGGGACAGTGACGATAGCCGAAGCCGTACCTATATTTCCTCAGCTTTATATATAACCGCGCGTCGTAACGCCAGTGCATTACAACCCATAGACAACTATTGACGAGTTTACTGGTGTTAGTGCGCACGCACGTGCTTCTGAGCATGCATGCATGCACGTGTGGGTGCGTGATTAAAAGAGTAAACGAATAATTCATTTAACTAGATCTTTATTTCCAATAACAGAGCAATGAATCGAATAAAATAATATTGAGCAATGTATTTCTAAGGTCGTGTTCACACTAGAGACTTAATTTGGAGTAACGCCGTATGGACTTACTCCGAATTAACTCTAGTGTGAACCCAGCTAAGACCTAATGATTCTGCTGTGCTTGGAATATCAGCGATCAACCTACTCATTAGCATATTAGTCAAATACGAGTGATATTCATTTCTGAGTTAAAGCAGGATTGTTGCCTAAATATTTGACTAATGGTTGAAATCTTACTTTATAACTGAATTTCCAATATAATTATCATAGAAGAATCCATTCCTATAGCAGAAACATCATCCAGTCAAATTAGTTTCAAAATATTCAACTGAATGTTTATTAACTAAAATAGGCATACAATTCGTACACTTTGCGGGATATTCAATGGGTATGACGGAGCTAGATACGTCATTCATTATGCATTCTTATTGTGATGTCAGCCTAAATGGGACGTAAAGGATTATGCCGTCACATAAGTGAGTGTCAGATCGGACCTTGAACATTAACTAGTTAAGCTAACACAAGAACGGTTAAGCCCATAGTAAAACAAATAAACATATAATTAGTATGACGTGTTCTACTTCTGTTCACTTTGAACATTTCTAGGCTCTAATCCAAATGTCTCAATTTTAAAGGAGACATAGAGATACTCTGCCTTTAATCCTCTTGCGTCAACAGCGCCTCAAAGCGCTCAAAACGCGACTTTTATCAACTAACCCTTTCATTTTGTCAAGCTTTTTAAAAGAAAATTCAAATATTTGCTCAGTGAATAACCATTTGCCGGCCAAGAGAATTTGGTTTTTTGTTGTAAATTTACAACTGGAATTTAGGAAGATATTTTTTAAATAGTTGACCAGCTTGGCGATTCTTGGATTAATTGTCTAGGAAATCGAAATGTTTGCTTAGTTAGTGTCCATTTGCAGGCCAAGAGATTATTTTTGAAAATTTACCGATGGAATGACTGGCTAGGTTCCAGTGGTACATTAAAAAAAATAATCTCTTGACCTCCAAATAGACAGATCTCAAGACTACTGCAAGAGCGGCGTTTTCATTATAATGACCCTTTGACACAAGCACCGTTAGCCATGAATGTCCACAATCTCAATTTCAATGTAACTATAGACGTAAGCGGGTGAATATACTAATGCTAATTTAACAGGCACATGTTGTTGGCATATAGGCAGTAACACCTCCCAGTCAAATTGGTTTCAAAATAATCAACTTAATATTTATTAAATTGTAGGAGACTTTTCGAATTCTGTATTTCTGGCTTGGGAAGCGCAATTAAAAGACCCCGGAAATGGACGGGTCCGATCTGTCATTCAAGTATATGTCGTCATAATAATTTATGTCACGTCACAATACATAATGACGTATATAGCACCGCCACTGGAAAATCCGTCAAATGTACGAATTGTATGTATTTGATGGAGTTGCTATTTAATAAACATTGTGTTGAATTTTGTGAAACTAATTTGACTGAGCTCTGTTGTTGTCATGGGAAACAGCGTTCAGACAAATTATTTTCAAAATATTCAACAGCTTATTTGTATTGGTTACATTGAAATTGAGTTTCTGTGAATTCTGGATTCATAGGATATAAATTGATCGCAACGTGCCTGAAAGGTGGGCGGGGATTTGCCGGAATTGGGCGGGGCATGCCTAGAAATGGATCCATGTCGGGCATTGGTCAATCGCGACTGTGTACACAATGGACATTTCCAGTTTTCGCTATACCAGCACACACACCCCCCCCCCCCCCCGCGCCCACAGTCATAGCTAGCGATGCTCCACCCACACTTTACCTGTGTTGGGATCGACCGATCCCTGAGCTCCCTGAGTATCTATTTCGAGAAAACTATACAGGCAAGCTGTTGAAAATTTTTTTTAACCTAATTTAACTAGGTGCTGTGCTGCCACAGGAAGCAACAGCACCCAATTAATTTAGTTTCACAATATCCAACAGAATGATTTCTAAATAGGAAAAACATAGAATTCGTACAGCAATGCTTAGTCCGTCATTAATTAATCGTTTGTGACGAAGTTAGTTACTTAATTCATGAGGTAATTGATTATGATGTCATCCTACACGCCACGTTTTAGGACGTTATAAGATTGATGGATCAACTGGAATCTCCCATTTAGATTTTCAGAATTTAAATTTCAAGGTAATTATACATGTAAGCTCTTGACTATTTAGAAACTAATTTGACAGGAGCCTCCTGTCAAGTTAGCTTTCAGATATTCAACATAATATTTATTAATTTGTATATGGAATTTATAATTAGGACTTTCAGTAGGAAAGAGTCAAGCTATGTCTGTCAATTGATCTGTGTTACCAGATCGCTTTCTTTAATGGCCCTGATGTGGCCAGTAAAGATATGACTTATTGATTTGAGGTAGCTGGTATATATTGATCATAATTACAAATATACATAATCTTAGCACATTCAAACATTACGCTGATATTCTTTAAAATATGATATACGTAAAATTCCACTGGGTATTTTCAAACAATTTGATCGTTATTTTAAGTCAAATAGATTGGAAAATATGCAGCAGGTCGTATATCAAGCGGGGTCGCGTGCATATTGACTCTCTATATACATGAGTATTTTCTATCAAACAATACATTTATACAGTATTATATAAAGCTTGTATGCCATAGATATTGTATATATTGGCTAGATCACTCATGGCCCTCTCAAAAGAGTTATTTTCATATTAATACATACAACCAAATTTTATTTACGTTGCAAATGTATAAATTCAGGACATGACTTCTGCTTGCCAAATTTAGTAGCAGTATGCTATTTTAGAGAGCGCACAGCAACATGTATATCCAGTCTGTCTTCTGACTATTGAGGAAAATTAGAATTAGAGATCCGGCATTATGTATGGTGGCACAGATTTATAGACCGTGGTGGATAGACCGGGAAAGTAGCCAGAAGAATGAGATGCGCACTGAGAAACGTCATGATCTACTAATAGTTGTTGACACGGGTTGATAAGTTGCCAAAATGAAATGAAACATCAGCTGAACAGCTGTTACTGACAGCTTGCATCGACGTGTCAAAAATCTGAAAATACCTGGTCAAGCGTATTGGTGATTTACTGAACTCATGTCATCGGGGGTCGCGACAACCAGCCCAATAGTGAGGATATGTGCGTTCATGAGTGATCTAGTCAATATATACGATATCTATGGCGTATGCATGTATGCCCTGAAAGGCACATTTATCAAAGAGCTTGTTACAATTTTATAAAATTACAAATCCCTTTATCCTCAAACACTATGAGAACCCAAACCAATGTTCTGTATGTGGATAACATTCCTTGGATATTTATTCCAAGAATTCCTGAGTTACGGATTCCATAGCATTAAACGCTATCGAAAGACTTCATGACATTCATTGTCCAAATCCAAAATTAGTCGCAACCCTATGTGTGTTCGAACAAATGATCTTGGAGAACATTTTGATTATAAATACTAGTTCCTGATTGGTCGGACGAGGGTGCCTTTGATATGGAGCCCAAACATATACAGCTGATTATCAGTACTTGAATTAAAAAGAACATGCTGTACTCTTAGACATGAGAGGAACGATGGGTTTGAATGTGTTTTAGGTAACCGAATGGCTAGAGTCTATATCTGATACTAAGTAAAAAATCAAACCTAATACCTTGTAATGAAGTTATTAGGGGTGGCTCTCTGGAATAGGCTGCAACTTACATGTACATTATCGACAGTTAGTCTTAATACTTCCCTCACCTACTTGCTAAAGGCCATCAATTCCATGAAACTACGCCATATCAAGAGAAGGGAAGAAAAAAATTAACCAAGGATCTTGATTAATTGCCATACCTGAGACAAATTTCAACATAACTATCACGTGACCAATTAGTAGGCCAATACCTTCAATGGATAACAAGGACTTTACAGTTTGCTTTCACTACTACTACTACTACTACTACTACTACTACTACTACTACTACTACTACTACTACTACTACTACTACTACTACTACTACTACTACAACTACCACTACCACTACCACCCACCACCGCCACCGCCACCGCCACCGCCACCGCCACCGCTACCGCTACCGCTACCACTACCACTACTACTACTACTACTACTACTACTACTACTACTACTACTACTACCACAACCACTACTAGCACCACTACTATTACTACTATTACTACTACTACTACTACTACTACTACTACTACTACTACTACTACTACTACTTTTTTTTTGTTAAACCGACGCTGACGCAGTCGGACAAACTTCACGGAGGAACTCCTTTAAAAAGGCTTGCAAACCCCCAGAAAAAACCCTGGTGAACTAGTAAGCCTGATTAATATTACACCAAAACAAAAGATAAATAATGAGCATTAATACAATCTATAAATACATATGGCTTAAAAAGTATAGATACAAAACAATAGGCTGATAACGCTCCGATAGCAAAACAAAACTTAACAAAGGCATTACTATTCAACCCAGGTGTAGTCGTAGACCCGTGTGGCGAGTGCAACTATCCAACAAATGAAAAGTGCCTCGTCAATCTATGACAAATAAGTCAATCATTGACGCCAGTGGGCTGATTCTTTAAAGATCAGCGGGCGTAATAGCATTTGGGTAGTATAATACATATAGCCAGCTGAAAAATTACAGAAAAATAGATGGCGCTCTTGTTTACATTTTCAATTTACTTTATTGTAAGGTTTTGTAAATTACCATTCAATCCATGTGTGGTAGTAGGCCCGTGTGGCGAGTGCAACTATTTAACAAATGAAAAGTGACTCGTCAATCAATGACAAATAAGTCAATCATTGACGCCAGTGGGCTGATTCTTTAAAGATCAGCGGGCGTAGTAGCATTTGGGTAGCATAACATATATTGTCAGCAGGAAATTTACAGAAAAATAGATGGAAATAGATGGTGCTCTTGTTTACATTTTTGATTTACTTTGTTGTAAGGTTTTGTAAATTACACGGGAACAAATAACCATATAAAACCATGTGCAAGTTTCTAAAATACCTGGGACAATTTTATAATTCAATGGCAACTTGCTTTATTGATTGATTTTTAAATTTTCCCAGTCTGTTTATTTGTTAACATGAATTATTAAACATAACAATATCAAAGTGCAGTCTAAAATGAATTACAGGCCACAGATTAATTAAAAGACACAGATAAATCAGCTGTAGTAATTAAATGATTTAAGCTAGTGCAGGCTCACTTATTTTTACAGTTCCCAATTCTATTGAAACTATGTTTGTTTTGCACCATATGTCCTTGAATACCTTTTCTTTACCATGCTGCTTTAATCTAAAATATTCGCAAGGAATATGATTCAGCAGCAATGAACGAAATATTGCCTTTATTGCTCTATTGTGATTGCCCATAGATGGATTTTTCGTCTGTGCACACAGATGTTTCCAAATGGCCCAAACACCTATGGTTAGTATTGTTATTAAAATAGTCCTTTCAGACTTTATGATATTTACACCGCTTGATCCAAATTCTCTAAATAAGACTACATGCGTTTCTAGAACAATGGGCTTCGCTCCAAATTGTACCAAGATTTGGCTGACATAGTCCCAAAATTATGACGATATTGAACATTCCGCAAATAAATGCCCCATTGTTTCCTCGTCTGTTTGACATAAGTAACACCTATCAGCAGTCGTAATATTGCACTTGTATGTCAAGTGTCCCACCCATAGCCGTCGATGTAGTAATCGCCACAATAAATCACGAGCCATATTTGGTATGTATGGAGAATGTAAGATTGTCCATACATTTTTCCAACTGGATGGTTTATAGCTTGAGTCATCCCATCTCCTAATTGCGATGGGAGGTGTTACATGTTTTCGTCTCATAATATGGTACCATTCCTTGGGTCTCATCTTGTATTTTAACATCTCATCATCAAGAACTAATGTAGGTTGTGGAGTCAAACTATTATTATTTACATTTGGCAGACGAAACCATTCAATTGGTACAGCATGTTTTATTTTATTTAGCAACCGCCGGACATCTATATGCCTCACATGTGTTTTTCTAGCTACTTCTTGCATTGAAATCCATCTACGTGTTTGAGGGTGTATCATATCAGATAAATGTAGAATGACATATTTTGCAAAGGACAGTAGATAAAGTACTGCATTGTTATAACATATATTACTATTGCCCCACAATTGCTGTTCTAGTACTTCCTTCCAGCACGTAGGTGGAGGCATGTATCTGTCAAATATTTCTAACTCCTTAAGTTGATCTTTAAACACATCTGGTATCATTTGGCTATTCGGAGGTGGCTTCTTTGAGGTAAAAACATGCTCCGCCAGAAATGGTTCTACAATTCTCTCCATGAGAGCTCGTGAAACACATCCCCAGGCCTCATCTGATGTAATAAGATCATTCAAAAATTTTAACCTTAAAGAAACACATTTCACTTTAATATCAATTAAATCAAGTCCTCCTTCTAACTTAGCATTATTGAGAACACGATGGGAAACTAAATGATTCTTTTCTTCCCATATGAATGACAATATCAACTCATTAACCCCCTTTTCTACATGTTTTGGCATGTGTACAACATATGCTGTATACCATAGCCCAGATAATGCCAAGTCTTTGACAACAAACACTCTACCAAAAATTTACGACGACGCTTCCAATTTGCTAATATTCTCTTAAGCTTAGGTACTCGTTCATTCCAATTTTGTGCTGTATTCGGTTTCCTACTAAAATAGATGCCTAAAATCGTAATGGTATCATTAGACCAACTGATTTCAAGTGGCTGGTCATTCCGCTCTTTCCTTGGCCCCAAAAATAATCCTTTGGATTTTCCTTTATTGATTTTCAAACCAGATGCATTTTGGAACCTTTCTAGTACGTGGTTTAAAATTGCAAAATCATTGTTTGAACTAGCAAACACAGTTGTGTCATCATCATAGTGTGACAGCTTAAGTGGTCTTTCTATGCCACGAATACATATGCCTTGAAAGTTATTATTTTGCCTCAATGCTATGCCAAGGGATTCCATCACAATAACAAATAATAATGGCGATAGGGAACACCCCTGTCTAACACCACGTTCTAAGACAACTTCTCTGGATAATTGATTGTTCACTAAATAGCTACTCTTGATATCCGTATATAAAATCTTAACCCATTTAATAAAGTTTGAGCCTAACCCAAACGATTGCAAAGAATTAAAAAAACAAAAATCCCATTCCACACCGTCAAATGTCTTTTCGTTGTCCAAGGCAATCACAGCTGAAGGGATGCTATCCTTCTCAACCAATTGTATAAGGTCTCTTATTAACATGGTATTGGTTAAAATTATCCTCCTAGGTACAGCACATGTCTGCTCTGTTCCAATGATTTCTCCTAAAACACTACCAAGTTTCAATGTTAGTGCTCTGGATATTATTTTGTAGTCTACACATAGTAGAGAAATTGGTCTGCAGTTCTGAATTAGACGTCTGTCATTTCGTTCATATATTAGCCTTACGTATGCCCTAGCCATAGTTGGTGGTAAATGGCCTTTCTCAAGGATTTCAGTGGCTATTTCTTCCATTATTGGACCTACAAGGTGCCAAAACGTTTGGTAAAATTCAACTGGAAGGCCATCACACCCCGGTGATTTTTCTAGTTTCATACCTTTAAGGGATTTAGTTAAATCTTCTAGTGTTAAGGGTTGATCACAAAATTCACTGCCTGTGTCTGACACCTTTTTGTCTATATTTGCTAACAAATCCAATTTTGCATCTTCTTCAATTCTCTCTGACTTGTACAATGACTCATAGTAATTGCATACAATAGTACTCATTTCATTGTTGGTAAAGACGGTTGAACCATCCGGAATGTTTAATGAGCACATCACCTTATCTATTGCCCATGCTTTCTCCATTGTGCAGAAGTATCGGGTTGGCTTTTCCCCTTCTGCATGCATCTTGGCCCGTGCTCTAATTTTTGCACCCTCAAACTCATATTGTTCTATATCTCTTATTTTACTTTTAATTTTAACCAGTAATTCATAATAATTATCTTCACCATTATTTACTTTAGCATTAATTTTCACAGATGGAGTGTTTTCTTGCGTTTGCGCATTTCCCGTGCTTTTCTAATAGCATACTTTCTGGAAACATACTTTAAATCCAGTTTTACATCCTCCCACCATTGCAATGTGCTCTTATATGATGCTTTCATATTAATCCAATGTTGCTAACAACTCTTTATATTGTTCTTATAAAATTCTTCTCCCAACAGCGTTGTGTTTAATTTCCAAATCCCAACCCCTTTTGTTACCCAATCAGCATTGGCAAATATTACACAACCCATGTTATGATCTGAGATTGCGACTGGCTTAATATTAACATCTCTCCAGTACCCTGTCAACAAACTATTCACATAAATTCTGTCAATCCTTGAACCAACTTTACCATCTGCCGAAAAACATGTAAGATCTTTACCATGAGGTTTTGATATTCTATAGGTGTCAACTACATTTCCATTACAACATATTTCTTTTCAGAGTCTATGTGATGTATCAGTACAAGTTGAAGTTGCATTCCTGTCATTTTCTTTGATGAGTTTTCAGTGATGTTATCTAGTGCTGTTGTAGACATCTCATTAAAAAAATTACGACGTAGTTGATGAGATGCAGGTGCATATATACACAGCAACGTGAAACGCGCTTGTTGTATATCTAGCGCGACTCGCACCCAACGACCATTTGCACCAGATACTGAAGAGATAATATTTACATAGGCTGAACAACGAGGGAGTATTACAATTGCTACGCCTGCACTATTATCTTGAGATAACGAATAGAATATTCTGGATCCAGAAATCTTTTCCAAATTATTGTATGATTCTGACTTCTGAATTTTTGTTTCCTGTATCAAAGCAATGTCAATCTGCTCATTTTTCAGAGTCTCTAGTAAGTGACGTTGCTTTATGTCACTATTTAAGCCTCTACAATTGAGTGTGCAAATTAGCATAAAAAGTAATAAAATGATGTGTATAACCGCCATTATTAAGCTAACTAGATTTTGTTTTTTTCGACCCTCTCTTGGACCATTTACCTATTTTACTCGCAAACGCTGCACTACTTAGCTCAACATTTTCCAAATGCCTATAATTTAATATACCTGAACCATGACGCAGATGCCTGTATTTAACCCCTTTTGCCGTCAAATATTGAACTAACACCTCTCCTGCCTCTGACCTGTACATGACCATTTCATCGGGTGATTTAGAATTCTGTGTTTGAATGGATATATCGGATTCATCGACTGACATATTATCGTCTTCTATATCACTTTCCTCTATTTCTGATTCAGAACTCTCTCCATCTTTCTGTCGCTTTGTTCCATTCAATCGATCCGAGACACCAATTACATTCTCTATATTATTTAAATCGTCTAGATTGAGTGTACTCAGTGGAAAATCAAAGTTAGTTTCAGTATCTTGCGACCTGAATTTTACTTGTCCTAAATTAAAACTCTCTTCCAGAGGGTATTGATCATCAACTTCAATTTGTGTGGAATTAGCCTCTCTGACATCAGACTTGGATTGACTTGTTACTGGAGTAAGACTTAGCCCCTCATCTAGAACCTCTATTTCATCGCCTGCAACTACAGCGATTGGATTCTTAGTTTTTTCACCATGCTTCTCATTAACATGGACTTCAGCTACAATCTCAGCAACTACTGGTTCGAAGACATTTTCTTTAGCAACGTGCTTCCCATTAACATGGATTTCAGCAACAATCTCAGCAGCTACCGTTTCTACGACACTCTCTTTAGCGACAACTTGCTCTGCACTTTTATCAGCACCCTTTTTGACATATTTGTTCTGCGGGCATCGCCAGTTAAAATGATCAGATGATCCACAAACTAGACATTTGTTTTTGTTAGGACAATCTGTTGCAAGATGTTCTGTGCTTAAGCAGAATCTACACTCTTTGATTTGCCCCCTGTACCAATAATGGCAAGATAAATCGACCATCTATCGTGACTTTACTTGGGAGAGGGTGTTCTACCTTTTCGAACCACATTCTTCTGATGCCATTTTCTAAGGTTCAATCAAATGGATAGGTCTCGTGTTCTACTTTGCCCACTTTGCCATACTTCATCAATTCATTGATAACCCGTTCATCTGGGATCGCTAATGGAACCTTCATCTTGACTAATAGACGATCAGAATCTATTTCCTCCACATTACACACCTCACCCTTCACGACAAGGACCTCGTCGAGCAACTTTTCCTTCACACTTTCATTAACTTCGGTGACATTCCATACAGATTTGGAAACGTTAATGAGAACTTGAAGGACCCGTGGCCCTGCCCCAACTACATCCTTCAAACCATGATACACCTCAATTGCCGAAACACCCCAAGCCTTTGTCGTGATTTTAAGACTGAGGGTACGCTTATAGGAGGCTGCCATTATGTTTTAATGAAAGAGGAAATCCATACTACTACAATATTTAAGGGGTAATACAAATATATAATACCAAGACGTCAGGGAAAGAGCTAAACACTAAATAAATAGTGTTCCCTTTTGAAACCCTGACACCTACCAACAAATATACGAATAGATAGTACAGTCGTATATTTGTTAGTTTGAACCACTTTCTAAGTGGTTCACTAACACCTAACCGATTAAAGTGGTTTCCTAATGCATACTAACATATTACAGTCATATATTTGTTAGTCTGTTCGAGTTGACCGGGGACAGCCAACTGTCCAAGTTTGAAAGGAAATACCATTACGAGATATATGTATAAAATTTATCTACAAAATCGCGTTAGAAACTAGCAAATTCGGGCAGCAATTGCAGAGCTAAATAAACGCGTGCGTTCACTTCGACTACTACCACTACTACTACTACTACTACTACTACTACTACTACTACTACTACTACTACTACTACTACTACTACTACTACTACTACTACTACTACTACTACTACTACCACATCACCACCACCACCACCACAACAACTACTACTACTACTACTACTACTACTACTACTACTACTACCACTACTACTACTACTGCTACTACTACTACTACTACTACTACTACTACTACTACTACTACTACTACTACTACTACCACATCACCACCACAACTACTACTACTACTACTACTACTACTACTACTACTACATCATAGTTCCGTTTCAATTTTGGAAACGTTAATTTATTTATGAGCTGTACTGTATATAGAGGTGCAAGGCTAAAATGTCAACAGCTGGTCATTATTTGGGCTTGGTGTATCACAACCTAACGACTAATTGTTGACAATAGAGGAATCCAGTCTGGCAGTCAAATATATGGCGTCATAATCATTTACGTGACGTGTAGGTTGACGTCACAATTAATTATGTCATGAATGAAGTATCCAGGTCTTAATATCTTAATAGTCCCTCGTGTTGTAAGAATTGTATGTCTTTACTATTTAATAAACATTTTGCTGACTATTTTGAAACTAATTTGATTGGGCGCTGTTGTTGCCATAGACACCCAGTTAAATTAGGTTTAAATTATTCAACAGCTTACCTGTATAGGTTTCTGGAAATTGAGATTCACGGCTCTATCGATCTCAAAAGGAACAAAGTGTGGGTGGAGCTTAGATAGAACTGGGCGGAGCATAGCTAAAACTGGGTTCATAAATGAATTTCCATTTCTAGCTAATCTCCGTGTACTCATTCTCTGATTTGAACCGTGAATTCCCAAAATACCAAATTCAAGTTATCTACACAGATAAACTCTTGAATATTTTGAAAATAATATAATAGCAGCAGCACCCAGTCAAATTCATTTCAAAATATTCAACAGACTGTTTCTGGAAATTGAGATTCGGGGAGTTCAGGGTTGGATCGATCTCAACAGGGACAGAGTGTGGGTGAAGCGTGGATAGAACTGGGCGCGGAATCGCTAAAACTGGGTTCATAAATTTTAGCCCTGAATCTATGAATGCATGAATAGACTGACCCATTTCTAGCAATTCCCCGCCCATTTCTAGCTAAGCCCCGCCCATTTCTATCTAATTTGCACGTACAAATCCCACACACGCGCGCGGGTGTGGGAATCAATGTATCTGCAATCTGAGTTCCTACAATACCAAATTCAAGTTATCTACACATGCAAGCTGTTGGAAATTTTGGATATAATATGGTAGCAGCAGTGCCCAGTCAAATTCGTTTCAAAAAATTCAAAAGACTGTTTATTTAATTGTAAAGACATACAGTTCGTGTATTTGACCGACTTTTCAGTGCTCATGTCGGAGCTAGATGCGTCGCTATGTATTGTTACGTCAGCCTACATATTACGTGATTGAGCTCTTCAAAACTACAAGCCAGGGTATCCTCATACATCGTCCTATTGTACGAGCATCGCCCTCTCACTCCACTCCCGTATCGGGTACACGTACAGCGTAGCTATGTGAGTGGGCCTATGTTAGTAAGCTGATCCCCAATTCACCTTTCCAGCGTATCCATTGATCATCTGACTTCATTTGACGTCATAATCAGAGAATCGGCGTGTAAGATGACGTCATAATCATTATGAAAATCTCTGAAAAATGTTTGAGAGCCACTTAGCAACTGAGCAGCATTTGACCCCTCTACTGGTCAGCAACGCCTGGAATCGCTCGAAATTTTAACTATACTAATTAACCGTTTAATGGTATGATTTTTCATGATGTTTATTTTTTTGGCTCAGTGAATGCCCATTTGCGGGCAAAGAGAAGATGATTTTTGAAAATTTACCACTGAAAACATTCCAGGGGTAAGCTTTCTAAAATAGTTTTCCTCTTGATCTGCAGATGTTCCTTCCTGATGACCACCCCAGGGCTGGCGGGTGGTATTTTGACCGGTTTGACCATTAAGAGGTTAAGTTGACACAAGAGGTCGAAACTGTTCATATATACACATTTCGCTTAAACAGGACAGATCTGAGGATCCCAACACGCTAATGTATGTCTGTTTTGTTCGTGAGCCTTTCAATAAGCCAATACGTCGTCATAGATCCTTTTCCCTGAAAGGAAAAGTAGTTACAAATTTGCACACATGTTGCTAATAGTTTTGTTGAAGCCATTGGTATATCCCTTAGTTAGATAGATTACCAATAACAGCCCTAATGTGGTGACCAACCCTGTGTATTCAGGAATCTGACGTCATAATCAATGGAGAATTACAATTTTTACATCAATCATGTGACGTCATAGTCAACTCCGTGACGTGTAAGGTGACGTAATACTCAATGGCATCATGAAGGGCGTAGCTCAGTTCGTCATGACGGACTATTAAACGTTGTCGTACGAATTGTATGGCTTTACTATTTAATAAACATGCTGTTGAATATTTTGAATATTCAACAGCTTACCCGCATAGTTTTTTTGGAAATTGAGATGCAGATCCCAACCCGGTCAAAGCGTGGGTGGGGCTTGGCTAGAGATCGACAGGGCATAGCTAAAACTGGATTCCTCCATAGGCGGTAACCGCGTTCAGTAAAATTAGTTTAACAGCTTACTTGTATAGTTTTCTGGAAATTGATGCTAAGGGATCGATCGATCCCAACACAGTTTCTCGCCATTGTCGAAAATTCGGTGACAGGAAGTTTATAAATTCTATGTCTTTCGTGAATTTACTATTTAATAAACATTATGTTGATCATTCGGAAACTAATTTGACAGGGAGCTGCCGCTGCCAGCGGTAACCACAGCACAAAGTCACATTAGTTTCAAAATATTCAACAGCTTACCTGTGGCATTACGTCGAAATTGGGATTCTGGTAGTTAATGGTTTAATGGTGCATAAATCAATTCAAATACGCATGCAAGGTGGGCGGAGCTTAGCTAGAAATGGGCGGAGACATGGTTAGAAATGTGTGGGGCATGGTTAGAAATGGGTGGGGCATAGTTAGAAATGGGTGGGACATAGTTAGAAATGCGTAGAACATAGTTAGAAATGGGTGGTACATAGTTAGAAATAAGTGGGGCATAGTTAGAAATGGGTGGTGAATAGCTAGGACTAGGCGTGGCATAGCTAGGAATGGGTGGGATATAGGTAGGACGGGGTGAGTAATAGCTAAAATGGTATGATCTAGCTGGGACTTGGGGGAGGGTCATATCTAGGAATGGGTGGGGCATAGCTGGAAATGGGTGTGACATAGCTAGTACTGGTTGGGTATAGTTAGGATTGGCTGAGCCATAGCTAGGACTGGAGGGGCATATCTTGCATTGGGTTGGTCATAGCTAGAAATGTGTGTGCCATAGAGAAGTCTGGGTGGGGCATAGCGAGGTATGGGTGGGACAAAGCTAGAAATGGGTGAGACATAGCTGGGCCTGGTGAAGCATAGCTAGGTTTGGGTGGACCATAGGTAGTACTGGCGGGACATGGGTAGGTTTAGGGGAGGGGGTGGCCTTGGCTAGAAATGGGCGGGGCATAACTAGAAATCAATAGGGCATAGTTAAAACTGAGTGGGGCATAGCTAGAAATTGGTGAGGCATAGCTAGAAAAGGGTTGGACATAGCTAGTACTGGTAGGGCCTAGCTAGAAATCGGAGTAACATACCTATGACTATATGGGGCCTAGCCATGAATGGGTGGTGCGTAGCTAGAAATGGGCGGGCATAGCTAGAACTCGGTGGGGCATAGCTAGGAATGGGTGGAATATAGGTAGGACGGGGCGAGTCATAGCTAAAATGGTATGATCTAGCTGGGACTTGGGGGAGGGTCATATCTAGGAATGGGTGGGGCATAGCTGGAAATGGGTGTGACATAGCTAGTACTGGTTGGGTATAGTTAGGATTGGCTGAGCCATAGCTAGGACTGGAGGGGCATATCTTGCATTGGGTTGGTCATAGCTAGAAATGTGTGTGCCATAGAGAAGTCTGGGTGGGGCATAGCGAGGTATGGGTGGGACAAAGCTAGAAATGGGTGAGACATAGCTAGGACTGGTGAGGCATAGCTAGGTTTGGGTGGACCATAGGTAGTACTGGCGGGACATGTGTAGGTTTAGGGGGTTGGGGTGGTCATGGCTAGAAATGGGCGGGGCATACCTAGAAATCGATGGGGCATAGTTAAAACTGAGTGGGGCATAGCTAGAAATTGGTGAGGCATAGCTAGAAAAGGGTTGGACATAGCTAGTACTGGTAGGGCCTAGCTAGAAATCGGAGTAACATACCTATGACTATATGGGGCCTAGCCATGAATGGGTGGTGCGCGGCTAGAAATGGGCGGGCCTAGCTAGAAATGGATGGTGCACAGCTAGAACTCGGTGGGGCATAGCTATGAATGGGTGGAACATAGATAGAAATAAATGGAATACAGCTAGAAATGGGTGGGTCATAGCTAGAAATGGGTGTGGCATGGCTAGTACTGGTGAGGCATAGCTAGGAATGGCTGGAACATACCTAGGACTGGATGGGGCCTAGTTAGAAATGGGTGGTGCGTATCTAGGAATAGGGGTTCCTAGATAGAAATGGGGGGTGCATATCTGGGACTGGGTTGGAAATAGCTAGGTATGGGTGGGCCATATCTAGAATTGGTTGGGGCATATTTAGTATTGCTGGGGCAGAGCTACCAATGGGTGGGCCATCGCTAGAAATAGGTGGGGCATAGATAGAAATGTGTGGGGCATAGCTAGGAATGGCTGTGCCTTAGCTAGAAATTGGTGTGCGTGGCTAGAAATGGGTATGGCATAGCTAGCAATTGGTGAGTCATAGCTAGGACTGGGTGGACATAGCTAGCAATGGTGTGCCATAGCTAGAAATTGGTGTGCGTGGCTAGAAATGGGTATGGCATAACTAGCAATGGGTGAATCATAGCTAGAGTAGGTGAGCATAGCTAGGAATGAGTGGGGCATAGATAGCAATAGGCAGTGTATAGCCGAGACTTGATGGGGCATAGCTAGGACAGGATGGGGCATAGTTAGGAATTGGTGGGACATATCTAGAACTGGGTGGCCATAGCAAGGAATGAGTGGACCAGAGTTAGAAAAGGGTGGGTTATATCCTGGATTTGGTGGGTTATAGCTAGGACTGGGCTTGGCATGGCTAGAGATGGATGAGACATATCTAGGATTGGGTGGGACATAGCTAGGAATGGGTAGGTCATGGCTGGAAATGGGTGGGCCATAGATAGGAATGGGTTGGACGTAGATATGGATGGGTAGTTCATGGCTGGAAATTGGTAGGGTATAGCTAGGAATGGGTGGGGCATAGCTAGGAATGGGTGGGCATAGATAGGAATGGGTGGGCATCGCTAGAAATGGGTGGATTATAGCTAGGAATGGGTGGAGTATAGCTAGGAATGGGTGGCGTATAGCTAGGCTTGTGTGGAGTATGGCTAGGATTGGGTGGGGCATAGCTAGGAATGGGTGGGGCAAAGCTAGGATTGGGTGGAGTATAGCTAGGATTGGGTGGGGTATAGCTAGGATTTGGTGGAGCATAGCTAGGAATGGGTGAAGTATAGCTAGGATTGGATGGGGCATATCTAGGATTGGGTGGAGCATAGCTAGGATTGGGTGGGGTATAGCTAGGATTGGGTGTGGCATAGATAGAAATAGATCCCTATATTTTGTCTTGAAAATTATCCTCTATTTAAATACTAATTAAGGACTCGGTGAGGCATAATAGCTTGGACTCGCTGAGGCATAGCTAGAAATGGGTGGCCAAAGCTAGGAATGGGTGGGTATAGCTAGAACTGGGTAGGGCATAGCTAGAATTGTGTGGGGAACAGCTAGGATTTGGTGAGGTATAGCTAGGATTGGGTGGGACAATGCTAGGATTGGGTGGGGCATAACTAAGATTAGGTCGGGTACAGCTACAAATAGATCCCTCCATTTTGTCTTAAACATTATCCTCTATTTCAAGAGTAACTAAGAAAATCCGAATTATTATTATTATTATTATTATTAGATTGCCAATATCTGTGATTGAGTAAAACTTTGTAAAGCTCAACTCAGCTTTTTAAAGATGACTTCCAGACGTTCGCCCTGATCTGGATAAAAACATGTATCCGGATCAGTTCAAATTCTGGATCTGTGGATATCTAGGAAACTACTGGTCTGGTTTGAATCAAATTTTAACACAGGAAATGGTGTCATAAACTAGGATTTCAAAACCTTGGGCATGAAACATCCGGAAAAATCGAAAAGATAAAACCATCTGGAAAATCCTTTAAAAATACGGAGATCGCAGCTACCAGGATTTTGTTGACTTTGTTGTCACATGATTCATTGTATACCTTTATTTGTATGATTCCTCTCTCCTGCACGTGAAACGAACCATATGCATCCAAATATTGCTTTGTACTCTCAGTGATCTGGATTCTCAAAGCTGTAACAGAAAGGCTCATATAACGATTGCAATCCTGAATATCCCAGAATCTTAATCTCAATAGGCAATATGTCAATAGGCACCAACAACCCTCCAGTCATATTAACCTCAAAATATTCATCAGCGTACCTGTATTGTTATCTTGAAATTTCGATTCTAAGAATGCAGCGTTAACAGTCTGTACTCACTACGCGAATTGTGGGGCTGACGTCATAATCATAATGCATTTAATAAGACTTCTCTTTTCTTGTATAGATCCCGTCTAGATTCCTTCAGACGACACCATACCCTCTAACGTAGTCGATAAAGTCCAGTTAGGCCAAGAAGTCTATGGCGAATGATGGCTAGATTTAAACATTTTATTGTAATATTTGTACAAAGGGATTGGGATACAAATTCTTACAACTTAGAGTTACACTTTCCCAACAGTAATATTAAAGCCAGATAATAGATATGCAAATACTCAATTTAATCAATTTCACAATAGTAGCGCAAACGTACAAACGAACACACGCACGCATGCTCGCATGAAACTACGTACGTACGCCCGTACGCAGAGAGAGAGAGAGAGAGAGAGAGAGAGAGAGAGAGGGAGAGAGAGAGAAAGGGAGAAAGAAAGTGTGTGTGAGAGAGAGGGTGAGGAAGGGGTAGGGAGGGAGGGAGGGAGGGAGGGAGGGAGGTAGGCAGGCAGGCAGGCAGCCAGGTAGGCAGGTAGGCAGGCAGGGAGGGAGGGAGGGACGGAGGGAGGGAGGGAGGGAGGGAGAGAGAGATAGAGAGAGAGAGAAAGAGAGAGTTAACTTATCATTATCATCATCATCATCACCACCACCACCACCACCACCACCACCACCACCACCACCACCACCACCACCACCACCACCATCATCAGAGAATGATAACAAATTCATAAAATATATGTAGGCTACAAGGTGGCCTCCCCCCCCTCTCTCTCTCTCTCTCTCTCTCTCTCTCTCTCTCTCTCTCTCTCTCTCTCTCTGGTCTATATCTTCGGTTATCAGGTTAAAGTGTAGATCATGGCTGGCATTTTCTTTTGAAAACAGATAGAGTGATGCTAGATTAACATGTTATCATGCACTTTTATTCTTTTTAAAACGTGTATGCTAGAAGAACGTGATTATAAAGGTTGGAAATTATGCCTTTTGCTGCTTCCTAATATCACTCGGCAAGTTCCGTAAAACCGGTGAAACGCACCACGTGACACGCGTCACAAGTGGAAGGGACGAGGGAATTCCCTCTAGTCGTTAACGTGTTATTTAGTCCGACTGGCAAGGAGAAGAGTTGCATTTAGATATATTTATGCAATTAATTTTGTTAAATTGACACAAAGATGCGTAGTACGATATCGAAACACACGTGAATAATGTATCCTTTGATTAATTTCCATCAGATTAAACTTTGGCAATGTTTGCCGAGAGATAGTATTGAGATTTCGGGGGTCTCGGTGGTAGGCATACATGTGTTAAAAATACATGAATTTTCACATTCAACGCTAGAAAAATGCGTCATACTATTGATTCTCATATAAAAAAGAATTGTGAATCGTGTTCTAAAATCCCGCTGTACATATTAGAATATATTTTCTAATATTAAACGATTTTTAGCGACAGCTCAAACGCCAATCCATCCCGCTAGCATTTAGCATTGCGCGAATCGACGGTTCGTCGTATCTTCTTTCCAGCAACAAACGGGTAAATCGAGTCCACTAAACGATTCCTTCACAGGAATGCCGGAATCGCGATAATGATTGGATAAAACCCGCATTCTTTCAGCTCATACATATTAATGAGCAATAATAAACACGAAAGAAGGAAACCCCTTTATCTGAAATTAATTTTCTCGAGGTTCTGTAAAAATGAAATCTGTCAAAATCATCGGCACCAACACATTTATATCAAATTGCCATCAAAATATTATGTAGTTATTAAATGTCAATTTGTCAATGTGTCCAAACTGTTTGAACATTGATAGATTGGCATTTAGTAATTAAATGGGATAATTGCTTACCAGTAGTGAATGGGTCAATAACTGACTTTTCATAAACTTAAAACTTATGGATTTCTTTATAGATATCCCATTTCTCAAGTATGATTTGGCTTTTAAATTTTTGGAAATCATACACTATTTCCTTTTTAAAGATAAAAGCCTATGTAAAAAATTTAGCTGTTATGATAATAATTTTGAATCTTGAAAGCCAACACATCTGGGAAATGGGCTAAAGCTGAGCCTATAGGCGTATATAAGTTTAAGCTCCTTGAGTGAACACTGATAGAATTGTAAACCTGGCATAAATCATGAATGTTACCTTGAAAATATCGACATGATAAATATATCAAACAAACAAATAATTTAAAATCAAATTTAAGGGAGTGGCATGGTTCTCAACAATCGACTACTTAAACGACGAACCCAGTTCACGGCTCAGTGGTGGATTATCTTACCACAGGAGGAAACATTGGCAATCTTCTTGACTCTTGTGTCATGCACCCAATAGTTGCTTACCTGTAGTGAACACTGATAATGCACAATCAGATCGAATGAAAGGTTCCATTGAACCAATAAAGAACCAACATGGCCACCAAACAGTAAATTATTATTGGTCCATGACAGCCATGTTTTATCACTGATAAATTTCTTTTGAACAAACTTTAATCACCCTTAGTTATCGATGAAATATCAGGAGTTTCAGCCTGAACCGTAAGCACTTCCTGTGATGTCATTTTCAAGAACAAGATGTTCACCTGAAAATGGATCAGTTAAAATTCCAGGCACTCAATATGGGGTACTCCTGGCCGAATTTGGTTAAAACTGGGAATTGATTAACCCAATAATACTCGCGCCACCCATAAAATTGCTTCTGTGGTAGATCTGAGAAATGTCCATTTTCAGACCAGGACTCCAGTAGAATGCTATTTTGTAAATTTACTACTGGAATGACTGGCTCGATAATCAAGCCAGTCATTCCAGTGATAAAGTTTCAAAAATAATCTCAACCTGCAAATGGACATTTTCTATGAGAAAATTGATACTTATTTTGAAGAATTTGAGGTGTAAATGGTTACGGATGAGACATCTGACCAATCAAATTTCTGAATAGAACTTCTGGAGTGTACCACCATAGGGTCCATCTAGTTAAACTTGGTTAAAATCAACCAAGCGGCTGAGGAGATGCATTTTGACAATTTCCGGGAACTTTTTCATAGAATCCAAGATTTTCACCCCAAAACTGACTAATCGAAGTTCTGAACTCAGAAGCGTAGCACCATACGGTTCTTATGGCCAAATTTTGTTGAAATCCACCAAGGAGATGCATGTTGACAATTTCCAGTAAATCATTTACAAAATCTAAGATTTTCACCGATCAATTTATGGATCAATCAGAATTCTGAAGAGATGTTCTGGAACCTAACACCCAGGGTTAGACTTTAAGGATATGTTCTACTAAACTAGACAGGATAGTGCATCATTGATTTTACTATCCCGCAGCAAACTTCACAAACCCAATGTTTGTAAGCTCAAAGCTGATCACTTCTTTAATCCAATCACCGATACAGAGAAGCCGTTGAATATTTTGAAATTAGTTTGTCTGGAAAGCCGTTGCTGCCTTTGGTGGGTACACACAACATAATGACATTAGAATAGTATTTTTTTGTATTTCCTCTTTTGAGAGCAACTAACCCAGGCAGGTTAGTGCAGGTGCAGTTTTACTAGCCCATATGAAATTCTACTATCCTCGGGTTAACAGGTTAGTCTTATAATCGAGCCCTGCTAACACGATAAGATTTTCCCAGACAAATTTGCCTGAAATTGGTCATAGAAGATGCGATTTTACAGACAGCTGAGCATGGAGTGCTTCGACTTCTTTTGGGTAAAAATCACAATGCAACAGCTTTCAGCAACAATTTCTTCAAATTGGACACTGTGAATAACTCTGGTTCAACTGGCCGAATGTTTGTCTATGGGGTCCTGAATATGTGCACCAATTTTGAGGTCAAAGCTAAATCTCAAACAGTAAAAGCTTTCAGTTGGCAACATTGCTTCAAAAACAGACACTTTTGGCGCCATAGCGGCCCAATTGAAAAATATACATGTATCAATGACATGAATATTGTGCAATTTGTCCAGGTTATTCATTACAACCGAATTACCATTGCATAAGCTGACCCAGGATATGCAATTTGACCGATGGACGAACACCATGGCATAGGCTCACTTGGGCCTACAGGTCAGGCGAGTTAATAATGATCTGATATTACGAATATTCTCAGTTTATAGAAATTTAGCCATGCACAAGAATCATAGTAATTTCAATAGTTGATGCAACAACAATCTTCTATGAGTTCACATAGAATGACTGTACTAATACCTGAGTGTACTGTGAAGGCCCATGCTTTCATTGTGCTATGATTTCACATAGAACGACTGTACTAATACATGAGTGTACTGTGAAGGCCCATGCTTTCATTGTGCTATGATTTCACATAGAACGACTGTACTAATACCTGAGTGTACTGTGAAGGCCCATGCTTTCATTGTGCTATGATTTCACATAGAATGACTGTACTAATACCTGAGTGTACTGTGAAGGCCCACGCTTTCATTGTGCTATGCTTTTCTGACCCGTTTGCTTTAACCCTTTCACGGATGAATTCCCCATATCTAATTTTCAAGGCAACCATGGAGGAAAACTGTTGAATATTTTGAAATTATCTGACTAGAAACTGTTGCTGCCTTAGGAAACAACAACTTCCAGTTAAATCAATTTCAAAATATTCAACAGAATACGTTTTATGTCGTACAGAATTTATTTTTTCAGGGATTTGTCAATGAAAGGATTATGCTAACACTGCCTTCCGGTAAAATTATTTGCTGAATATCCAACAGCTTTCTTATATTGTATTAACCCCCTTGAAAAAAGCTATAGGCTGTCAGACTGATACTGGAGTTTCATGGATAAAACCAAAAGAATTAAGAGAATCATGGACAACAAAACATCATGGATAAATCTTGCTCACACTTGATGCATGTGGTTACGGTAAAGGAAAAGGGAGCTTCCAAATGGTGTTGATTGGTAACACCATAGAGTAATGTAACTACTATCACCAGTAAAGAAGATACAATGAATCAGGAAATACCTGAAACTATTCTGAAAACAATTTGACAGGCCACTGGTATATGCAGCACAGAATTTCAGGGAAAATGGTTTCAAATTATTCGCTGGCGTCATTTTGTGACCATAGAAACAATCAGTGAAAATTATACTAGCCAACTGGAAAACATTTTGACTGAGAATCCTTGCTGCTGCTAGCAACTACTTCCAGTCAGATTGTTTTCAAAATAATCAGCAGTATTGCACCAGTAAATAAGCTCTGTTAAAGGTATCAATGCACAAATGGAATACTATTTGCGTGGCACTTAAACCCCACTGATAGGCACTTACGTCCACTTACATCTTTGATTGTTTGCAATATGGGTAAAATGATTGCTCCGATTATTCAGATAAATACATGGTTAATGTCTATGTTTAGAAACATCGTTTTAAGTTATTCTGATTCATCTCTGGTATTTTACTGGAGTTAATAGGTTTATTCCTCTATGATGGTACCAATCAACAACATTTCGATGTTCATCTTTTCATGTTCTTTAAATTATAATATAGTATGGTGGCTGTTCTGGAGGTAGCGTTGATTGACACAAATCTTTGAAATTAATGATAATTTCACCAATTTCAAATGACTAATAATGAAATTTGACCATTTAAGCAATAATAAAAGTTTTTATTGTGAAAGATTATTAAATCTGTTGTATCGCAACAGTATATATATGATAATATTCTCAGAACATAGAGTCATAGACAGTAGAATTCCGACTGGTGATTAAAGCACAATATGTACCGAATTTTGTCCCATATAAATCAAATCTGCAGACAGTGAGTGAAATATAGCCGCATGTGTGAATACTACATATTGTTCAGTAGGTTATCAATAATAGGTGTGTGTCACTGAAGGAAGCCTCAACACTGAGTGTCCGACATTGCGATAGTTCTCATCCTACCAGGGGATTACACCAGTTCTTACTAAAGCACACACTATAACATCACATATTCAACTAAGCAAAGTTATGCACATGACACGTCGTTATCTCAGAAAGTGGGTCTAGTCCTCTAGATAAATGGTTAAACCACCTAAAATCACAGATTTCCTCAAGGGCAGTGTCACTCTCAGGGTAAGACTGACACTCTGCTACAGAAGACTTCAGTACATGAGTAACACGACTATCACAGACCTGCAAAAGAAAGGACAGTTAAAGAGAGATGTTGAAATACATGTATGAAGCATGTTCCCCGAGTTTGTTGAATTGATATGAAGGATATTGAAGCACTTTCAGAAGTCTACTATTTAAGTGAACAAGAATTCAAACTGAGACATATTTTGAAATAATACTGCTTTTAAACTGTTATTGTCTTGAATAGCTTGCAGCATTATTCTTTCTAAAATATACATCGGTGTATCTACTTTCATAAAGATCTGACCTTTTTAATTACAGCCTCTCGATATCAAGAGCTATTCAATAATGATGTTGTGAATATTTTGAAGCTAATAATTTGATTGGAAGTTGTTGTTGCCATAGAGAGCAAAAGTTCCCAGTCAAATTAGTTTCAAAATATTCAACATAATCTCCCCTACATTATAACAAATCGGTAATAGTTAATTATTATGCTTTGACTAAACAGAATTCAATCATCTTGTCACCTTTAGTCGTTTTACTTTCAAAATATGGAGACACTAGTGCTTCAGTTATTGTACCTGTAGGCTTAGCATGTTTGTCTCATTACCTTTGCCCTGTAGAGGTAATAAGGTATTGCATTCAGATCTGATAGCGCGCTTGGAGCTCAGTATCGCTCACCTGGAGTACTGTTGCCAGCAATAGTTTTTAGTTTTAAAAGCACACATTGTGGCCAGAGATTTGTAAGAGTAACATGTTAACCCTTTAATGGTCAAATTTGGTCAAAAGATTTTAATATCTGCCTATTGAATGTCTATTTACAGGCCAAGAGAATACAACTTTTGAAAATTTATCACTGGAATGACTGGCTCGGGTATAAAGCCAGTCATTCCAGTGGTAAATTTTCAAAATTGTCTTCTCTTGGTCTGTAAATGGACATTCCTCAAGACCATAACAGAGGCCGGTTTTGGCTGGCATGACCATTAAAGGGTTAAACAATTTTGGGGGGATTTCTGGAAACCCAAGATAGCTGCTGAAATAAATCCACCAATCAATTTTATGTATATTCTATTCGGATGCCTAACACTATAGCAGCCAAGTTTGATTGAAATCGGCCCAGTAGTAAAATGTATTAATTACTGATAAGTATTTTTTACCAAATTTCATTCCTAATTTCAGAAATCCAAAATGAGCACAAAAGATTTAACAACCAGATTCTGTATAAATGTCAAGAATCATACATGTCTCTCCACGAGAATTTTGAAGCAGAGTAATCACCTGCTCTCCTGAATTTAAATTTAAACCAGTGAAGCGAGTAGTGTTAGTTCTCGCCTCTATATTCTATCATCGTTACTAAACAATATAGGCAATCTATGAGATGTTCGCCTAGAATTAACCTTAGGCAAGAGGAGAGCAACCATTCGCCTCTCCATACGTCATGATCATATAATGTAGCATCTTAGAGGTAAATACATACAGGTCTTGTTGAAACATACTGTCATCTTTAAGACAAAAATGTGTTTTGAAATATTTTTGAAATCCTAGATAGCCATTGTAAAAATCAACCAATCAAGTAATAGTTTGTATCAAAAAATTCCATGCGGTTTAAGGTCATGCCAGCCAAGCTTGGTTAAAATTTTGTCATTTTTAAGAAGATTTAATTATACGTTTTGAAAGATTAAAAAAAATGATAGTAAAATCCAAGATGTCCAGGTCAAATCTTCAGGTGGCCATTGGAAAATTTACCAATCAAATTTCTGGATAAATTCTGGGAAGCCTACTATCAGAGCTATCTAAGCACAATTTGATTAATATCGGTGGTTAATGGCCAGAAGTATTTTCATAAAAAGAATTATAGATGGGCAGGCGACAGAGGCAAAGGTCACCATGGTATAAGCCCGCTTAGTCACTTGTCCCTTCAGAATGGGTGTGCTAAAAATTACTGATCAAATTTGGATAAAATGTTAACACAGTAAAGGCTGATACTGTGAAGAGAATTTTCAGGTGTTGGCTGTGATCAGTCAACCAATTTGGTTCAAATTTTAATAGGAAAGTTTGTAACCGTACATTAGGCTTCCACAACATGGCCATGTTTCATACGGAAAATTCGTCATTAGGTGGAGGGTGATCTTTCTCGCTCTGTAGTTAATATTTACTGGTAAGCAAATGTTTGCTTATCAGACTGAAAGTTCATGTTTCTTGTACAGCAATAACCGAATCAATATGGGGTTCTAGCATGCATGATCATGGTCAAGAGATTAATTTTTGAAAACTTATCACTGGACTGGATGACTTGATAATGGAGCCAGTTATTCTAGTGGTAAATTTTCAAAAATATAATTCTCATGACCTGCAGATGAACATGCAGTAAGGAGATATGCTGATTTTTGTTACCAAATTTAACCATTAAAGTGTTAAATATTCAAACATTTATCCAGACAGACGAGATCTCTCTTGACATAAACAAAACCTTTGTACTACAATCAATTCCGGAATCATAGTTTAATCCTCATCCCATAGGTGGTAATGCATTTGGTATCCAGAAATGTTTCTACTACTGAGCTGATTTGGCTCAAATCTTAGCAACATACAAAGGATCGTTCAGACTTTGGCCGCGATCCGACCACCCGTGAAAATGATGTACATGGCCTACAAAACAAATAATGGCGTTACGGATATCCCAGAAGATACTGGTGTGATTTGGGTTAACACAGGTAGGTGTGTGTGGTGGTGGTGGGGGGAGGGCTACTTTGTTTATGTTAAAGCCCATTTTCTAACTTCAATGAAACCTTCAGGGTCAGTGAGGTCACCTTTAAAAACGGCTTTTGCAGTGGTCTTGAGAAATGTCCATTTGCAGACGAAGAAGGCTATTTTTGAAAATTTACCATCGGAACGACTGGATCGATAAACGAGCGAGTCATTCCAGTGGTAAAATTTCAAATATTAATCTCTTGCATCAGTAAATCGAAATTTAAAAGAAATTCAAGGGTTAAAGGGCGAGGAGACTGTATACAGTGGCTACTTGTTTGTGTTCCATAAGGTGGTCTCTTCATAGGCATATAATTTCCACTCTGTGATAATATTACTGATTAACTTGGAGGCATTTCAAAATTAAATGGAAATCTAAACTCAGCCCTTCATCGATTCTAAACTCAACCATTAATCGAAGAGTCTAGGGACCAGTTAGTGGTGGTCATTGTCTTTATCTATGCCTGCTCATTAAAAATAGAGAGAACTAACATGACAGATGCCAGTATAGACTGGCGGTATAACCTTTTTTATTTTGGCCTTAGAGAAGATTGTGTGCAATATATCTGATATTATTTAAGTCCTCTATTGATTTTTTAAAGAAATTTTAATTTATGACGGTAGTAATCATTACACTGCTCTGATAATTCTCATGCCGGTTTGTACATGTAGCAAAATAACCTAATGCACACCAAACATACACAACAGCAAGATGTTTTAACAGTAACTAAATCAATATACATCATTATTATAGTTTTCTTACAACACACCTTTCCAGTTTTAGCTATGCCCCACTCATCTCTAGCTAAGCTACACCAACACAATGCTCGTGTGGGGATCGATCGATCCCTGCACTTCTTGACTATCAATTTCCAGAAAACTAGTCAGGGAAGTTGTTGAATATTTTGAAACTAATGTGACTATTATTAAATAGCAAATACATACAATTCATGCAATGTGTCGGACTGTTAAACATTTAAATGGACTAAATTGAGTCATTCTTGCTGTAATTGATTACGACGTCATACTATGCGTCACGTAGTTGATTATGATGTCATATGATGGATGGATAAATTGGAAATATCCATTACGCTTATGTGTGTGAACAAAAGTAAACCTCCATCAGCGTGCTAATGTCTATTTCCAGCATGCTAAACAGTTGACGATTGGTTTGGTTGAGTGAAATTAATGAAAACGGGTGTTTTAGTAATTCAATTAATTATCTTCTAATAGGATTAATAAAATAAAACTAATTGTTTGAACAATTACAATATGTAGATAATAAATTTATGATTATACCTTTATAACTTGAAAGCGAATTGACACCTCTGAGTGTAAAGTATCATTTCATGGCCCCACGTTGTCCTGCACTGACTCAGTCATGGCTCGCCAATCACCTGCTCATCGCTACAAGCCAGCTTTTCAGGTGTACTCCAATCGTTGGACTATCAAAAGAATTAATTGGTATATTCCGTCCAATGTGACTTTTAGTGCTCTACGATACACAGTATTTCTTCATTTTGACTTTCTATAACCTGATAAATGCGTGTTTACAACAACAATTTTCACAAAAACAAATAAACATCGTGAGGAACAGATTCTTACATACCAGTACCCGAGTACCCGCTAATTGCCTTTGAGCGGCCTCGCTAAGCGATCGTCCGGAAATGTGTATTACATTCTCCGCTTCAGATGCAGTATTGATCAATATTTTAATTCTATACGCTTATTAGCCCCAATCGACATACAAATATCATGTTCCCAATTTCCATACAAATCTGTCACGTCTGAGACCGAGTAGTCTATCGGGAAACGACGGCGTGTCTACTTTTTTCACGGGTTCCACTTGTGACGTCACAAGTACGAGGGATTTCCCGCTTCCCAGAAATCAGAGTTTTTGTTCGGCAATCCTCGGAAATTAATGATAATTTGCCTATATTTCTTTAATACGGCATTTATATTATTAACTAATACAATTTTCGAGTAGAGGAGGTTTATTTACCTAAAATAACTATTACTCTTGGTAGCCGAAATCTACACTTTAAGGCGCTGGCTCAGAATTTTCAAAAAATTAAAAATATTTTTTATTGCCTGAGATTTGTTATTTTTGTTTTATAGAGGCGAGATGGCCTTACACATATTGGACAACTTTAAGATGATGATGTTTGTCCAGTTAATTTGGATTTTACCAATATGTCACGTAGATTCGGATTTTTCCTAAATGCTATTACTGGGCGCAAATTGAGAGGCTGTCTTAAATTATTCTGTAATTTATGATATTCATCTTTCAAAATTTCGGAAATTTCTACATTTTTTCGATTATATGTCAGAGTGAATGGAATTATTTCACGCGGATCAGCAAGACCGCATTTATGACCCTCGGCCATTCTGTTTCTAATTGCTTAATCCAAAATGATTCTCTAAGTTTCCTTTGTTTATCAGTTTCGTCAGTGGTATTAGAGAGAGGTGGTTGTTCAATGGGTATAATTTCGAAGTCCCGAGCGACTGAATAGCCAGCAAGGTTAAAGAGTTCAGCGACATGTGTGTCTTTTTCATGTCTAATATCGCAAAGGTGTCTAGTAGCTCGCCATCATAAAGGGCATTTGGTTTCACCGACATATTGCTTTTGGCACAATTTACAAGATATTACATAAATCACGTTTTCGGAATCGCAATCTAAATTGGACTGAATTTGAAATTTGTTTTTGTTCTGAAAGCTCATAAAGGTTTTTTGATTTGGAAGAAGTAGGTCTAATTTACACCTTTTCTTTCCACATTTCCGAGATTCTCCTGCGCCTGTGATTGCACGATTGTGACGAATCTTGGTAGGCCTGTGATCCGCAGCATTATCACGGATAGTTTCCAAATCCTGTAAAGTTTCAGACTTAATTTTGCGCAAAAATCTAGACGAATAGCCTCTCGGCTTGAGGGCCTTGAATAAGAGAGAGCATGCAGATTCAAAGTTTTTTCTATCACTCGAATTTCTATGAAAACGGATGATTTGTGATTTTACAATTCCTTTAAAGGTATGAGGTGGAGGGAAAGATTTCTTGTGAAGTAGTTGTTGAGAATCTGTGGGCTTAAAATATACTTTATAATCAAGGTGTCCCGTTGTGTCATACTTTACACCTTTGTATAGCGTTACATCTAAAAAGTCTACGGACATTTGGTCAATGTTGGCTTTTAGCTTGATATTCGGGTCATGATTGTTCAAAATGGTGAAAAATTCATTAAATTCTTCCTTTGTATGATGCCAAATAATGAAAATATCATCGAGGTACCTGCGATAAAAGGGAGGCTGTTTCGGACATTTGATAAGCGCATCCTCCTCCCACTCTGCTACATAGATGTTGGCAAAACTCGGACTGAAACGTTTACCCATTGCGCAGCCGCAAATCTGGTGGTATGTTTCACCCGCGAATTCAAAATCATTGCCCTTTAAGCTTAGCTCTAAGAGAGCTAATATTTCGCTTGTGGGCCTATTGTTATCAGGGTATTTTTCAAACGCTTTACGGACAAAATTCAAACCCTTTTCGATGTCAATGTTTGTGTACATTGCATCGATGTCGAGCGTAATCAAAAATGAATTTGGAGGTATCGAGATCTCAGAGACCTGCGACAGAAAGTCGTCAGTATTTTTCAAGAAGCTAAAATGTCTATTCGCAATTGGTTGTAGGTGATAATCAATGATTTCACTGATCCTATAGGATTCAGAACCACAATCCGATATTATAGGTCGTCCTGGTGGTATCATAGGATCTGACCAAGAATCAATAGGCTTATGAATTTTGGGTAACAGATCAAATGTACGTGGTTTTGAGTCGCGTTTCGCAACGAGGTATTTAAACTGTTTCTGCGTTAAACTCTTGTTATCAACCAGATTTTGGAGAATTTCATTAAAATTGTCGCAGTGGTTCGTCTAATTTTTGGTAATGTTTTGGATTACTGAGTTGACGATGCGCTTCACGAATGTAGTTGTCTTTAAGCATTATTACAGCAGCAGATCCCTTATCAGCAGGTTTAATGACAATGTCATTGTTTTTACGCAATCCTGTTAAGGCTTGACGTTCCTCATATGACAAATTTCTATGATTTTTCGGAAATTCAACATTTTCGATACGTTCTTTTACAATTTTTATACTGTCGGAGATCGCTGGGTCGACTAATTTTGAGTCTGGTGCCCACCCAGTTCTTTCAACGAATGGCAGAATATTACTTTTCGAGTTTCGAAAAAAGTCGGCTAATTTGACACTGTGGGAAAATTCAAGAACTTCCATTGAGCCATTATCTAAAAGTGCATCTATGCCTAATTTGAGCCTAGGAGTTGGTACAAATGTTAGGCCACGATTGAGTATTGATTTTTCTGCTTCAGTTAATGTGGCGCCAGTGAGATTAACAATATCACTACCCAGCCCGATACCGGGGTGGTTAGTACCTTGACCCTCAGTTAGTTTAAATTACGAAAAGTTAACCAGCTATAATACAATGCATTAGCAGTTTTTTCACTCCAATGGATATTATCCTGGACTACTTCAAACTCAGAAATTGGTAGACTAGGGATGACAGAGACCTTTATACGCAGGGATTCTACAGATGGATTGATAAATGCTAAGGTCCTTTTCTGCTTTGCAGTTAGATGTTGAGAGTAGTTCAGTTTAGTGAAATAAACCCTTTGCATCTGGAGATTTTGAACGAATGGTACTGAATAGGAGTTGGACTCGTTGGGCAGTTACAGACATAGGTTCATCCTTATCATTTATGCCAATGTTTATGATGATTTTCTCTGGCTGATAGGAGTCCATGTATTTTTTGACAATAGTCCTAGCATGGCACAATTTTGCCCCTGGATAGCAAGCTATCTGGGTGTCTGAATGGGGTTTCACATTTATACGGCTTAGATTGGAGGAGCCAAGGATCAAGATTTTTTTCGTCAAGACAGGGAGTCACCATTCATTTTTGTGGTCTACCTCATACCGAAATTTCCAGAAAGAATTAGCTTCTAAGTGTGTAGTTTTCTTGGGTTTATTTTGATGATTGGTGCTGTTTCTACACGGTGTAGGGGTGAAATTTGGTTGAGGTAGTTTGGCCACTGGCACTGGGGTGCTGAGACCCTTTTGAGCCAAAGGTGTTGATCTGGTCCTTAGACCAGATTTTCTGTCATCCTTTGCTCTCTGTGGAAGGGGAGGTAATTCATCTGAAGACAGTGGAGGCGGGGTATCTGGTAGAGGTATCTTACTAGGGTCCACAGGAGTTGATTTGGTCCTTGGACCAGATTTATGATTAGTAGAGGGAACTCCTCTGGAGACAAGGGTGGTGGGAGGTCAGGTAGAGGAATCTGAAGAGGGTCCACAGGAGAGTCTAATAGGAATATCGGTGATGACCGAGTATCCGTTCTCTTCACTGGTGGGGGGCTATCGGTCGGTGACCTGAGCCGTTTCCTGAGTTCTGAAGGTGGTGGAATGACTGGTACGGTCTCGGATGACCTTGCAGTAGGGGTGGTAACTTGGCAATTTTGCGCTTTCTGTTGAAACTGTGGGTCAAAAGGCCTAATGAATTGATAGAATGCTTCGATTGATTTGACGTGAAGTTTTTTTTGCCAAAGTTGGCTTTTGCCCATCTAATGGCAGTTGATTTTGCCTTACCTAAATTAAGGTTTGGCGCGGTCTGAGCTATGATAATTTCGGAAATGATGGTGCCTAAACTGAAATTGTAATGGTCTATCATAGCTTGAATGATGGAATTTGCCCAAACAAAGTTAACTTTCTTGATGTCACTTACTACCTCTATATTTGGCATAGCTGGCTTAATGAAACGGCAGAGTTCGCTCACCTTCCTGCTCAGACTGGTTGGCAGGGTGTTGGAGACCAAATTGCTGGTTAGGACACCTATGTGGTGAAAACATTGTATTATCATATAATAGCACTTCACTAGTCGAGCCTGGGGAGGAGACGGACTGCTGTCCTCATGGTTGACATTCCGTCTCTTGCCCTTGCTCGTTCTAGCCATGGTGATATTATGCTCTAATAAATGATCAAAACCAACAAATTTAGCAACAACTGGGCCAGTCAACAAATCTAAGCAAGGGAGATAATCAAGCTCTAACCAACAATTGTCTAGTTTAAATTAAAGGGCTGATCTAAAAATTAAAACCTGAAACTTGAGTGATGAATAATTAAATCTACGAGCCTACATAGAACCACAAGCCTACTAAGTTTACAAGCCTACAAAATTTAACTATACCTGAAATGGAAGATGAAGGATTAGTAGCATTTTAATATTTAAACATACAATCAATACAATAATAGCAATTAATATATAACTCACAATTTTATGATACCGTCGTGCTTGGCTGACCGGTTTCGGTTAAGAATAACCTTCTTCAGAGCCTTGAGAACAAATCTGTCCTTCCATCATAATTCCTGTCTATTTATTAGGGTGGCTGGCTTTAGGGGATTGACTTCGAAAATTACTCAATTGCTTTGAAGTTAGCTAACTTATTTTCAATAAAAATTCAGGCCACCATAGGTGCTAGATTCAATTGTGTTATGCGCTTTGCTATTGATTGAGCTCTAGGGTTTCCGAGTGAGGTTTGGGTGTCACTCGCTTGATTGAGAAGTCATTGATCAAAGGATCAAACCTAGGCCATTAATTCAGTGAATTGTCTTCTATTCTTCAAAGGCGCCAGATTGGTATTGTTTTCAATGTTTGATTTATTCAGCTAGAACTAAGCTTTAAACTGGGAATGATTTTGTCAATTTTATTAAGAATTTCTTTTTTAATTTTAATACTGAAAATTCTTTAAAAACTAATTTTGATTATTGTGCTGCTGAATGTATTTTGTTGTTTCTCACAGCAATAAAACTTTCAGTAAACCTAATTTCAAAATCTTTCTCCAAACTGGGGAAAATTGGAGGGAAGGACGGGAAAGAGGAGACGGAATGAAGGGCTGAAAGAAGGAGGGGTGGAGTGAAGGAAGGAGGCGTCTGATCCATCAATCCATTCACCCATCCAGCCATCCATCCAGAACCATCCATCCATCCATCCATCAGTCAGACATTCCATTCATCCAGACCCTCCATCCATCCATCCATCCATCCATCCCTCCATCCATCAAGACCATCTGTCCTTCCATCCATTCTTTCATCCATCCATACCACCCATTCACCCACCCATACCACCCACCCATCCATCCAGAACCATCCATACATCCAGATCCTACATCCATCCCTCCATCCATCCATCCAGACCACCCACCCTTCCAGCCTTCCTTCCATCCATCCATCCATCCTTCAATCCATTCACCCACCCACCCACCCATCCATCCATTCATCCATCCCTCCATCTTTCCATCCCTAACCATCCATACATCCATCAGTCAGACCATCCATCCATCCAGATCCTCCATTCCCCCATCCATCCATCCAGAACACATGTCCTTCCATAAATCACCCCATCCATTCATCCATCCATCCACCCACCCATCCACCCACCCAGCCACCAACCCATCCATCCAGAACCATCCATACCATCCATCCATCCAGCAGTCAGACCATCCATCCATCCAGATCCTCCATCCATCTCTCCATTCATCCATCCAGTAATATTAAAGCCAGATAATAGATATGCAAATACTCAATTTAATCAATTTCACAATAGTAGCGCAAACGTACAAACGAACACACGCACGAATGCTCGCATAAAACTACGTACGTACGCCCATACGCAGAGAGAGAGAGAGAGAGAGAGAGAGAGAGAGACAGAGAGAGAGAGAGAGAGAGGGAGAGAGAGAGAGAGAGAGAGAGAGTGAGCGAGAGAGAGAGAGAGAGAGAGACAGAGAGGGAGAGGGAGAGAGAGAAAGGTTGAAAGAAAGTGTGTGTGAGAGAGAGAGGGTGAGGAAGGGGTAGGGAGGGAGGGAGGTAGGCAGGCAGGCAGGCAGGCAGGCAGGCAGGCAGGCAGGCAGGCAGGCAGGCAGGCAGGCAGGCAGGCAGGCAGGCAGGCAGACAGGCAGGCAGGCAGGCAGGGAGGGAGGGAGGGAGGGAGAGAGAGATAGAGAGAGAGAAAGAAAGAGTTAACTTATCATTATCATCATCATCATCATCACCACCACCACCACCACCACCACCACCATCACCACCACCAGCACCACCATCAGCAGAGAATGATAACAAATTCATAAAATATATGTAGGCTACAAGGTGTCCTCCCCCTTTCCCCCCCTCCCCCTCCCCCCCTCTCTCTCTCTCTCTCTCTCTCTCTCTCTCTCTCTCTCTCTCTCTCTCTCTCTCTCTCTCTCTCTGGTCTATATCTTCGGTTATTAGGTCTACACGCATCTAATAATGCAAAATGTTTGAGACATAGATTAAGATATACCCTCGAAAACAGACATGCAGGCAGGCAGGCAGGCAGGCAGGCAGGCAGGCAGGCAGGCAGGCAGGCAGGCAGGCAGGCAGGCAGGCAGACAGACAGACAGACAGACAGACAGACAGACAGACAGACAGACATGTAGGTAGGTAGGTAGGTAGGTAGGTAGGCAGGCAGGCAGGCAGGCAGGCAGGCAGGCAGGCAGGCAGGTAGGCAGGTAGGCAGGCATGCGCGCTCGATCGTGGTCTTACTTTTCTACCAACACCAAAACCAAAAACAGGATTAGATTTGCTTTTAGACACAGGTCTTATTGAAGTAGCTAATTTTGGTCATTCAGTAAAAATATCCCATCGTTTTCGAAATTTAAATGGAGAGTCAAAACCATTCACTGGAAAATCCGGTTGGGACCCTCCAGATAGGGTAGTTGATGACAATATTAAGGCAACCATAAAATCGATTGCAGGTATAGCCAGTTACAAACAATAAGCAAAACCTTTCATTTCTTGAGCGACAGGCTATCAACAAATTACGTAGAAATCAGAATATTATTATAAAACCAGCCGATAAAGGTTCAGCAACTGTGATTATGTCTAGAGAAAACTACATCCGCGAGGCCGAAAGGCAGTTAACTAACACCAGGCATTACAGAAACTTGATAATTCAATTTAGTCTCAAAACCGACACAATTTCATTGAAATACTTAATTCATTGCATACAGATAAGTACATCGATAAGAAACAGCTAAAGTATCTGCTAGGTGAGTATAATCCACAAAATCGGACATTTTATATCTTGCCTAAGTCCATAAACCTATCATCACCTGGTTAGATCCATTGACACCTGGACGACCCATCATTTCAGACTGTGGCAGTGAGTCTTATGACATTTCAGAATATATTGATTACTTTTTAAAGCCCATTGGTAATAGACACAAGAGCTTTCTCAAGAACACAGAACACTTTCTTTCAAAATTATCCAAATTGTCAGTTCCGAAAGATGCATATTTAGTGACATTAGACATGGATGCTATGTATACCAATATAGATATTGATGCTGGAGTCAATGATATTAATAACTCTCTTGTCAAATTTCCTGATCCAGATCGACCAGACACGGAAATTCTAAAATCATTAGAGCTAAGTCTTAAAGGAAACAATGAGGCACTGAACAAATCAACCAAAAATCCTCTTCTTTACCTCAGATATCTAGATGACATCTTCATAATTTGGCAACATCCAGAAGAAGACCTTTGGGAATTTTTTCGCATTTTAAATAACCATGATTCAAACATCAAGCTAAAAGCTACTATTAGTGGAACATCAGTTGACTTTTTAGATGTCACGATCTATAAGAGTCATCAATTTGACTCCTCTGGAAAATTAGAATATAAAGTATTCTTTAAGCCAACAGACTCACATCAGCTGCTTCACAAAAAATCATTTCATCCTCCACACACATTTAAAGGTCTGATCAAATCACAAATCATAAGATTCTTTCGAAACTCTAGCAACAGACAAAATCTGAATAGTGCATGCTCTACTCTGTTTGATGCTTGGAAAGCACGAGACTATTCAGCCCGTTTTCTTCGAAAAATTAAAGCAGACACCATCAATGAGCTTGAAAATCTAAAACGTCATAGCGGACCCGAGTTTGAACCTGTCCAAATTAAACACAACAAACCAATCATGTGCGATGGATCAGTTTCTAAATGCGACAAAAACAGATGCAAAGTAAACAACTATATTGTAAACCAACAAACATTTTTGAGTTTTCAAACTAAAAATGAATATCATATCCGAACAAATATGCATTGTGATTCTGAGAATGTAGTCCATTTGATCAATTGTGCCTTTTGCCAGAAACAGTATGTCGGTGAAACAAAAAATGCATTTAGAGTGCGTGCTAGACGCCAAGTTTCTGATATTAACACCTCAGCAGATACGCCAATTGCTCAACATTTCCAACTTCCTGATAATTCAGTTGAGCATCATTTTGAAATCATGCCAATAGAACAGATTCCGACCTTCGATAGTGAAGAAGAAACGAGTTTGTTTCGCAAAATACGAGAAGGCCATTGGATTAGAACACTCCAAACAAAAGCACCATTTGGAATAAATGTAAATTCAGGAATATCACAAAAGAACAAATTATCCCATTTCAAACTCATATACAATAGACGTAATGTTGAATTAGCGAAAACCATGAAAGACGAATTTTCACAGTTTCAAATCTAAATTAAAGGAACCGATCAAAGCACGACCAGTAATAGCTTACAATAGAAATCCATCCCTGAACAATTTGCTAGTAAGATCAAAGTTAGACCTCATAGTTCCTGATAACAATGACAAGGTTTCATCCCTCCCTACCTATTCTTAAATAAATCTAATCCCAAACAAAATCAATAGTGGGGAAACATGAAATCATATCCGTAGGACATCTTTTAGTTTTGTGGCTGCAAAAGTGTGTGTGTACGTGCGTGCTAGCCCGCGTGCGTCCGTGCGTTTGTTCGTATGTGTGTATGTGTGTGGGTGTGGGTGAATTAATTCGTGAGTACATTAGTGCATGGGTGTGGGCGTGCATGCATTCGTACGTCTGTTCGTGCATGCGCTCATGCATGCATTATTGCGCGCATTCGTGCATGTATTACTGTGTGCATGTATTATTGCGTGCATTCGCGCGTGCGCACGTGTCTGTGTGCGTGCGTGCGTGCGTGCGTGCGCGTGTGTGTGCATTCGTGTGTGTGATTTCTCTATGTAGGATCAATCCCAGCCTTTACCTGTTAAAGCGACCTACTGATTAGTTCTCTTTACCCCAACTAATCTCAAGGGGGGGGGGGGGGGGGGGGGGGGGCGCACCACTCTAAGGAAATCTAAACGTGGTCTCGATAGGACAAATTTAGGCAAAGAAATTTTAAATTAAATTCCTGTGCCAATACGGTATTTTTTCAATGTAAAAACAGACAGGCAGACAGACAGACAGACAGACAGACAGACCGACGGACGGACGGACGGACGGACGGACGGACGGACGGACGGACGGACGGACGGACGGACGGACGGACGGACGGACAGACAGACAGACAGACAGACAGACAGACAGACAGACAGACAGACAGACAGACAGACAGACAGACAGACAGACAGACGGACGGACGGATATATATATATATATATATATATATATATATATATATATATATTATATATATATATATATATATATATATATATATATATATATATATAGTGGTACCATCCCAAGCTCACCATAGACCATACAGCTGTGTGTGCTTTGTTTGACGCCTAATAAGTGTTTGCAGAAACGGAGATGACATTTTTCAATTTCGTGTGCCTGATGGAAGCCCCACCCCTCATTCCCATAGCATAGTACTGGTAGAACGAGTGTATCGAATAAGATGCAATGATGTGCAGGAGTTAGATTGATGAATTTATTACGGTATGTCTCCAAAGCAATGTTGATAGAGACCATTAATGATACCGTTGAAACGAACGCTGCACAAATTAGTCTTGAATCATTATGGTCAATAAGGTCATAATGGCGCTCGAGTGCACGGACCGATCAATAAGATGACATCGGCGATTTGTACCACATATCTAGGAATGATGGTGTGCCGGGCCAGGATTGGCTGAGGCGAGGGTGGACGAGAGTACTATATATGGTTCAAATTTTTGTCCATATTTTTGGATCACTTTTAGATTCACTTTTTTGCTCCTTTTGAGATTGGTTAGTAGACTGCGCGAGAAATAGTATACATATTAGTTAGAAGTCTTAATCAGCTTATGCTTATGATTGCAACAATGGAAGAATAAATTCACAGTATGATACAAGTCTGAAGTTGCTGTTTGTCGATACAAGTATTATAGCTAGAGTGATGCAACAAGAGCAGAGAGAAACACTTTGGCACGAATCTAAGAATCTTCAAGAAGGCAGATGGCCCGGGGACGAATATAAATATTTGATTACAGAATCAAAGGCGAGCCACGTCCCCCACATGAATTCAGATGACGTTGAAAACCAGAGTGTGCTGCTGGTGCAGAATTTACAATAAGAGTATCTTATTCCATATAAATTAATATAATGTTTTGTGTTGTGAAAGTGAATTAGGCAACGCCCTAATTAAAAAACACAACTAAAAAAATTAAAAGAGGTATGTTAATTTTTATACGGAATGAAATCATCATATGTTAAAATCTATTTCGTTTCATTAGATCTAGTCGCACAATTTAAGCGTTCAAAAGTATACCATTTTAAGAATTTTATTTTCAGCGATTCTGGTGTGAATATGCACCTTTTAAACACAGACACAGGAACAACCGACACCGCCATTATCCTTAATCGACGAATCACACTGTTAAGTGGCCTAAGAAAAATCTTCACCTCAATCTTAAGCAAACGAATCGACGCCTTCATAAATGAGCAGGACGAAAAATTATTCTACTATAGACCATATTAATAGAAATATTTCAGGAAAGGAAAAAGAAATTATACTGTGCTTTTGTTGATTTTGAAAAAGCTTTTGATAGCGTATGGAGAAATGGGCTTTGGTTAAACTTACATACACATCAAATAGATGGCAAGATATATAGAGTCATTCACAGTTTGTACAAAGACATAAAATCCAAAATAAAAGTAAACAACGAACTATCTCAACCTTTCATATGTCATAAAGTGGTCAGGCAAGGGGGGACATTTACCCCCAATATTATTTTCAATCTACCTGAATGACCTTGAAAAGAACCTACTCTCAAAAATGCAAAATCTATAGAATTTGGTCACAATGACAATAATATATCCGGATATATCAGCCTCCTTGCTCTAATGCACGCTAATGATACTGTGATAATAGGGGATAGCCCAGATAACACCCAGTTGACATTAGACGCCTTCGCAAACTATACAGATACGTGGAAGCTCAAAGTTAATATCGACAAAACGCAAATAGTTGTTTTTGGTACTCCAAAACAATACATAAGCCGGCAAAACTTTTAAATGAAAGACAAATTTGTAGAGACTAGCACTGAATATATTTACCTAGGAGTGAAATTTACTTATAACGGGCGAAAGGTCAATGCCGAAAAACATAAAGCTGAACAAGCACGAAAAGCTTTATTTGCACTTCTACGCCGCGCACAAAAATTAGACTTACCTATTGATTCTCTTTTAAAACTCTTCCGCCAAACAGTAGAACCTATCTTACTATATACAAGCGAATTCATAGGCATAGAAAAATGTGATCAGCTGGAAAAAATCAAACTAGATTTTTAAAGATATATTCTTAAAGTCAAGAAAAGCGCCCCTAAGTACATGCTCTATGGAGAAACTGGTGAGATGCTCCTACGTCTAATGCTTAAGCAACGAATGCTAAATTACTGGTTCAGATTCCTGACCGGTAAGCAAATAAAACTAGCTGCTAAGATATATGCTTTTTAATGGCTGATTCCACCATCAACAACAGGCAATATAAGGGGGCGGGGTGGGGGGGTAACATACATTGAGAAATTCCTAAACGAAACAGGCTTAACCTACATATGGACAGCGCGAGCAGCAATCGAATAATCCTTCACATTCACTCAAACAATTTAAACAAGTTACAGAAGACCAGTATCGGCAACAATGGCATCAACAGCTAAAAGAATCTTGGAAAAGCAAAATCTATGGAGTCCAGAAATAGAAAATTACCTTCTACTTTTAAATAATCGAAATAGAGTAACATATACTCGATTCAGAACCAGCAACCACTATTTGCCAATCGAAAAGGACAGATGGGCGGGAATAGATAGACAGGAACGAAAATGCAATTTATGCCAAACAAATGATATAGGTGATGAATATCACTATATCTTTGTATGCGAGTACTTTGCTGTTATACCGAAATACTACTACAATCGCCCAAATTTCCATAAATTTGATCAATTATTCTCTACAAACAAAATAAAGCTATTAGGAAAGTTGTGTAACCTGATCCGCAAAATAATAGATAAATTTCCATATAAATAAATGTATCCTTGAGGATACTTCAACCCGTGCCAGAACTATTGGCCTGATTAATGGGCCTGACTCCAGTTCATTAGCCTTTCGTATTTTGAGACGAGGAGACAGGATCTTGCCAATGTCTATAAAGGTGAAGGTGGGTTGGGGTCGTTTAGGGCTTGGAGTAATGGTAAGGTAGCACTAATAATGATGATGATGATGCTGATGCTGATGATGATGATGATGATGATGGGGACTAACGACGACTAACGACGACGACGACGACAACGACGACAACGTCGTCAACTACAACAGCTGTGTAGGCCTACGCACAACAACAACAACAACAACAACAACAACAACAACAACAACATCAACAACAACAATAATGTATTCTACAGCTGTGTAGGCCTACGCATATAGGCCCTATATAAAATTGTAAATGTAAAAAAAACCATATTTCGCAATATGGCGACCTGGGTGTATAAATACATAAACTGAAACTGAAACTTAATAAGAGAGCCGCCCGTATCAGCTCGCATGGAGATTAACTCTTATTTTTATAGCCGTGTATTCATAGATGTAATTAGAACTGCACATGGATATTCTTCTGAGAAAATTGAAAATATTTTGAAAAAATTCAAGTGTAGAATGGTTAATATCAGCGCACATGTACCGAGTTCGTTCAAGCATATACTAAGTAATACGCGATATTTCAGCGGGCATTATTATTGACATGAGATACCGTATCTACACAACATCAACCATCTTAATGCTTTCTGGGAAAACATCGAAAACCATCTCCAGATCAAAGAACAAAGAACAAAGAAATCTCCATTTCCAGCCAGTTACAAACACTATATTTAAATAAACGAGATAACGGCAATGCATTGTGTCTTGTTTTATCGGATTTCCTCTTTCCAGCAGGGAAGATAACATAATATCAGAATATCATCATTTTGTCAGAGTAATGCAGCTAGCTTCTCCTCCCACCAACCCAACACCCCAACCCCCACACACCCCATCCCGTCCCCTCTTAACACTTTAGTGACTAAATTTGGTCTTGAATAATACAATATTTTCTTATTGAATGTCCATTTAGAGGCGAAGTGAAGACTATTTTTGAAGATTTACCACTGGAATGACTGGCTCGGTTATCAAGCCAGTCATTCCAGTGGTAAATTTTCAAAAATAGCCTTATTTTAGTCTGCAAATGTACATTCCTCAAGGCCCCTTTTGACCGGATTCGTCATTAAAGCGTCAACCCATTATTACATTCCAAGCTGACCAAAACCAACTTCTGCAGTAATCTTAGGCAGTGTCCACTTGTGGTCTACCAGAAAACTGCTTGCTATTTTACTCCTGGAATAACTGGTTAAATAACGCAGCCAGTGATAAATTTCAAGTGATGAATTTCAAGTGATAAATAAAACCCGGTTTTATCTTGGTTTCAGCTAATGGACATTTGTATGTGAGTTAAATATATCTGAGGCAAATTAAGGATTAGATGGCTAATTAATTGTCTCGCTCTTTTCAGTATATCTTTATCCATTTCGTATGGACGAAACGCGCAAGAAGTAATACGTGTTCTCTTACTGCTTTGAAACCGAGAGATCTGCTTGTTCTGTTAACGGTGGGGGCGGGGGGGGGGAGGTTGGCGGTACATGATTTGCAATCAAACGACGGTTTGATACCAATGGGGTAACATAGAGAGATCCGTTGCCTCATCAGAATGTTGTACAATCGTGTTTAATAAGTACTATCCACCAGCAGAGTGAATGTAAGAACCATACCAATGTTTTGTCAGCGTATGATTAATGAGGTGTGATGGGAAGCTATAACAAAGCTGATAAGCTTGTGACCGCGAACTTGGCCTTATACTAACGCAAGATTAACCGCGTGACTACTGAGATCTCAGCATGACAATTTTATGATAACGGTACGGAAACATGTTCAAATATTTGTAAAGAATATTAACGTCATCTCGAACTCTCTTTTGAGGTAATCGTTATCTATCTTTTAGATCTATACTAAATAAATCGAAGACAAATATTCGATTTTTGAACGTGAAGTTGCAATGTATTCGCTAGTTTATCGAAGCCGAGATCTCACGACATTTCAACCAATATCAAAGAGATATTTTCTGGCTTACATGTGGGGTAAGCTGGTATAATAAATTATTAGTCGGTATATTATAATCTTGGATTAGTGAATAAAACCATCTAGGACGATAGGATAGACTTTTAGGGCCGTAGGATTACATCTACATTCCGCGTATGCCCTGCGTTGAAATACCAATAGGACATGAATGTCGTCTGCAAGAGTGCTGGAAAATTGTTGAACATTTGGAGAATAAACTTGATGAAAATGGACATTTGCAGCTTAACCATCCATCATATGACGTCATAATCAACTACGTGACGTGTAGGATGACGTCATAATTAATGACGCCATGAATGAGGTAGATAAGTACGTCACGAACGCATAATTGAAGAGGGATTATGCGTTATTGCACGAATTGTATGTCTTTACTATTTAATAAACATGCTGTTGTATACTTTGAAACTAATTTGACTGGGCGCTGTTGCTGCCATAGGCAGCAACAGCGGCCAGTCAACTTAGTTTCAAAATATTCAACAGCTTACCTATATAGTTTTCTGGAAATTGCTAGTCAGGGAGTTCAGAGATCGGTCGATCCCAATGCGAGCGAGGTGTGGGTGGAGCTTAGATAGAGATGGGCTAAAGCTGGGAATGTCAAATTCTTTGTCAAACAATGACTCGTAAAAAGGATATACCTTGTTCCTGTTGTCTACGTAATAGCACATTTTACAACAAGAAGTTTATATAAGTCACACGTGGGCAAGTACGAGAGTGAACTTGTGGTTACTTCTGTAATGTATGTAAGAGGCATTTATATATCAATCAAATTTTGTCTGCCATAGAATGACTCCAACATCGGAAACATCAATTTTGCTCTCGGTGTAATAAACCATTTCTAGAGCGAGGTGCTAAAATGCTTCACATATTGACTAGTGCAAGAGTTAGACGTATGATCTGCAAAGCGTCTTATTTCTAAGCACCATGACACACACATGGGCTTATTTAGAATGTGCTTTATATAATAAGATATGTGGATGTGAAATTCAACAACTCAATGCTTAAGATTTTATATTAGAATTGCTTCATGACAAAAAGGATTTTTAAGTATGTTAAATTTCTTTCAAGAGTTATCCTAAATCTAATGCGATGTTGATCATGAGATCAGTCTTGAAATTGCAATGTTCCACTTTACATATGCCCTCTTAATCCAGGTAATACTCACATTTTAGTTTCAATGCAGCAAAATATACGTAAATATGGATGCCATCAGATTTTCAGATAGAAAGTATGTTTAAAAATGCTTTAAAATTATACCTTTCCAGTTTTTGCGATGCCCCGCCCATCTCTATCTAAGCTCTACTCACACTTCGTTGTGTTGGGATTGATCGATTCCCTAATGCCATAACTATCAATTTCCTGAAAACTCTACAGGTAAGCTGGTGAATATTTTGTAACTAATTTGACTGGGTGCTGTTGCTCCCTATGGCAGCTACAGCTCCCAGTCAGATTAGTTTCAAAATATGTACCAGAATATTTTTTAAATAGTAAAGACATACAATTCGTACAACACCGCATAGTCCGTCTTCAAATATGCGTCCGGGACGTACTTATCTACGCCATTCATGGCATCATAATGACGTCATTCATTATGATGTCATTCTACACGTAATTGATTATGAGGTCATATGATGAGTGGATAAAGTGGAAATTAAGACTTTTCTTAATCAGTATGCTTTATTCTAAAAACATGTGGTGCAATAAACTTGCAAAAAAAATCCAACACACCTGGAAATATCTAGGCCTACATATGCCCCCCCCCACCCCAACACTATCTTCAGGGGCGTGGGCAGGTGGGGAGTTTAAATGGTATTAACCAATCCGAGCTCTGTGACTCCTCATATGTCGATCTCTCCCGTTATATCAGAGATGGCAAAGGGTGGAGTCAGAGAACTCGAACTATGTTTACCTTATACTACAGCACAGCTTATAAATAAGCTAATATGTTTAGAATAAAAAAACACAAACGTGTTTGCTATTTCCATTTTGAACACACGATGTAAGACATGGTCTGTTGAATATGTTGGACATAATTGGATTGAAATGTCTTCCAGATCCAATTATGTTCAAAATTTTAAACACTACGTGTGTCCTTTAATTCGGAAACATTTGCCCATGAGTAGCAAGACTGCGGCCTGCCTGCCCATTTTTAGTATCTACTCAACAACTCGTTATATTAACACTGTTTAAATTGTTCCGCTCACCAGGGCCGCTGATGTAGATGCATATTTGGTTTTAAACTTACGCAGTCCTGTAGATTCCATTCTTGAAGCCGTATTCACAGTATCTCCGAAAAGGCAATATCGAGGCATTTTATAGCCAACAACTCCCGCAACCACTGGGCCTAAAGAGATACAGATTACAGATAACGTCAAGCAGGTGCATAGTGGACATCTTGGTTTTGAAAGCAAAAAAACCCAATGATTCTTCAAGACGGATGGACGTATGATTACCTTCTTAAGAAAAAAAAGCTAACAAAAGCATCAAGCGACTGTAGGTCCATTGCTTTACTGTTTTGGGGATAACACCTTTTAAAGGGAATGGACTTTTCCATTTTTAGCTATGCCCCACCCATCTCTATCTTAGCTCCGCCCACACCTTGATCGTGTTGGGATCGATCGATCTCTGAACTCCCTGGCTATCACTTTCCAGAAAACTAGGTAAGCAACAGCGCCAGGTAAATTAGTTTCGAAATATTCAACAGCGTGTTTATGAAATATAGTAGAGAGTACAGTTAAGGACGGGCCTGTGTATAGGCGTGTGCATAGAATCATTTATGACATAATGATTATGACGTCATCCTACATACTGAATATTTTGAAAACAATTTGACTGAAGGTTGCTGGTGCCTTAGCTAACAACAACTTTCAGTCAAATTGTTCTCGAAATATTTCGCGAGTCCAGAGTTATTGCCATGAAATTATTGTCGTGTAGATTTCAGGAATCAGGCAGTTAATGATATTCAAAAAGGAGTCAGGTAATGTTGGGTATATGTATGTCATAACGATATTTGACGTACTCGTATGTCTGGGTGGGTGGGGGGGGGGGGAGACGGGGAGAGTGTACCATCTCATATGGAAAGTCATACACTACAGTACGGAGCATATATGGATGCATGCTACGTTTCATTGTGCATGCCCCTATTTGAAGATGATTATGAAAAAGAATAGTGGCTGTAGATTCGCTGAGGTTTCTAACAGACACTACACTCGATCGATGAAGGTGGGGGGTGGGATGGGTGTGTGTGGAGGGCGGGGGGGGGGGGAGTTCGACGAATTATAGTCTGGAATCAATCTGAAAAGCATTGACTAACGTCTTTTAAATTCCTAGTCTATAAGTATCGTGTAATCCATGTGTCGAGTTGACTAGTGGCGAATTTTGAACCACCATTATTCCAAAAAAAATTCACATTATTTGAAGTAAGAAACGATAATTTACCAAGAGTGTGCAACGATCGAAATTTATGACCTTTTGACCTCTGGTGACACGATTGCTCAAATAATCTGCATAAACGTATATGCAATGGATAAGTCATATCTGCCCTTCAAGCATATGATGGGATAATCAATTACGACACGTATAGACTAAGGTCATAATCATAATTGAAAGTGAATGCTCCGTCAGGAAGCTCGAATAGTCCGTCATGTTGTAAATATGGGATTTATGGATTAGCTACCCGCGAACCCCACCGGCTACCTGTTGGTACCTGGGTAAATATTTGCAGATGACCTATTGACACTGTGTACGTCAGATATGTTTTACGTCACGTCCTCAGTCGTGCGTATTCATAACATCGTCATCACAATACGTCACTAGCTATAGGACCAACTGTTACGGTCGCTATAGACAGTGGATAGTTATAAGTACGTCATCGATAATAGGGCCAATTTATGGGGTCGCTATTGCCAGTAAGCATAGTGGTATAGTATTAATAGGTCGGTATGACATGATGAGTGGTGTAGAACTTTTATGTAACTGTTATGTAGTGTTTATTTATATCCTTATCGGGATATCCGATTACGCCACTGATATTTATGGTATCCCTACTGCTTACTGAAGGTATACAGGGCCGTATTTAGATATGTGGGGGCCCGGGGGCCAAGAATGGGGAGGGGGTGTTTCTGTGGGTCCTCCCCCCATAGATTTTTTTACATCTAGGTGTTCTGAGACGGCCAGAGAGTCTACTTTTAGGGTGAATTATGGCGCTTTCTTTCGTTTTAAAATTGTGGGGCCCCATGCTTGTAGGGGTGGGGGCCCCGGGGCTTTTGCCCCGCTGACCCCCTCCCTCACCTTAAATACGGCCCTGAAGGTATAAATTACATATTGTATGTTATTATGTAGAGGATTTCTAAATTGATGATTATGATCCCTGGTGATGGATAAATTAGTTTGGCCATGTTTGATTTACGTATGACTAAGATTGGTTACTACAATCAATCTAGTTTTGTCATTTCCATAAATTAGGATTTACACGGATGAATTAGGTGAATGTTCAACCCACGTAAAGTCATAATCGGTCATAATCATTTATAGCAATCGAACTGAATCTTTAACCCTTGTAATAGGTAGAAACTGGTTCTGTCACATTAGGTCAAGTTATAGATACCGTGATGGTAAGACGCTGTTGGATTAAGACCAAGAAGCATCTTAGGATGATTTCTGGATGTTTAATGCAACGAGGTCTTACAAGATGGTTAATTAAAACGGATACTTACGTGATTCGAAGAATTAAGTCATATAGCCGAAATAGTGTACACGGATCCAGTTCTATGACTCAGCACTGCGTGGAAGTCCCGAGATGTACGTGGTGTAGGCGTATTTCTGGTAAATACCCAGAATGTACATGACAGGTCAAAGAGCACCTAGGCCTACGTCATGGCATCTCATAACCATTAATCACTATGTCCAAATAGAATGCACTAATGATATGGTAATCCCAATAGGTTGATCCTTGAATGGTTAACGCTCTTGTCACAACAGAACAATGAGTAATTGGGACGTGAGTATGCAAGGAATGGATGCTTGACGAGTCTTGTCAAAACAGATTGTTATATGTTATATGTCAAGATGCATCACTTGCATACCAGTCTTGACCGGTTGAGTCCGACCGTCCTTTGAGCGTGGCCACGAGAGTGTTAACCAATCAAAGTGGTTAGATTTTGGAAATCACCAGGGATACTTACGTGATTCGAAATACGTCATCACGACGACGTCATGCTCGAATCCACTTTTATTGTGTATAAGGACGAGCATGATGTCAACATCTTTAATCTTCCGATTACGCTGTTCCAGAGTAGTTTAACTTCAGTAACTGATATTCGTTTTGAAAGTTTAAGTTAAAATCATTGTTAGAAATTGAATTTAGTTTAGCTGAAATTATTGCAAGTTTTCTTCAATATTGCTATAGCCTGCAATACGGCTTTGTTTGTTACAAGTTAATAAAGTATATCACTTTAGTTATATTAAATTTGCAAAGCGTGTTAAGTTGTGTTTTGAAGATAATCATCATAAGAGAAAGGAAGACCACCTTTCCCGAACTCACCGAGGACCCGATTAGATTCCAGAGAATCGTGAGTTAAGATAGTTAGAAGAATCAGGATATACATATTCGAATTTTTCAATGTGTACGAATTGTATGTCGTTGATAGATTTACTATATTTAATAAACATGCTATTGAATATTTCGAAGCTAATTTTAGTGGGCGCTGTTGCTACCATAGGCAGCAACAACACCCAGTCAAATTCGTTTCGAAATATTCACCAGTTTACCGGAATAGTTACCTTGAAATCGTGATTCTGAGAATTCCAGTTTGAAAGTATATAAATCGATGCCAAACATGCACCAAACGTGGGTCGAGCGTAGCTAGAGATGGGCGGAGCATAGCTAAAAGTGGATTCATTCATTGCAGTGGCCACAATAAGAAACGTTTTGAGTGGTAATTTATTATACTGCATTATTTACATGTGATTGTTACGTTAATTTCATATCTCCCTTTCATTAATTGCATTTTTAAACTATTTTCAAAAGGGAAATCATATCAGTTGTTATAGTAACAACACGGCATGCAATAAATGAACATTGACACTTTAGATTTGTCAGATGGGTACCATCATTCGGTCTCTAAGCCAATAGTACCATCTTATCTCTTTGTAAATACCTTGCAGTTACCTCAATACACATTTGCCAGGCACGACACAAACTGGTGACCTTTTGACCTCTGATGATATAATTACTGAACTGATTTGTATAAGACATATATGGCATTGGAGAGTGACAATTTCTAGCATTATTTAGGTTCATTGTTATGTTCTTTTCAACTTTCGCTTCGCTATAATTGCATTCTTCAATTAGACTTTAAAATGAGATCCGGTTAGCTGTTATCGTAACAACATTTCACAAAATCAATAAAGATTGAACTTTTAGATTCGTCAGAATGTGTCGTTCGTTTACCCTTTAACACAAAAACAGCAAAATATCACATTTTAAGTAAGTATTTAACAGCAACACGCCTGTAATCTTGTCAGATTTTAGGCAACACCCATAATTGGTGACTCTTTGACCGCTGGTGGCATAATTACTCGGTTGACTTACATAAACCATATATGAAATGGCAATGTCCCTACAAACAACAGTTTGAGTGGCTGTTTTCTTAATAATTACAAAGAAAAATGTACAACTTTCCAAATATTTATTTTCGCATCACCTAAGAATAACAGATTTTGTCAAGCATGATGCTGTTTTGGTTTATACCTAGAAAATAAGGATCGCCACCGGGTTTTTTTCTCTGGGAACATTTCCAGATCTTTTAATTTAATGCTAATAATAAAAAGGTAATGCTGCCGGTGGATTCTGAGATTGGGGGTGGACGGATTACTCCGGTCACCAAACCACAGACTATAACGGTTTTGAGAAAAGTCATGCTGCGGGATACAAAGATGAATTTAGTTGATCGATTAAAAATATGACGTCACAATCATTTAGGTCACATATATGCTGACGTCATAATCTATTACGTCATGAATGACATAATTAAGGCCGTCATAAACGTCAAGTTGTACGAATTGTATGTCTTTACTGTTTAATAAACATTCGGTTGAATATGTTGAAACTAAGCGGTCTAGGCGCTATTCTATGGTGTTCTATTTGCCGTCGCGCGGCGTGGGCGCTAAAAACATGCGACATTGTCGGAAACGTCGTGCGTCGTGGGCGATAAAACGCATGCGATATTATTGTAAACGGCGTACGTCGCGCGTTGTGGGTAGTTTTTAAAATTTGTGTCTTAATAGTCACTATATCACCGGTGATATTTTATAATATCGCCGTGGATATTACAAAATATTGCCATCGATATTACAAAATATCGCCATCGATATTACACAATATCGCCATCGATATTTTGTAATATCGACGGCGACGTTACACTATATCTACGGGGATATGTTCTAACGTCGCCGGCGATATTGTGTAATGTCGCCGTCGATATTACAAAATATCGCCGGCGATATTACGCAATATCGAGGGCAATTGTGTGCCACATGGTGTTCTAAAAATGCCATCGTGCGTTGCGCGTCGAGGGCGATAAATAAAATATCGCATCTTTTTATCGCCCACGACGCGCGATGCGCGACGGAATTAATAGAACACCATACTATTCAACGGCTTACCAGTCTTGTTTTCTGGAAATTGAGATTCAGGGAATTCAGCTTTCGATTGATCCCAATATGGCATTGCTCATTCGGTACTGAGCAGAAATTATTCATGTGACGCCATAAACCCATCTGATAAAACTGATAACACAGCAGTACAGAACCAGTACCTGAACCGTAGCGGTCAATACGACCCGGGACCGGCCCCGCAACCAGTGTTACTAGGGTCTGCTAAGAAAATCATCATCATTACGTAGTCCATAAGTGGTTAAGACTAAAGGCCCACCTAGAGACATCGCCTGTGGTTCTTTGTGATTAGGACCATTTTAAAATTGTATGTGCCCCAATAAGGTGGTTGCTTAAGACACGTGTGTTTGCAATTTATCGCGGTTAATGAGCGGCAACGAATACGCAAGAGGTAAATGGTTCGTTGCCATGGAAGTAAATAGTTTTTGCTTAAATTGTGATGGTAATGAGCTATACTTAAAGTATTGCGTCATAAAGAGTGCGTGTTATTCTTCACAATCTTAATAAAATTGTATAAAAAAATGATGACACAAATTACACAAAGCAAGAAAATGATTACAACTACCAGCACAACCGCATGGAATAGAAGCTAATGTAATTTTCATTTAAAAAACGGCCATATACATTTTCACAACACGTATATATGGCTGTGCGCATACGACGTGTGCGCGGGTGCGTACGTGTGTGCGTGAGTGCGCGCGCGTACGTACGTGCCTGCGTGCTGCGTGCGTACGTGCATGCGTGCACGTCTATGTGTATGGGTTTATGTGTGTCAGTGTGCGTGCATGTGTGTGAGTGCACGTGTACGTATCGGTGTGCGTATACGTGCAACTAGGTTCGTCCTTACCACGAAATACTTAAACAACAATACATTACCCGTATTGATACCAATCCTGAGTTTGTATGTATCGGTCGTGTTTGGAATCACCAGGTTTGGAACGGACTCCAGCAACTCCAAAGCCAATGTTGCAATTTCTAGCGCATGGCGGTTTCCATTACGTTGTGGTAGACCAGATGCCACCATGTATGCGTCACCTACGAATACAGGCAATAAGAAAAATATTGCAAGGGCCATAACTCTGCTATTTGTGGGCGTGGCCTCTTCAGCTTCATAGCCCAAATAGAGATTTCTAAAAGGAACATACCTACCAAATGTGGTTTTAATCTATCGACAAATGGCGAAACGTGCCACACTTGTTGACAGACGACAGACAGCAAACGGCAGACGACAGACGACAGACAAACCGCGATTGTATAAGCTCACCTAGGTAAGCTAAAAGTATAGCTCAGAAATAACGTGCTTCCAGAGCAAAATAAAACATGCTGTTGAATATTTTTAACGTAGCAATGTCTTCCAATCCAATGGGCTGTTGCAGTTTAGCCACCATTCATATGACGTCATAATCAACCACGAGACGTGTAGTATCATCATAATCAGGGTCTTCATGAATGACGTAGATACGTTTGTCACGAACGCTTAATTGATGGCAGACTAATCGTTGGTGTATGACTTGTATGTTTTTACCATTTAATAAACATGCTGTTGAATATTTTGAAACTAATTTTACTGGGCGCTGTTGCTGACATAGGGAGCAATAGCGCCCAGTCAAACCAGTTTCAAAATATTCAACAGCTTACCTGTATAGCTTTCTGCAAATCGATAGATATCACTATCTATCGATTTCAGCGATCAGCGATAGATCTTCCAAATTCGAAAACTCATTTACAACTTAATACAGTTTATATTCAAATATTTTGAAACCAATTTGACGGAAATTTATTGTTGTCTATGGAAGTAATACATTCCCGTCAAATTAGTTCCAAAATACTCAACAAATTCCCTACATGGTTACCTTGACAATGGGGTTCTTGTGGATACAAGGTTCAAAGGGTTAACTGTTTGCTCTAGAATTCCTAGTTTTTCTATTCTGACCATATTCTTCAAATTTCTTATTGATATCTTCAGAAGTTAAATTGTTTTACTATAAGTATGCGATGTCATCAAGAGGTTCTCCACAACATCGTGATAGTGCAGATGTACTCATACTTCCAGGTCCCTATCACCATATCAAGTTTCGTCTTCATTAGCAAACCGACTTTGGAGTTATTCAGTTTTACAATAAATTTATAAAGATGGTTTATGGACGCGTCGACTTCTAAGGCCCGTTTTATAAGTCGAACTTTCTGTCTCGCTGCGCTAATGACGACTGGTTGATTTATATCGCGGACTTAAGTGGCATGGCACAAGACAAGTTCGACTTATAAATCGGACCTAAGCGTGCTAGGATAGTCTGCAGCGTTCATCGATGCGTGGATCAAAGGAAGAAGCCAACGGAAAACGAATAATAAAACAAGAATAATCAAAACAATAACTAGGGTTTATAGTTTTCTAAACGGAAGTTTGGAAGTCTAAATAAAAAAACAACAAGAATTGCAACAATTACAATAAGCTTCCTGCAATTCGTGCTTTGGACACTAATTCTGTATTTGCTGCAATTACGAACAGATGTTCACGAACGCAAAATATGTTCTTTAACTGTTGAAATAACAACCCGGTGTCTCAATTTCAAGACAACTATGCAGAAAAGCTGTTGAATACTTCGAAACTAATTTGAAATAGTCAACAGAATATTTATGAAATAGTACATGATGTGCATGGGTAGGAGGGTTAATCTTGGACTGTGTAATTAGTTGCACAATTCTGCTTCTCCGCAATCTCGCGAAATATGAGCTTTAGCTACGACAATAAATCGTTTTTTCGAGCGCAATCCACCAGTAACGTGATTGGGCGGGTAACAATTATAAAGAGACGTGATTTAACCACCCCCACATAAGAAGCAACATCGTTCAAACACAGGGGTGGGGTTGGAGCATATGTTTATTATGTCTATCATTTCCATTTGAGCATCAAATTAATCTTAGCCTATGGCCGCCTCCATTCAGTTCAGTTCATGTACGGGATTCCCGCCTCTTCAATAGGCGCACCAGGATAACGAGCCTGGTATATGTTATATACATTGTATAAATCTATCTGTTCAGGCAAGCGGGCGAAGTGTTAAAATATAAACGCATCCAGTTCGTTCCGCCCTCATCACAGTTGTGGCTGTAGACATAAATAGTTACTTAGACTGTACATATATCATACGCACAGCAAGCTTTAGACTGCTCAAAGATATTATTGCGAAGCAGTTCATGTGTGTGTGCCGGAAGAATACTCCACATGCATGAGGATTACTGGCGTAGTAGTTCAACAAGGTGCATCTATTGGCATCTCAGATATGAAGTTTGTATATAAAGTCTCGAGTGCACTTTTCCACTTTGTTGAATAGCGAAGTGATGTCAATACATGATTCTTGGGTGCTCAGCCAGGGAATCAGTACTTGTGAACAGTCTAGAGTTAACTGGACCCGTATCAGAAGTTTATCGACCATTTTGGTCACATCACGCATCCCATACACCGTCAACAGGATCTTCGTCAGCCTAGATACATACTTCTGGCGTAGCTAGGCATACAAGTCACATTTAGCAATCACATCCATTGACCCTATCTCAGTTCCCTTTCTTAGAGAAGGTCTAGCCACATAAATGTACCGCACCACAAGCACTAAGCATGCTTCTCACCGATTCTCTAAGAGAGCTATTGGAAACCACCACTTCTCAGTCGACTTGTGACCTATTTTTCTTTTAGACTGCTTGGCCTGCAACCAGCCAAATTTAGGCACACTCAGAAGGACAACCTCTGGATGTCTACCGAGCGCAACGGATCAACCATCGACTAAAATCCTGATCTTCCGCCCACCCCCACCCCCACCCCCACCCCCAATTCGTCAAAGTAGAGACACCAACGTAGAAATTCGTCCCGATCCACCGTAAGCGCACTCTCTGGAATTAGCTCTTACTGCTAAATGAGTTTTCACGACCGAATAACCCTTTTCTGTGTGCACTGACTGAATGAATAGCCACTGTCAGTGATGTAATGACCACCGGGAAATACCCTCCGCTGTCTCTCACTCCTCTTCCGAATGTCCGTTCCTCTTTCCCTTTTCCTGTTGGAACCCATGCACCCGAGAGACAGTCAACCTCGCTGTCAGACAGGCCCTCCCACTTCTCGAGCGACGATCTTAAAAAGTTAGGGCGGCATTTCGAAAGTCGGATGATAAGGATGCATATTGGTCCTCTCAGCGCCCTGTCGCACGCCTCTTTTTGGCCGAGAACAAAATACAGCACACAGAGAACTTGAAATAAACTAAAGCAGACTAAGTTCGCCCTCATAACTTTTCTCTCTCCTTCGATCCGCTCCCAAGACCACTAGCGCCCATGAGAGGATCGCCCACACACCTGCCATTCCCTATGGGATTAACCTGACCAGATCCCTCTTCTCGGAAGCAACTACTCATCGGCCTGGGTCACCTCTTTGAGCGCGCGTGCCCAGAAGATTTGCCTCCCTCATTGCAGACAGAGCTACTGCCAAAGCATCCCCACTGGCAGCGTCACTGGTGCTTCGACGACCCCCTTCGCCTCAACAATCACCACCACCACTGCCACGAGCGCCACAACCACGCCACTTGCGACGCCACTTCCGACACTGCATCCGTCACCAGCACTGCACCCAGCAACACATGTGCTCCGAAAGCCACTGACAATACATCCTGCATGAACGTATGCATTGGAGCCGACCTCCTTCACTCCGACTCACTGACAAGGGAAGAAGAGAAAAAACCTTCGCTACCTATGAAACCGCTGCAGCGCAACCACCCCATAAGGAAAAAGAACCGAGATGACCGCCCATTTGCGAGACAATGGCTGGCCATCCACAATTGTGAACCAGCTGAGGCAATCGATTTTCTTAACTGCCACTTGCTGTCTTGCCAGTTACTGCTCTTTGATATTTGGATTCCTACGTATGTTTCCATAGCGGGACAGGACCTTCTTGTCTATTGTTGCCTAGTTGCTGGCAATATGCTATTAATAATTGCTGCAGGGATGCTGTTCTGTCTCTGGTCGAAATAATTGCATCCTTTCCTGTTACACATTTGGACCTCCTGTGCATGCTTGCTTGCGCATATACCACTGCTGCTGTGTTTCGACTGCTTGCTTGTCTAATGAGTCATGTGTAAGCTGTGTAGTCGCCAAATCCTGCCGTTGCCCTATAACAGGGTCTATTAACAGATTTGCTGCTTGTCTTCACTCATACATATCTTCTGCTGATGTTGTGTCTCGTGCCTCCTGGCTGTATCTCTGTGGCGATGGGCACGGTTCTGGGATCCTCCATGCATCCCTGACCTCACATACACCGCCGTCTGGTGGTGTTGCATCTCAGGTTTCTTGTCGGCATCTCTTTGGTGATGTGACTGCTGTTTATATTCTTGCATTCCACTAACTAATACTCCTTCTCCATGTCTGTGTTACTATACATCTCAGTCATCACATATGTTGCTGTTGGCTGGTGCTGTGTTTTAGGCTTTCTGGCTACATATTTATTATGGTGGGCCTGCTTCTCAGACTTTTACATTCCACCATCACTCCTCTATGGCTGGGTGCCTTTATATATACGCCCAATCTCACATATTGCGTAGTCTGCTGGTGTTGCGGCTCATGATTCCTGGCTGTATCTCTTAGATGTGCTTGCTGCTCATTCCATCAACACTCCTTCTCCATTGCTGTGAGTTTCTATACCTCACATATGTCGTCGTCTGCTGGTACTGTGTTTCTGGCTTCATTACTGTGAATCTATCGTGATCGATCGGGTTTTCAGGTCCTTGCATCACATTAACACCCTTCCATGTTTGTTTGCCTCTGTACACCACTGACCTCACGTCGTCACCTCCTACCATATCATGAGTGTATTTTCTCTTTCTCACTCTCACTCTCTCCATCTCTCTCCCATTGTCTTGGCGCATGTAGGAACAATGTCTTACCTGCTGCTGATGTTACTGACTGTATTTCCTTCTGTGCACCTGTGGTATTCTTTCAATATTTGTGCTCCCATGGCTTTAAAATCGTGGAAGTATCTCATCCCTTCCAGGTGTTTGCCATCTATTCATCTGCCAGTCTTTGTCATGGCATCTCCTACGTTGGTCAATTCTATCCCTCGGCCGGTTCCTCCATAGACCAGTTCTTGCCATTCTTGTGTATCACTCATAGTATGGGTGACTGTGGCTTCTATCCCATACACGACTGTTCTCTAGTCGACGCCAGGGTGATTTCACTAATCTCTCACCTCGGCTATGGCGGCTAGACTGCGTGCTCTGTATGTGCTTGGCATAGGGCATCACCGCCTATCCTCCGTTGATTTGCCATCTCGATACCTGGATGATCTCAATTCACTTTCACTTGATGAGTTTCTCCCTGTGCTCACATTCCAGTTAGTGTCTTGCAGCGTACCATGGTTACAGTTCCATTGCGTTCTAATCAAAATATCCGGTTCGAATGTCTAATCTCTGTTTAGGTGATTAATTTCCAAAGTTTTTTAGCCTACTGCTTAGGTCGACACAAGATATGTTCCACATCTCCTCTTCCATACTCCCTCCAGCCATATTAGGTCTGTTGTATTCATTGTTTCTCAGAAACGCCTGCTCTGCATTTCCGTGTCCTATCTCGGCTGCCAGTGATATTTTAGCTCTCTGTTGCTCCTCTCTAGTTCTGCAATTTTAATGTTCTGCTGGGACGATAAGACATAAATGGCTGCAAATCTACCTCTTTCATTCTTGTGCTCATCCCCTCTTTTGACCACTTCCTTCTCTCTCTTTTCTAGTTCTTCATGAGTGCTGCTTCTTTAACCCTAATCTCTTTCAGTTACTTCTGACAATGACAAGCTTTATTAGTAGCTTCATAGTGGTTACTTTCCCCAACTTATCGTGTGCCACAGGCTGCTTTCCTTTGTGCTTTATTCGTTGCGTTTGTTTTATAGCCTCATTTCCACTGTTACCCTTCTTGTTGGTAATAACTACTACTCTACCGGCAGGTTTGGTTACAGTAACCTCATCCATTGTATGTGCCTTTCCTGCTACTTCCACATTCCTACATGTTGTTCTTCCTTTTTCCTAGTTAGCTACCCTCAGTAGTTCTTCTTGGCAGGTGTCTTTGCTGGTATTATGCTACCATTATTACTTCCTCCTCAAAATCTACTCGCTCTCCTTATCGCGCTTCCTCCTTGTCAGATATTGTTCTTTCTTCTACTGTCATATCATCTATTCTTACTGCTGCTTTCTACGCGCTATCAATCGTCATTGTTGCTCCCTCGTTGCCAGGTGTCATCACTGCTGCTTCCTCCCGGCAAGGTACTGCCCCTAGGTTGTCTAGGTCCATGGGATCGTCTTTGCAAAGACAACACGTAAACTGGGCTGAACCGTCCCCATAAAGTCTTCGAATGTCAGCTGATCTCATATTCTGGCAGTTATAATGATACCAATACAAGCATCCAGAACACTCTGTGCCCCGAGTGGTAACTTCCTCATTACACATAGGACAGCTGCCATTACCCACACTATACTCATTTGCGCTGCCTCTGTTATTACTCTGCCATGTGTGCTGATCATTTCCTTATCTTATGAACCAATCATTTCACCACCGGCCCCGTTATTATTTCATTTGTTTGAATCTGCATGTGCTTTATTACCTGGCCAAACATTAGGCTACGCCTATCTGATGTGTGGCTATTACTCGGTTGTAATTCCATTCATATAGGGAACTTCATGCTGCTCTCATCTGCCCGCTGTGAAATGGTATTAGAAATTTCAATATCAATCCCTTTGAGAGTGTTGGCATGACGTCGTATTAGTGTTTTAACAGCTCTAGGGCCTCTTTTACAAACCATTGCATTGTCGGTTTTCCTTTCACCAATATACTTGTTGTTTGGTGTTGTAACAATTTGCTGTGTAGCATTTTACTACATTCTTTCTTCCTACAGCTGCTCTTTTAAAGAATGTTCATCCGCTCTTCTACCACCAATCCACTCTTCTCACATGCTTCAGCCCATTCAGCTGTCATTATAGTCGCTATTGGCTTATTAAGGTATCTGAAAGCTTGCTTGGCGAATTGATAAGTCGCTGGGGTGTATATGATATACATATTTCTGCTCTTGGTTTTGATGGTTATCAGCTGTCGGTCACATTCTAAACAGTTTTTGTTCATTGCTTTTTTAGCATTTAAAAATAGGCTTTCGTTGCAACTTTATCATATTGTGTCTCCACATCGTTGCCCATATAGGCTCTCCTTACAGGGCACTTACACATCCCTGGTCGTCGTGCTGCTATATTTATCGACTCATTTGCTCCCTCGAGTCGATAGCTGTAATTTAATCCTGCGAACCCAACCAAAGCTAGATATCAAAGCGTAAAAAATGTGTTGTCGCTTTTCAAAGAAATTTGATAGAAATATCGCAATATCACCAATAAAAATGCAATAAAATAACGCAATGATTCCACGTGAAGGTACATGGTACACGCGATATTTTACCGACCTTCCGCATACCCTCTTTCCGTTCAGCGTTCCGCAATCCGCACCCAGCATGTCAGGTAAACGCAGCTTTACACGTTCCACATACCGTTTATTGCGTGCAGGTAAATGGATGAAGGAAAATAGTAAAGAGCGATCTGAAGTATATTCCGTAATTCCGTTTCCGCAACCCGCTTTCCGCATTCCGCGTGCCAGGTAAACGCAGCTTTAGCCAACCATGAACCAACTCAGTCGCGCAAACATGCCTTAATTTACTACCACATTCAACAACTTACGCATATGGTTGACTTTACACAACATTTCTAAACTACAACAACAACAACAACAACAACAACAACAACAACCGTACAGAATGTACATATATACGTGAGCGTATGCACGGAGTCAGGAAGTATAGTTTTAAGCTTTAAGCTTACTGTTTACAAAGAAAATCATGGAGGATTTCATAGTATATTAACAGTTAGCTATCAAAGACAGGGTCAAGTTCGGGTGGTTACTCATATTTAACTATAATTAACTAGACATCAACCGAACTTGAAATAGTTAGCTAGCTAGTAAACCATAGTCGGCCAAGTACACGAGCTTTTATATTGTATGCCAATATTCCCAAGACCCATTTCCTTCCCACGTTATCTGATATGGACGTTTATCTTAGTGAACAAAAATAACCAATTTTAGGTCATCAAAACAGATGACAGAAAATTTTAGTCGAGACTCGTACCCGTCTCCAATTTTCTGCAATAGTAAGTCGATGGGGAATAGGGTACCAACGACGTATAGTCGACTAAACAGCGTTCGCGTGGGCATAACAACTGCACATGTTCAGTATACCAGCAAACTGACTGTAGTTAGTCATCCGAACGTGACCCAAAATAACTGTGTTTGATGTCACGATAAAAAAATTAAATTGCAATGCAGAGCTTATATATACAGTACAGCTCAGGAGTATCTTCGAACGTTTCAAAAACAAAATAAATTATTCGGAATATTTTTTATCATAATGGCAGAATAACATTTTAGCCATGGCCAGCCCATGGCCAGCCCATCTTTAGCTAAGCTCTACGCCCACTTACCCCGTGTTGGGATCGATCGATCCCTGAACTCCCTGACTATCAATTTCCATAAAACAATACAGGTAAGCTGATGAATAATTTGAAACTAATTTGACTGGGTGCTATTGCTGCCTATTAAATAGTAAAGACATACAATTCGTATAACAACGCTTAGTCCGTCATCAGTTAAGTGTTCGTGACGAACATAGCTACATCCTTCATGACGTAAATGATTATGATGTCATCCTACAAGGTACGTAGTTGATTAAGACGCCATATGATCGACTGGGAATCTGGAATTCTGCGTTGAATTTGAATGCAGCAGTGTCTTCAAAGTCAATTAGGGGAGCCTATGTTCCAAATATTCAACAGCACATCTCTTATATCGTGTTCAAAATTGTACTAACTAACAGGGGGGTCAGTTTTTATTTAGGAAACATATTAGCTTATTTATGAACGTAGCATAGACTATCCCCTAACTGTATCATATGTCTATGGATGAATCTAGTGTATTGATCAAGCATATAACGTCATAATCAACAAGCTGACGTCATGAAAGACACAATTATGTCCGTCATAAACGCTTAATATATCTGTACCATTTAATAAATATTATGTTTATTATTTTGAAACTAATTTGACGGGGCGCTGTTGCATTCATAGGCAGCAATAGCAACCAGTCACATTAATTTCAAAATATTCAACAGCTTGCATGTATAGTTTTCTGGCAATTGAGATGTTTGGACGGGGGTGCAGGGATCGATCGATAACAAAAGTGTAAAAGTGTGGGCGGAGCTTAGCTAGAGATGGGCGTGGCATAGCTGAAACTGGATTAATCCATTATAAGATGAGGGCAGTGTTCTCTTTTATCTTACCTATTGTTTCAACCTTGTACACATCGTACAGTTCCAATTTGTCATCGAACGTTTCGTATAAAACATTCAACATGGCGACGACCTGAAGCGGCGTGAGACGGCTGCAGATGTCAGTAAATCCCACCACGTCAGAAAACAGCACGGTCACAGATTTGTACGCCTCTGGTGCCACGTTCTCGCTATTTAACATCTTCTTAGCCACTGTCACGGGTAACATTTGGTAGAGCAAGTTTTTAGTTCGTTTCCGTTCTTTTATCAAATCCTTCGTTTTATATTGAAGATTTGTCGCGAAAAGTTGTATTTTACTCGTTACCCGGTGAACGAAAAACACTACTGTAGGTAGAAGGATTAGCGAAATCAGGGACGTAATAACAAAATTCAAAATAAGGTTACTTTGATGGCCAACAATCTCGCTGTCCAGATGCCTCAGAATATCATTGGCGAGTTCGTCCTGAACAATTTTCAATATATCGATATACAAGGTCATGTTGTGGAACCACCATGATCCCATGGTGACCGAAGCTACCGTGGAATTGTTCTGTTCGATGAAGACCCTCATGTAGATTATATGCCTTTCGAGCTGGGTGTTGTAGTAATGCTCCTTGAGAAGACGCTTCACAAGAGGCGCGTACTCGACTGAACGTTCCAGGTAGGTCATTCCGTTTATGCGCTTCTCCAGATACCAAATATGATCGGAGTGGTCGAAACCACCTGCGAAATGAAATATGTAAGATTAACCCTTTCAGGACGAAGCCGGCCAACACCGGCCTCTGCAGGGGTCTTGAGAAATGTCCATTTGCAGGCCAATAGAAGACTATTTTTGAAAATTTACCACTGAAATGACTGGCTCGATAACCGAGCCAGTCATTCTAGTGGTAGATTTTCAAAAGTAGTCTACTTCTGGCCTGCAAATGGACATTCAATAAGTAAATATTTAAATTTTTTGAACAAATTTAGTCATTAAAGGGTTAATATACTTGAAGACAGTATAGGGAATATTTTTGTTCAAAATCACCATTCGGTTACCGGGTTCTTAGAAATAGGTGGTCAAAAGCCCATCTGTTTAAAAAAAAAAAAAGAACCGCTATCCTATGGTCAACTAGTAGTCAGTCCACACATTCTCTGTGATAATTAAAACATGGAATCGTGTGGATATTGTCACGAAGAAACTATATGAGGCGATGTATAGAGATGTCATATATGGAAAAGAGCCAGTAAACCTTTAAGCTATGTCCTTAAGAACGGAATAGAGGCGCCTGCTTATACCATACCATACCGCCCATTCTTATCTAGACTCTCTTCACTGTGTACGCATGTTGAACTCGATTTATATACTTTGAATCCTGAATTCACGGCATACTAATTTCAAGGCAATTATACAGGTAAGCTGTTGAGTATTTTGAAACTATTTCGACTGGAAGCAATAGCTCCCAGTCAAATTAGTTTCAAAATATTCAGCATAATGTTTAATAAATTGTAAACCAATCAGACCTACAATTTGTAATGTTGACGGACTTTTCGAGATTCACGATGGAGAGCTTTACGTCCGTTTGATTGTGACGACAGTAAAGAGTGACGTCATTAATTATGACGTCATACACTTGAGTTACAGATCGGATTCCCATATTAAAAACAGGTGTTCATTATAGGGCCTTTAGGCCATTCATTATCTTTACAGTCTAGAAATTAGTTTAAATTTCCTGCTCACAAGACTAACCGCATGTAGGCTATGTGCTGTCCCGTTTCTAAATTTAACATTCTCTATTGATTTCTAAATAAAATACGGTAAATGTATCAGTTCCAGAAACATTAATAGCATAAGTGTTCGTGGCTAACCTTGAACACTTGAAATACCGTTTCTCAACTTCAACACAGCTATGCATGAAAGGCGTGTTAGATATTTTAAGATTAATTCGACAAGGATGAAGATGACAATAATTAAATGAGATTTCATAATTCCGAAAAACATAAAGTCAAATTCGTTTCAAAATATTCAATATAATAATCGGTACATAATAAATAGTTTGTAGTTTCATGTCTGTAAGCGTTAAAGCGATCTTTATCATCATCAAGATCTAGACATATTTACACAGTTGAAGAATGCATCGATCGTTTTTCACATTTAATTACTTAATTATCTATTACAATGAGAAATGACGCCAAGCTCTTTGAACTGGTCGATTAAGTAGAACATCGTGTCTGGGATGTATTCGAATACTGACACATGCATTGTGTCTCTTGGACCTGGACCTAATCCCGAACGATAGGATGGGCAAGGAAGAATACCGACGAACGGCCAGTCAAGCGACTAATATAAAGTAATGGCTGCTCGTTTGGTAATGTCAACGGAGGAATCAAATTTTTAGCTATGATCCGCCCATCTTTGGCCAATCTCCACCCATACATCGCCCGCGTTGGAATCGATCGATCCCTGAACTCTAGAAAACTATACAAGTAATCAGTTCAGGGCGATCGGCTTGCCATGATTTTTTGTCTGGAAAATAAGTTTGAACAAGCCATAGAGCTTCTCGGACATTACACGCGAGCGCACGATTTGTCTCTTCCAGTGTTTGCATATGTGAATATGCAGAAATGCATACACACCCTCAATTTAAACAATACCGTGGGTATTACAAATTGCAAAGACATATAATTTAACAGAGTTATTCATATACACTAAATATGTTAATTGGATCGACTTGAATAGGGTCGAAATTGTACTATATAAAACGAAAACTGGTAACAGATATCTTCAGTTTGCATATTGCATGAATTAATGAATATTAAAATCGCCGATTAGAATCGCAGATTAAAAAAATATTTTGCAATGTTTTCCCTTTTGAACAGAATGCAAGTAAGACGGTATTGCACAATATCATACCGGTGACGATGTCAATTTTCAAACCGGTTTAAACCGTATATCGGTTTTATGGCGTTGGGGCCAAAGATGTGTCAGTACAATTATCGTATGCAATATTAGTTTTGAAAAATGTGTAGCGTGTATACATGTGTTTTCCTGAACATGTAACCCAAAATACACGCTCGCGACTTTTTTTTATATAAGCATTATCAGTAAGGTAGGCCTATATAACTGTCATCTCTGATTACGTCTATGATAACGTCAGTAATAATTGTTAAACTCTAGACGCTTTATGACTACCGATAATATGTGTTTCATATACATTAGATTAACTCTAATGTATGTGTGTAGTTGAGTAATGGACCTTTCCACTCTATCCATCTATCATATGACGTCATAATCAACAACGTGATGTGTAAAATGACATCACAAGCAATGATGTTATTATGACGTCATGACTGACGTAGATAAGTACGTTAAGAACGCATATTTGAAGACGGACAGTGCGTTGCTGTACGAAGTGTATGTCTTTATATATGTGTATTTAATAAATACATAGTTGAATATTTTGCAGCAACATCACCCAGTCAAATTAGTTACAAAATATTCAACAACTTACATGTAGAGTTTTCAGGAAATTGATGGTCAGGGCATTTGGTGATCGATCAGTCACAATACGAGCGAGTTGTGGGTGGAACTTAGCTAGAGATGGGCGGGGCATAGCTAAAATGGAAAGGTCCATTGATTAATAGTTCAGTCAAATTAGGGTTTGATCCACCATTAATTTCAACAGTAATGAAACCACTTAGTTTGTCTAATTAGATTTTAGGAATGCTGTACAAAAATCTAATAAAATCTTCTGAGTGGAACATGTTGACTTCAAGATGGATGTCAAGATGGCCACAATCGAGTATACTATGACATATATCTCGAGACGGGTTCATTTTAGACCATAAAATAATGTATTCTGCAGCACATGGCCACTCTGTGACGTCTCAACCCAACAGTTGACACTAAAGTTCCATGCCTGCAAACCATTTCTACATTCACCAACCACTAATGACAAAAGTAACGAAGCCACTTTATTTTGTGTATTTACGTTTGAGAAATGGTGTATAAAAGTAAAATAAAATTGTTTGAGTGGAATATGTTGAATTCAAGATGGCTGCCAAGATGGCCGCCAATAGAGTATAATACGGCATATAACTCTAGAATGGTTCATTTTAGACCGTATACATGTATGTATGTTTACTGTATTCTGCGGCTGTAGTAATAGTTAATAATAATAATAAAATAGTAATATGCTACAGTTGCAATCGGTCCTTCTTCGCTTTGGCCCACTGTGTCTTGTCCTCTGCCAAAATCTTTACCTTCCTTAAGTTCATTCATAATTGAACAGTACCGAGTCCTGATTGTTAGGTCACCTCGTAGCACGCTTTATTTTTCAGATCTATTCCTAGCTTTGTACTTCGAGTAAATAGAAATATGTCCCAATCCACCGAGAAAGGGTGTCTTCTGCAGCCTATGACCACTCTGTGACGTCACGACACTAATTTCAACAGGGCGCAGCTACAGAGACATTGTATGGGCTCAAAGACACTTGGATTTCCCTAAAATGGGAATTGACATGTCAGACGCTTTCGACAAAATTAACGTTCACAAATCCTAGATGCACTACGCAAGGCCCGTTGCAATGAAGAATAGCGACGACTAGTGAGACTACTGCTTGCAGACACCAAGCTGAGAGTACGAGTCAACTCAGAGAAGTCTGTAGAGTTTGGGACAGCAATCGGCTCACCACAGGGAGATGGGCTATCCCCTGTGCGTTTCACCTGTTACCGTGCTGCTGCATTGAAATCCGTGGGGGAAAACTCCATAAGACTACACACACCCCACCCCAGTGTCAATACTGGATATGCCGCTAGAGATGGAATATGCAGACGATCTGGACTTCATAGAGGGGGAAAAGAAACCCCTTCACGTACTTCTCCCAATAACTGCAAGCAAACTAAAAATTGAAAATCTCTTTATGAATGAATCCAAAACAGAGTTGACCCACATATACCTATCTACAAAGCATGAAACTAAAGAAAACGACGATCCACTTCGTGGTGGCGAACCAAGGAGGAAAAGTAAAATCCAGGGCTCACTGCTTTACAGTACTGCTGACATTGCTGCACGCTGCGTCATAGATTCGTAGATCAAAAATGTCCTTGATTAGAAGACTACGTATCCGTGATGCTGTATAAATGTAACAGCTGGTACAAGGATATTCATAAAATCATTGACAATAGGCTACGGATGAAATATATAATGATACGATATCAAACCATATCTTATTGGCACAATTGCCCAAACTCACTACCTTAGTAATGACAATTTATAGAAATCTTTTTGGCAATTCGGATATGTAGATATGGTGAATACACCATCTTTAAATGTAGACGATACATGCATCTCATGGAATGATTGAGGAATGTGGTTGGGACGTTTTAGCATATTAATCCACTCACATGGACTACTCTTCCACGCCATGTCTAATTTACTGTGCACTAACAGTTCAGACCGATTTCAGAATACAAGGGGCAAGAAATTTTCTTATCATTACGTACAATATCAGCTATAAATGTGCTTTAATAAAGTCGTCATAGAAAAGCGTGAGTCCTGTTATAGTATTTCGTATGGGCGGATTAAAATAGATTGGCTCATTTAAAACATCTGCTCTACAAGCAGGTTGTGATACTCTTGTGACATTAAAGAAAAAACATAAGCTTAATAAGGATTTGTAAAATTAAGATCGTATGTTACCAAGTGTATTTATATCAATGTGTATAAAAATAATTGGCAATCATAATTCATATTTTGAACTTGTCTCAGGAACCAGCTAGTGAATCTAAAACACGGATCATTTAAGGGCATTTAAAGCTGTGATCGATTGAACATATTGCATACCAAAGGCTTTTAGTCTCGACCCCAAATGCACCAAAACCTGCCCTCCATGTTCTAGGAGCAGAGAAACTAACTTCTTCGACATCCAATGCTTTCCCTGCCAAACTAAATTTTCTAGACGTTTCTGAATAGAATTCATCAGCTCAACAGGGTGTTCCACAATGGCAAATCTATGCCAAAGCTTAGATGCAACAAGATTTTGCTACCATAATACCGCCTCTTAATGTGCGTGATTTCGATAAGTTATCATGTCTAATGTTAATTTTCATTTCCATGCCTTCTCAGTTTCTGTCTGAATACATAACTGAATTCCCTAGAACCTTTAATCCATCATTATTCCTTTATATTCCCGAAGGTTGGTCAACTCTGCCCTTCCATGCACTGCCCTTCCATCCTTCCGTCGTTTCCAGATAAACCTTAGCATTGGACGAATTCTTCATATATCTTTAACTAATGCTGCAATGCATCAATATATTTTCTAAGGTAGGAAAAACAGTAACATCATCTGTATAAGTGGAGCAAATAGCATGTTCATCTGTTGTTTCAGGCAGGGTTACCTTTAAGCCTCTTTCTGAACCTAACTTATGAAGTAGTGGTTCTATGCATATATTACAGGGACAGATCTGGCTTTCTCTAATTGCTAGCCAATAGAATAGCCAACTACCCTTTTTCTTGGCCAAATCTGAACTATTTTAGCCAATGTTTTCCAATGTCTACGACCTATGACCACCAGGTACCCCTTTCAACCAGATACAAGATTATGTTGAATATTTTGAAACTAATTTGCCTGGAAGCTGTTGCTGCCTAAGGCAGCAACATCTTCCAGTCAAATTAGTTTCAAAATATTCAACAACTGGTCAATATGGGTGATTTTTTATGAGATATTAGGAGTTCAGGGTTTATTTGATTACAATAAAACATAATATATAAGTACTAGTTACATAAATTATTTATTATAAATATATAAGTACTAGTTACATAAATTATTTATTTTTAAGATGTTTTTTCAAGGTTAATTTTAATAATATTCTACTTTGAAATTATGTATGGTGTGATTTTAATCATTAGCCAAATATTTAGCCAATCCTGCATTCTATTAGCCAGATCTCAATTTTACTAGCATTGGGCTAATTGGCGAATGGGTAGGTCGGCACCAGATAAAAGGCAGCCTTGCCTGATACCCTGTTTGAAGGCAAAGGAAACTAATAAGGCATTATTCATTTTAGCAAACCTTGAGTGTCACAGCACAGAGAAGACAAAGTAGAAGAAGAAGAAGAAGAAGAAGAAGAAGAAGAAAAAGAAGAAAAAGATGAAGAAGAAGAGGAAAAAGAATGGCTATTAATTGCGTTTCCACAATAAAGCAAATGGCTTTGGGATATTGAATGGTCTTCTTTTATCAGTAGACTTAGGCTACTGGTTACAAATATTCTCTAAAATTTAGATCAATTGCTGTCAAAATAACAACATTATTGCAGGTCCCATGTGAAACCATACGCTGACAAAATTCAGGGTTAATCGAATCAAATTTGTTAGAGAATATAGCTGCCAAAGTTTTCTAAAAAGAATATATGAATCTCCTACTTTCAAACAGAATAATTAATTATAACCATAAAATTCAGAAAATATGTTCAAATTACAAACTAGCAAATTTCATCTGTAGATTATCTGTTGAAAAAAGGATCGGTAACAACTGAAAAGGTACTGAAAAGGGGAAAAATGATTGACAACCTTGAAAAATGAATAAACATGACAAATTTCAGCCAGCTAATGATGTAATTATATTGCATCTCTGATTTGCAGGAAACATCCCTGCTGTCACGTTACTCTCAATCGATAGCGCACACGCTGTTAATGCCTATCCCTCGTTTTCTGCTGCACAAACGAGAAAGAGTAGGCGTATTGAATAGTAACCATTTTACCCCGAAAGGCCCAAAACGCCAAATTCCTAAACGATTATGTTGAGTATTTTGAAGCATATTTGACTGGGAGCTGCCATGTTTCTTTCAAATTAGTTTCAAAATACTCTACTGTTGCTGACATAGGCAGCACTAGGTTCCTGTCAAATTAGTTAAAGGTTTTCAAATTGTGATTCCGGGAACTCAGGGTTCAAATGGTTAACATTTTGAAATGGAAATATCATATACGAAAAATATGTTATGTTGTAAAAACAGTATATGGACTAACATTTTGAAGAAGCGTTACTGGGAACTGGTCAACAACATAGATATGTAACGGTCTTGAATCTGGCAGTCAAGCGATTTCGTGTAAGAAGCAACCCTCAAAGTCTATTTCATTTTTCCGTATGGATCTTAAAAAGAAGTACGTTTGATAACTGTCCTATTCCTGTACCACACCATTGTTCGTCTTGACTAATACCGGGTGCATCAACGCTTCCAATATCGAGATAAATCTACTTTCTGTGGTTTCTTTTTTCTCTGAGTCATTTGACGGGCAGCATTTATGCTTACAGGACAATATCCTTTGTTCTCTGCAAAATAGATTTTCGTAATTTGACACAATGCCTGGAATTGTAAGAGAAAAAATATTTTGACCCTAAAGGAAAGACTAAAACTAGGAGATCGTCGCGTAAATAAATCTCCACGCGTCTTGCGTATAGTGTTTGCAAGAAATCTATTATGCCCGCCAAATTGTAATTGTAATTTGTGTTCCAGTTATAGCCATACATTTTATAACTGTCTTGTGCAGTTGGTAATCCAGTAAGTGTCTGCAAATCCAATTACGTGTTTTGTAAAGATGACACATACATAAGCAGACGTTCTTAGTGTTGTGTTGTCTCCAAAGTATATGATTATTGGTATATGCATCGTTTATTTCTAAGAGGTGTTTGATGATGTTTAAGCGGAAGCATTCAGAAACGTGTATCTGTAGGGAATGTGTTTAGTCCAATCAATATAGAGGGAAAATGACAAATCAACCACTAAATGAGGAATCGATCAATCGATCCCTGCACTCTCTGAGTCTCAATTTCCAGGTAGGCTGCAGATTGTTTTGAAAGCAATTTAACTGGGTGCTGTTGCTGCCTATGGCAGCAACAGCGCCAAGTTAAATTACTTTCAAACTATTCAATAGCATCTTTATTAAATAGTAAAAATATAAAATTCGTACAACAACCCTTAATCCGTCACCAGTTAATCGTTCGTAGGGAACTTATATACTTCATTCATGACATCATGGATTATGACATCAACCTATACACCACGTAATTGTGTATGACGTCATTTGATTGATGGATGAGCTGGAGAGTTACATTGCAACAGAAAACAGTTGTATTTTCTTGAATCTCAAACATGATATATCTTGTTCGTTGCATTCACCACCATATGACGTATTCAGGCAAATTGCTTTTTCCAAACTGGAAAGCAAAGGAAGCTGTTTTAAGTCACCGTCCGTGGTCTGTCACTCATCCGTCTGTCGTATGTCTGCCCGTCAGCTGTCCATCCATCAAATTTTGCTTTAAAACGCTATTCCTCATTAACCGCGTGGCGGATTTCAACACAATTTGCAAGGTCCCTATAGGAATAGGCTTCAGAAATTCTATACAGAATTTTGATTGGTCAATTCTTGGGATGAAATCATAAACTTTATGAAAAATCTACCGGAAATTGTCAAAACGCTACTCCTCATTAACCGCTTGGCAGATTTCAGCTTAATTTGGGTAGATTGACCATATAGGGCTAAACTTCAGAACATATATACAGAATATTCTGATTGGTCCATATTTTGGGTGTAAATATTAGATTTTATGAAAGATTTACAGGGAATTGTCAGAATTCTATGGCATCATAAACCGCTTGACAAATTTCAACCCCAGTTGACTGCATAGACCTTATCTGGGTAGTCTCTAGAACGTCTATTCAGAATTCTGATTGGGTGATGTTTTAGGTGAAAAACTTGCATTTTCTGAAAAATGTCCTAGAAATTTTCAAAACATATCTCCTCCTTAACCGCTTGGTGGATTTTTATCCAAATTTGTTAGGAAGGATTCTATTCCGAATTTTAGTTGGTCTGGTGGTCATCTTGGATTTGTAGAAAATTTTCTGGAACCATTTAAAGCACTACTCCTTAATTAATAGCCTAATTTAAAAGAAACGTAGGTGGAATGATCCTATGGCGGTACGCTTCGACATATCAAACGAGTTTGTACAGATGATAGTTAAGTCTATCGTGGCCAGTCCATAGTCTAAAGAGAGATGTCTGACTCCTTCGGGTTAAGCTGCATAGTAGATCTTTCAGAGTCCTTTCATTGCATTTTCTCAAATTGATGTTCTGTTTAAGCTCATCAAAACTGATTGTTCAATCAATCTGTTCTTGGTTGGATCCTTCTTTGGCTAACTTGTCAGCTTTTCGTCCCCAGCTATCCCACCTATGGGCTGGTAATCATTGGAGAATGGTATGATTTTCAGAGCATATAAACATCACAAAATATCTAGATCACAGGTGTGGAATGTGATGAATTTTGAGTTCGAATGCCGAAGGTAACAACATCAAAATTAGCCTGATAGGCAACAAAATAGCCATAGCTTGGTAAATATTCACAGTGGGTACTTATTATTGGTATTTGTCATAACTAATGATGCTTTTATGACGTGGCATTAAGAAACAAATATGCAGGGACTGACCTGGCTTTCTCAAATTGCTAGCCTATAGATTAGCCAACTACCCTTTTCTTGGCCAAATCTGAACTATTTTAGCCAATGTTTTCCAATGTCTACGACCTATGACCACCAGGTACCCCTTTCAACCAGATACAAGATTATGTTGAATATTTTGAAACTAATTTGCCTGGAAGCTGTTGCTGTCTAAGGCAGCAACAGCTTCCAGTCAAAATATTCAACAACTGGTCAATATGGGTGATTTTTTATGAGATATTAGGAGTTCAGGGTTTATTTGATTACAATAAAACATAATATATAAGTACTAGTTACATAAATTATTTATTATAAATATATAAGTAATAGTTACATAAATTATTTATTTTTCAGATGTTTTTTCAAGGTTAATTTTAATAATATTCTACTTTGAAATTATGTATGGTGTGACTTTAATCATTAGCCAAATATTTAGCCAATCCTGCATTCTATTAACCAGATCTCAGTTTGACTAGCATTGGGATAATTGGCGAATGGGTAGGTCGGCCCCTGAATATGTAGCATAATATATTGTCCCAGGTAGTTTTAGAAAACATTTAGCGTAAGGCATAGAACCTAAAATGGAACACATCGACATCTATAATTAAAGCATTAACAATATCAGTTATTTTGCGATTTTAATATGTTGACTCATTAACTGATTTTTTGCCTGGCTTGCATGACAACTCTTTTAGGGGCAATATTGATGAGAGTGCCATACAATGAGTTCCAAACATCATCACTAACAACCAAGAACAGCATATTCATTCTATGGATGGATTACACATTCTTCGCCTGGCAGGTTTTAGGGCACGCCTGCTAATTGACGAGTCCAATCTGCCAGTCAAGTACATGACGTCAAAATCAAATACGGCACAGGTAGGCTGATATCAAAATTAAAATGCATCATGAATGCTGTATCTAAGTCCGTCAGGAACTCTTGATATCCCGTCATGACCATGTGTACGAATTGTATGTCTTTATTACCTAATAACCATTTTGTTGAATACTTTGAAACAAATTTGACTCGACACTGTTATTGCCACAGGTAGCAACAGCACCAAGACAAAAAAGTTTCAAAAGAGTCATCCGCTTACCTGTATAGTTTTCTGAAAATTCGGGATGTTCCGGTTTCAATCGATCCCAACACTAGCAAGGACTGAGTGGAGCTTAGCTAAAGATGGGCGCGTCATGGCTATACGTGGATTCGTCCATTGAGCACGTCCTCGTGTCTTAGGACCCTCAAGACAACATGTGGCTTAAAAGCCACCCAAGGTGATGTATGGGGTCGTGTGTGCATCGGTTAACCATTCTATACATGAAGCAGCATATATTGGTAGTGTACACATGGAGTTGGCACTCAGCAACCCGTCAACTAAAGGATTCTACTGAGATTAAAAAGCTGGTGGAGTTTCTAAAGATCAAAACCGCCTTCGGAAAGGACCCTAATCTTATGATCCGTGAATATTGTTCGAGATATAGAAGTTTAAGGCATGTTTTAATAGAATGACTGTGGACAATGTTGACAGCTAAATATTCCTAGAGAAAGATCGAGCAGAAATTATGGATTCCAAGTCAAAATCGGCGACTTATCATTGTTAGCACACACAAAGACAACATCTGTGAAGTATGTGGGTATGGTTATTAGCTCCAACAACAGGAATTCGTCCAAAGGATACTAAACCAATGCTTGCGGATGCCATAACGAAACTTGCACCAGGAATTTCTGATCGGGAAGAAGCTAGGTTTTATTAATGGAGAGACCCGATCTGTCACTCAAGTAGCTGCCGTCATAATCAATTACGTCACATATTAGGTGGCATCACAAATAAATAACGTAGAATTCTCCGCCATGTAGCTACAAAAGCTCGTCAGGTGTACGAATTCTATGTCCTTGATGGATTTAAAATATAATAAACATTCTGTTGAATATTTTAAAACTAATATGACTACTGCAACAGCTCCTGGTCAAATGATTTCAAAATAATCAACAGCTCGCGTGTATAATTAACATGAAATTGCAATTTTGCGAATTCAATGTTCGTGGTTTATAAATCTAATCCAACACGTACACAACGTGGATGACGCCTAGCTGGAAATGGGCAGGGCGGCGCAAGTACTTGATCAGTCTATTATAAATATCTCCTTGATGGAGGTGCCTTGTCAGAAATATAGCCCTTATGTATTTGATGGCGGTAACAGTAGGACAACATTCAAGGATGGCACCCAGTGCAGAGACGCGTTGGTATGGCAAACAAGGAGAACGAGCAATGGGTAATTAATATACTCTATGATTATCACAGAGTCATGCGCTGGCACGCACTCACGCACGCAGGCACGCACGCACACTTTTAATAGAATATGTCACTTCTAAATACCGTGGCACCTGGGAAGAGAAGCGGTATATCAACTCCTGTAAAAGAGCTTTTATTAGCGAGATTCCAATCTTATTATGTTTCAGTGGCATGGAATGTTTTGATCACCATTCGCTCTATATTACACATTGTCTGCGTACATAAACACGTTTGTGCATTGTCATCCAAAACAACTGGAAATTGAATTGCTTAACTAACTCTTCGAACCTTTATTTTCAAGAATGTCACAACAAAAATTTCAAGGCAACTATATATGTAACTTGTTGAATACGTCGAAACTGATTTGACAAGAATCTGCTTTTTCCTCATACAGCAACATCTCCCAGTCTAAACAGTTTCAAAATAATAAAAAGGATGTTGTAAATTGTAAATGAATTTTAGAATTCAGATTTTAGAATTCAAAACACATCATCAGAACAATTTATGAACTGTAAATAGAATTCGAGAATTCGAGCTCACCGTTTCATAGTGGGTTGATGTATTTTTCAGGCCGGTTATGTGGGTTTCTGGTTCGGTAGAAAACTTGCCTCTCTATCGAAAAACATTTTGCTTAATAAAATATAATTATCTCGTTTCTCACGACTCAACCACACCAAAAAAGTTACGCGTCTATTCGCTCGCATAGCGTTACGTGGCGTGTGGCTCGCGGGTATAGATTGATAAAAGCCGGATTCATTATTGACCGGGTGGTCTTTGTTTGTTTATGGGTACAGGGATCCATTTCTAGCAACACCCTGCCAATTTCTAGCGAAGCTTTGCTCACGCCTTGCCAGTGTTGGGATCAATCGAACCCTTAATTGCCAAAATCCCATTATCAGGATAACTATGCAAGTAAGCTGTTGAATATTTTGAAATAATTTGACTGAGCGCCCAGACAAATTAGTTTTTAAAATATTTAACACACTATTTATTAAATAGTAGACACACACTTTGCACACTTGACGGACTATTCAATGTTCATGACCCAGCTAGAAACGTCGTTCTTTATGCATTATGATTGTGGGACAATCCACACGCTTCTTGGTGTGCAACACAACATTGAGCTCAATGTCTGACTGATAAAAGGGAGCAGATGCGTGCTCATTGTAGAGCCAGAAGGCACTCCACGTGAGAGATTCAAGGACCTTTCATACGGTAAACATTTCGTTCAATGACCTGAGGTAGTGGTCACCAAAGCGTCCCAGTTTTATATGGTTGTGGGAACATATTTTAACCCAGGGCTGAGGCCTAAACTATGGATGAGGCCAACACCTCTAAAGGTACTCTGGGGATATACTATGAGAGAGGAAAGCCCTGGGGAGGCCTCTTGCCGTCCCCCTACATACACCACACCACCACCCTCCATGTTCCTACACCAATGCCTTTGCCCACACACCTCACTTTCAATTAGAGCGTCGCCCATACACGGCCACATAGATACCTTTATCACATCGCAGGTATAACTTAGCAATGCGAAACATCGGCAACATTGGAAACAAGTCACCGAAAGTCGTTATGCTGACTCATGGCTATACCAACCACAAGGCAATACACACCATGAACAGGAACAATGGCCAGTGTATCTTGATTCAACTGTTGCCGGGATGCTTGGAACTTAGATAGTGCCTTACAGACAGTTTCATATCCCATTACATGGGAGTGGATAACAGAAAAAACATCGGTGGCATGAATGCCACCCCAATAAGGTACTTCTCTAGGAGCAGCAGCTGAGTGTCGGAGTCCACTGCGAACAATTGAGATGTTTCACTCAGTATTGGCTGACTGCTCAACAACTTCCTCAGCACCAGATAAGATGGCCACGTTAAAGGTTTACCAGCCTAAAGGTAGCAAGGTAGGTTGCACCATATGTGTGTGGTGAGAGGGTACAACGTAACGCAGAAGTTTTTCTTTTGAGCGACGCCTAAACTTTGAGGGATTCGAGCTTGATGCGGAAGGTATTTAGTTAGCTGGTGCAGTGCTCCCCTGATAGAAGCTTGCGCTGTAAAATATTTGCATGGGTATATGCAATGTAGGATTTGTCCACAAAATCTTCATTATCAAAGGCAACAAATATCCAGCCCTCATCAGAAATGTTTTTTCTAGAATAGGATAGAATTTGGCTCTGATGGCTGTGCGGTGTAAACACACATGCGATGTCTTGATCGCTTCACTTCGTTGTAGCTAGTAGAGATCCCTACACTATTTAGTGTTGTGAGCATATCCATACCGTATGTCTTCCCATACATGTATTGCCCTAGCATTGGGTGGAGAGGGGGTTTCATTCAGCCGTGGTGAATATTGTCATATGTTTTCATCGTATCTTCCGCAGTGAATGTATCCTCTTCGCCAGACACATTGCCATCACTATCATCGTAGTCTGCATATTCTTGCTCAGCTGGCGTTTGCATTGTTTCTCTTTCAGCCATCAGGAATATCAGCCATTCGGCCGGCATTGGAGTGGTGCTTTCCCATGAATGTTAATCCCTTTCACGTCGAAGCCGGCCAAAACCGGCCTCTGTAGTGGTCTTGAGGAATGTCCATTTGCAGGCCAAGAGAATAGTATTTTTGAAAAGTTACCACTGGAATGACTGGCTCGATAACCGAGCCTGTCATTGCAGTGGTAAATTAAAAAAATAGTACTCTCTTGGCCTGCGAATGGACTTTCAATGAGTAAATATTTAAAATTTTTGAACAAATTTAGTCATTAAATGGTTGAACTCCTCGGCATCACAGAATTTGTTATCCAGGCAATATTTTTCAATGATTCATCAAATTGTCTAACAGCATCAATACCTTTAATCTTAACGGCCAAACCCGCAGCTGTGATGGTGGACGAGAAAGCTAGTTCGTAGTCATTTCGTCTGGGATTTGGAGCAGATTTAGTACGATCACCATAATGGATCTTGCCATTTTAGCTATGCCCCGCCCATTTCTAGCTAAACTCCACCCACACCTCGCTCGTGTTGGAACAGAACGATCGCTGAACTCCCTGACTATCAATTTCCAGAAGTATATACAGGTAAGCTGTTGAATATTTTGAAACTAATTTGATTGGCAGCAACAGCGCCCAGTCAAATTAGTTTCAAGATATTCAAAAACATGTTTATTTAATAATAGAGGCATACAATTCTTACAACGCGTCCGACTATTAAGAGTTAAAGACGGTCCATATAGAACCATTTATGAGGTAATGATTATGACATCATTCTACATACCGCTTAACTGATTATGACGTCATATTGTATCATTACTCTGGAAAGTTCCATTGTCATCAAGTAACGTTTTTATATCTCGGTTGTAGATTAAGAAAATTAAATGATGCAAACAACACGTAATGTCTTAGACATTTAAAAAATACCCTTCTCAATGTGTGTGAAACAGTGATGTTTGGCCGGGTTTCGATGATCTTTTACCTGACCTTGACATTAACCTGTGACCTTGACCTCCAATCATGGAGATGATGTCAGAAATGGATTAGCCAAACCATTATCAAGCGGTAGTACACATATTTCTATGGTGAGTGGTTCAAAATTTAGATTCTTAACATCACTACCGTCGGCCATCTTGGATTTACACCCCTAGCGGCCATTCGTCGCTGCTAAAAGGCACATGTGTGGTTTTTAAAGGCATGTTTCAGAATTTCTTAAAGCCGTAAAGATACTTCTGTAGAAATATTGCAAAGATAGCGATAACTGTCTTGTTGTTGGGATAATAATTACGCTAGCTGCAACGGGCGAGAGGATATTGTGATGGTGGCTGTCTGTATGTCTGTATGTCTGCCTGCCTGCCTTCCTGCCCGCCTGGATGTATGTCTGCCCGCCTGCCTGCCTGCCTGCCTGCCTGCCTGCCTGCCTGCCTGCCTGTCTGCCTGCCTGCCTGCCTGCCTGCCTGCCTGCCTGTCTGTCTGCCTGCATGCTTGTCTGTCTGGAGCTGTATCTAAAAGGATGCTGGTACGATTTGACTCAAATTTTAACACGACGAAGGAACTTCCCGTGCAAGAGGTTTTCCAGGCGCTGATTGTGACCCGGATAAAAGAACCCGGATCAGAGATCGGATCAATTTACCTATCTGTCGATATCTCGGAAAACACTGGGTTGATTTGGCACCACCAGTAGCACGGAATAGGGTGTGACCATACGTGAGGAATCCATACCTTTTGAGCGCGATAACGAACAATCCAGAAAGTTTGGAAATGAAATTCGAAAACTCTTTATAATGTGACAAAAAACGACAGGCAGTGTTCACATATTGGTCCTTCCTATAATAAAAAAATCCAGTTTATCGATCAATCATATGACTTCATAGTTAACAACGTAACGTGTAGTCTGGTGTCATGAATGACGTAATTAGGCCTGTCTTAGACGCTTAATGCCGAGTCCACCACGTTGTCTTTACTATGTAATAAACATTATTTTGAATATTTGGAAACTAATTTGAAGCAGCAACAGCACCCAGAAAAATTAGTTTCAAAGTATTTAACAACATACCTGTATAGTTGGCTGGAAATTGAGATTCAGACAGTGCACGGATCTATCGATCTCAACACTGATAAAGCGTGGGTGGAACTTAGCTAGAGATGGACGGGGAATTGATATAACTGGAATTCTCCATTATTCCAATGGCAACATATTTCATCCACTGGTCGCATATTTCCTCCACTGGTCACGTATTCTTTCCACTGGTCGCATATTTCCTCCACTGGTCGCATATTTCCTCCACTGGTTAAGCAGATCCTCATCTTGTCGTCAGCGCTCCCACGTCCTGTAGATTTTCTATTGAGCAGGGTGTATGTATGTATGTATGTATGTATGTATGTATGTATGTATGTATGTATGTCGGATTTATATAGCGCCAATTCCAAACTGAATTGCTCAAAAGCGCTTTACAAAATTTAGAATGCTCTTTGGAAAAGATATGTTTTTAGTAGTGATTTAAATGAGTCAATTTTAGAGCAGTTTCTAATTTCAGGTGGAAGAGAGTTCCAGAATCGCGGACCGGCTCGAGAAAATGCACGATCTCCAGTAGTTAAGTTTGATTTTGGTATGGTACATAGTAATTGTGCGCTAGACCTAAGAGACCTTGGTGCTGCTCTTTGCTGGATTAAGGATTTTAAGTACGGTGGGGCCAGATCATGTAGGCACTTGAACACCAACAAAGCCACCTTGTACCATATACGTTGTCTTATAGGCAACCAGTGCAGCTCCAATAGGACAGGTGTGATATGATAGGGTGGTAGAATAATAAATCATTTCTATCATGGCATGCAAATCGATTTTCTCATCGCTCGCATAGTTTCGTCCGGGAAGGTAGGCTACGTGTTCGTCATAATGTATAGAATATAAGTGGTAAAATTGCACTAAATTTAACCTATTATTTAAAATCGATGCAAAATTATATGCCAAATGTACCTTTTTAACACCCTGCACTTTATGTGTAAGAATGGTTCTCGCTGAAGTCAGGGCCATATGGCATATTGATGCACGCGATTTCAGATAGGTAGAGGAAAGTAAATTTAAAACTCAAGGTCGTAGACAAATGGAATAGGTGGAAATAACATCTGTGCGTGGGTGCGTGGGTGCGTGCCCGCGTCCGTGCGTGCGTGCTTCCAGAGTTTAGCTAAATCTTATTGATCCCATTTGGATGAAGTATTCTCACAACATAGGAGTATACTGTATTTCTAATCATTGGTACCTGATCAAGATTAACAAACTGGATCAATTAGCTTCAAAATATTAAACAGCATCTTTATTATATAGTAAATACACTAGTATAATTCGTACAACAACACTTATCCCGTCACCAATTATGCGTTCGTGACGTACTTATTTACGCCATTCATGACGCCATTGATTATGACGTCTTCAGACACGCAATGTACTTGATTATCACGTCATATGACAGATGGATAAACGGGAAATCGCCAGGGTGACAAATAAACAGGCACAAGCCTTGCTCCATCGTCATGTTTACATATCCGAAAATTTAAACACAGGCTTATATTTGTATGCATAAAAGTGAAATAGGATTATTTTCCTATACTGCTTATTGAACCAGTTGTACGCTGAGTTCCCAGAATCAAAATTTTACGATAACTATAGAGGTAAGATGTCGAATATTCAACAGAATAATTATTAAAGGTGCATATTCACAGCAAAGTGGCTAAAAATAAAATTGTTAAAATTATAGAGGCTTAAATTGTGTGCCTAGATGTAATGAAACGAAATAAAACCTTAGCACATAATGATTTCATTACGTATAATTTAATAAAACATTTTAAGTTGTCAAATTGAATTAGAGGCCCGAGTCCCTACTTCAAATTCACAACTAAACCTACGAGATTTATTTATATGGAATGAAATCATCATATGTTAAGATGTATTTCGTTTCATTACATTAAGATACACAATATAAGCCTCTAAAAGTATATAGTTTCAACAGTTTTCTTTTCAAGCATTTTAAATTGTAAATGATTTATGATGATTGGTCTTTCAGGTTGAGAGGGTTATTGCAACTCGTGACTTCGTCGCGTGACTTATAAGTTCGTACTAATATGAGACCTCAGATCTTATAAACCCTAAACACACGCTATGTCCATTAGTCTACAATGCCATTATATGTCTGACCGTCACGCGAGACTTTCATTCTTCTTAAGACGTATTATAATTTACTCAGTAAAATTTCAAATTTCTCATAGAAAAGGTCCATTTGCAGACCAAGAAGACTATTTTTAAATTTTAGCCCTGGAATAACTGGCTAGGTTATTAAGCCAGTCATTACAGTGGTAAATCTTCTTTTGGTCTACAAATGGACATATTTCAAGACCATTTTGGCTGATATGAGTGTTAAAGGGTTAACGGCTTCATGACGAAGTCGACCAGAACCAGCCTCTGCAGTTGTCTTGAGCAATGTCCATTTGCAAGCAAAGAGGAGACAATTTTTTTTAATTTACAACTGAAATTACTGGCTCGATCTTCGAGCCAGTATTTCCAGTGGAAAGTTTTCAAAATAGTATCTCCCTCGGCATGCAAATAGGCATTGGATAAACAGATATTTTGTGTATTTCTTGGCCAAACTTCTCCCTTTATGGCTAAGACGGTATTCCTTCAGTTTAGTTACCTAAGCGTGATATACAGCATAGTTTATAAATCTACCAGTGAGCCGGTGGCAACAATATAGTTCTTAAAAAAGAATCGCATCGTAAATATCCAAATCTAGAAGGACTGAACGTGGACACACAAGCGGAATGTAGATTTTTGAACGAAACATAATTGAGTATTTTCGAAGTGACAATTCTGTTGCAATCAACTTAATTACGACTCACTCCCCACATAAATATTACACAAGAGTAATAATGGTGGTTAGTGTAGGCAGTAGGCTAATTGCTTACATAAAGTAATACATAACGTGGGTGGGGGTATTGCAGCCACTTGACTTGTCAAGTACGGGCAATAGATCCCTCCCCACGTTTTCACCCTCCAATAGAGTATCCACATAGCACCCCTCCCCTTAGGTCTTGTCCCCACTCACAGTTTAGCGCCCACCAACCCCCCCCCCCACCTCCGCTCACCCCCACAAACCCCAAGTAAAAAATAGACCCCCATACACCCTTGTTCTCTTGTAATAATTCAGGTCATGTTCACCCTAGAGAGATAATCCAGAGTAACGCCATACTTCAGTTACTCCGGACTAACTCTCTAGTGTGAACACGGCCTTAGATTAGCCTCTAGTACATTCAGTCATACCTGCAATATACACTCCATTAGCCATCAAATAGGTCATTATAGTCGCCTGGTATTCATTCAGTGTCGTCTATTATGGTATACACAGAGATGAGACGTGGTATGTATGTGGCAACATGTCCAGTATTATTCCTGGAAAGCGACATAAAATATGAAAGATGCTCGTGGAAGCTTCTTGCTCGCCACTTTCCGTGATAAATAAACGGAATTATTATAATATATAGGAAATGAAAAGTGTAAACAAACTTGCCATTTTTCAAGTAGTTCCTTAGGCCTATTAACGCTTTTTACGCTGAATTAATCGCAGAATTGAAATTTAAGACATTCGTACAGGGAACATATTACATATGTTGAAACTAATTTCACTGGGAGATGTTACTGCCCATGGCAAGACCTCTCCGTTAAAGTAGATTTAATATATTTAACAAAATGCTTAGTAAACGTTAAATAAGTATTCTTATCTTCTAGGAGCATTGGGTTATTAACGCGTTCTACGCTTCCGAGGGTGTGCCCTTTATCTTCCGAGTGGTCAAGATAGAAAATGGATAGTCACGTGGCACTACTCGAATGACAATTAGCCAGTTGACCATGAGCCTGATATATCACACATGTTCTCTATTCTCTCGGATGGCATCGGGTCATAAGTTCACCTATTTTAAGACTATGATAAAAAAGATGAGCTGCTATAATAGTGATAGATTCTGCAGTAAATCTCCCACCGAAGCCACCGTATTAGTACCGTTTGTTTAATACCGGTAGCAGCCATTTCTGAAGAAAAAGTATTAATGACCGCAACAGCTCTATTTCAAACTAATTTCAAAATATTCGACAGTTGGTATAGTTACCCCGAACATCCTTGTAGTTCATGTTTCGCTGTCAACACGCGCAAAAGGCGTGTTCATTGAAGCTATTAATTGACGGGAAACAGGCAGTCTGGTTTTATTAATTGTTCTCGAACATATGATAAAGCTGTAGCGGGTAGACGATGTGAGGAGCACCGGTGATAAGCCATCGCCTTAGTATGATCATATTGATGTTTCAAAATTGCAGAAAGCGTTGATTTCACGTGAATATTTAGGTTTGTGTTTGCCGATAAGCGTCTTACCAGGCGCAGTTGGCCATCATTGAAGGATGTGCAGTCTGAGTCTCTTGATAGTATCAAATGCAGGTGGTATGTTAATTCTCATCTTGTTTTGGTCCATGTGGGTTGATGGTTAAAAACCATACCGATGTCAAGAGGCTGCGTCTCTCAGCGCAGCTATCTCATCTCTTAAAGGCACACTGCTAGTTTCCAGTAAATTTATCAAGTTGTTGATTTCTGGTGACTTAATTGCTTAAATGATTTGCATATTAGTTAGGTATCCATATGACCGTTATTTGGCGGATAAAAGCATCAAATTTTGTATGAGGCTTCATTTCCTTAGATAATAGCCTAGAATCCCTCTTCAATTTGTACCGAGTTTCCAGGACGGCAGCGAAAATCTAAGATGCCCGCCAATCACAGTAGACTATTATATATCTCTGTTTCTAGAAATGCCAAGAAGGCAAATGAGGCATCAAAATAGGAGATTTCAATGTCACTTAAAAAGATTCTGGGCTAGGACACATATTCAGTGTTTCCTATTTTTCCATATGGCGGCCAATGTCCAAGCGGGCCACCGGTGAGAGGAGAATAATACAAATCTCTCCTGCTAGAAATCAATGAGCGACAAATAATGTATCACGATTTCTTGGTCACTGAAGCCGATGACCCGCTCGAACACCTGTACCATTTTTAGATTTTTAGACCGCTAATGCAGATTCATTATATGTTGGTTCATCAGAGAGCTGAAAGGTTTCCGTGAGTGTGAGTTTGCTTAGAGTCAACATAACCTGTTAGGCATGTCTCAGGTTCGCATGAGACGTGCCACCCGCAGGAATGAATCAGCACTACAAGAATATGTTTCTCCTGCCTCTGTGGGAGCTGTTGTCCAGCTAGAACCTTCCAACATGTCTCGTACTGCATTCTCCTGGACCATTTATATGTACAGCCCACCCATCATCCCGGCATACGCTGCCCTGCTGGCCACATCTACTGTAAAAACCTGGCCAGGACAAACAATGGCTGGTCGACTGTAGTAACTGTAATTTCCTCAGGTTGAGAGATGTGATTACTTGTCTCTGTATCTCTATGCCATGCTGTATCATTGCTGATGTGGTTGACGTTACATAGACGAGAGAATGGAGTACCCATATAGCCGATGGGTCATCGTTTGTGAGTTCTCGAGATTCATGGCAGGTTGTTCATATGATGATATCGTCATGATCGATTTCTTCCTTCTCTACCGGTGGCAGTGTATGTCTAACCCAGCACTGCATTGATCTGTGCATCCTCCAAGCATGGCCTAATGAGCCTCACGTTACATTGTGGTACAGTAGCGGCTGTGATCTACAAAGCTACCACTGGAACAGATATATAACTGGCACACAGATAATGTGTTTACGTCCAACATGCCGGTATTTCACCAGGTACCTTGGTGACACCAGGCTGTGTCTGCCTGGGGAACTGCAAAAGGCTAGTTCCAGTGTTTTGGATGGCGGTCGGAGATATGGTTGAGCTGTGATCTAGATTGGCTAGTGCACTAATCATGAACAGACCATTTCAAGGCGTTGATTGTGGGCTTGATTGTCTAGTGCACCAGTCATGAACAGACCATTCCAAAGCCTTGATTGTGATCTATATTGGCTAGCGCATCAATCATGAACAGACCATTCCAACGCTGTGATTGTGATCTAGATTGTCTAGTGCACTAATCATGAACAGACTATTCCAAAGCTATGATTGTTATCTAGGTGGGCTAGTGCACTAATCATGAACAGATTATTCCAAAGACTAGCAGGGGCTAGCACACACTCGTCTTCAAGCCGCACACAGACATAGTGAGAGCCTGAGTGTCTTCCATCTCTGTTATCAGAATTCTCAGCTGTTTATCTGCATCAAATGTTGAAACGTGATGCGCAGGTCACCTTCTTCGCGCCCTTTCTTCACTAGAGAAGCACAGTTTATTGTTCGATGTTCGGTGCTTAGTCGGCCTTTCAGCTTCAGCATCTTCAGTGTTATGTTCTTTTCCCATCTTTGCTTTTGTCAGCTTAGAATGGCTGTATTTCAAATAACATACCCTAGGCCACGCGGTTGGTTGCAATAATGGTCTGCACTTTGATCGCTTCCAAAATATAGTTCTGTTGGAAGCAAGTCGATCTCTCTGAACTGGTCTACGTTTGCCAAGAGCAATATATAAGCATTTGCCATATTGTCACATATTCCTGGTATATCTACAGTTTAGTGGACATTTGAATGGTTCTGAAGTGTCTTCCTGGCAGATGATGCAACGCTGTCAATCTAGATCCATGTTGTCTATTATCTCACATTTTGAAAGTATGATTCTGAGTATACATATGCGATCGTTATCATACAGATTATACATGTGATAAAACTGTATCCATACTCTGATTGGGGCACAACGAAAACCTATATTTAAACACCAACCCTACATTGCTACGACTCCTAGAACCCGAGATATGTTATATGTTAACTATATATAGCTAGCGGCCATCTTGGATTTTAGCATTTTTAGAGAGAAAACGGGAAAATTCAGGTGTGCTCCTAGGCCAAAAATAAAACAACAGACCCGAAAGAACCTGTATGGTAAATTTGGAACTTTTATCTGCCAAGATAAAAATGGATTCGTCCATTGCCCGATTATAAGCAGCGGAAAAATAGGTGACCTGTTGACTTCTGGTACAAAATAATACAATTCAGCTTTCCAGAGTATCCATCCATCATCTGACCTAGTATGACATCAGCTCAGCGCGTGTATGATGACGTCACAATCATTACGTCACAAAGGGCTCCATATAGACCGTCATCAAATCTCAAATAGTTCGACACGTTGTATGAATTCTATGGCTTTGTAATTCTTTGCTATTTAATAAACATACTGTTGAATATTTTGAGACTAGTTTCAAAATATTCAACAGTTTACCTGTATAGTTTTTGGAAATTGATAGTCAGAGTGTTCAAAGATCGGTCGATCCCAACACGAGCAAGATGTGGGCGGAGCATAGCTAGAGATGGGCGGGGCATAGCCAAAACCGGAAAGGTCTATTACATGGCACAGCAAAAATGACGTGAACCTCACATCTACATGTCATAGAATAATGACTGCCCTGGTCAAATGTCCGTTATGGTGGCCTCTCTATCACATGCATGTAAAATGCATCTCTATCGTATGCATGTAAAATGCCTCTCTATCGCATGCATTTAACAAGCCTCTCTATTGCATGCATGTAAAATGCAGCTCATTTGAATGATGGAGGAATTCAGTTTTAGCTATGTCCCGCCCATCCCTAGGTAAGCCCCACCCACACTTCGCCCGTGTTTGGATCGATCGATCCCGGAACTCTCGGACTATCACTTTCCAGAACACACCACAGGTAAGCTGTTGAATATTTTGAAACTAATTTGACTGCAACAGCGATCAGTCAATTTAGTTTCAAAATATTCAACATCATGTTTATTAAATAGTAAAGACATCCAATTCGTACAACAACGCTTTTTCATCAAGTAAGAGTTCGTGACGAACTTATTAACATCAATCATGACATAATTGATTATGGCGTCATCCTAGACGGCACGTAGTTGATTATGGCGTCATATGATGGCTGGATAAGCTGGAAAGGCCCACTACGCTTAATTTGCTAATCTAATACGATTGCATCTCGGGTTATTTCCTTTTCGTTACCAATGTGCCTTAATATATGGTTGGTCGCGCTGTGGCCTTATTTGGTAAACGCAAGAAGTCTCAGTACGGTACCAAAGGTTTTTTTTTTTTATCATTGACGGTCCCTGTAACCAAAATTTAAGCTCTAATAAAATCACGGTCCAGCCATGCGTTCCATATGGAAAAGGTTCCAGAGCGCTCTGCGCGTGCAAAATCGGCTTTTCTCGTTTTGTATATGCGAAAACAGTAGATTGTCAATAGTTTGAAGATTAGCAAAACGTTTTGGAACGTTTTCCCTACGGCAAGTTGTGCTTAGCTCATTCTCAATCTGGTCTATTGTTTAAAAAATCGATTTAGTTAATGCATCCTAATATCCTACATACATGCGTGGCAAAGTTTCTGCTAAATATGTTCTATTTCGAAGTAATCTGATTGGAAGTTGGTGTTAGCCTTATTCGCGTGTGTGCGTGCATGTGTGAGTACGCGCGTGCATGCTTAGATGCGTCCATGTGTTTACGCGCTAATGTGTTCAGGATCTTGTGAGCAATCGTGTCCTTGTTTGAATACATGTGCGCGAATTGGATCGATTGGAAAACGTGTCATTCAATTATGTTCAAAATATTCAACCGTATGTTTTATTTTATTGTGGAAGCATGTTATGGTATTTCTGAGCAGTACTGCATATATTACCTTCTGTCCGTTTAGCAAAGAATCCACTTCCTTCAGCACGTTCGATACCCGCCTGTTCCTTGCCAAGGACAAGCATGTGGTAGCCGACGAGCGAATGCCACAGATCGCTGTTTATAGCGCTCTGGATGCTGTTTCCTACCCATTTGATAATGATGGCATTTGTGTTGGTGTAGAACATTATACTAGCTTTTGTTGTCATATTCCCCGGAACAACGCGCCTTCGAAAATCACGCAGATACTGATGAAATGATTGGGGATTACTGAAGGCAACTGGTTTCTTAACATTCGGCCATTTCGACACGGTCTTGATTGCGCGATCCGTGTCACGATACCTCTTCAGCATCTCAATATACACTTGCAAATCACCATCGGATCCCAGATACAAGGCGGTAATTCCTCTCTCAATCTGCGTGTGATGAACCACCATGCCGGTCTGCAAACTGAACACAATATCTTCTTTTACACGAAGATTGTTGTCAAGCTCCTTGAAATTCCCTACTACCATAATGATATTCTGTATGACTAAGACGAGCATTGGCATCGAGGTAAGGCCTAACATCTTCCACATTTGTATGTTCTTACCCCGGTCAGTGATCGGGTCGTCTCTGCACATCCGGAAACACTTACGTATAGATGTACCAATGAACCCGGCACTCGTAACGCCTGTCTCGATATTAACGGACACTGACAGATCTGTTGCTCCCTGACGACGTACCTCATCCTCCTGCAGATTGCTTCGTGATAGCATTGGATTAGAAAGAGTCATCTCTGTAGACCTTAAGCTAATGGAATCATCTTGCCATATTCTTGATTTCGTCATTCTGGGACCATTTCCTGCTGTCACCGACACTGCGTATTGCTCGAACAGTTTAGGTGTCCCATTCGATTGCGCTGGTGGTACGCAGGGATCTTCTTCATAACAACTATCTACGGTTTGGAAAATGTCGATCTTGTTGTCCGGGACGAATCCATTGTTCAAGACACCGCGTGAAGAATTGGCGTTTTCCATCTATAGTCGTTTAAATCCGGACATAAAATGCTATTATTAACCAAAACCTTCACAATACAATTAATTCATATCCTTTATCAAATCATTAGAAAGTGCATACCCGGTATAGAAGAATGAAAAAGAATAATCGTATTAAATATGTTTTAATGTGTCTAATTCAAGTTCAAAGAGAAAAAAATTCAAAATCAGAACGGAATTTAGAGACAGGCCAATTGTAAGCACTATGGCTAGCGAACCGAATGGTATTTATTCTCCCGCCGCTTCGAGCAATAGGGAGAAAGATTAAACGTCGCGCAGTAATGATCGATCAGACCTGCGTGGCTACACCGGTACGAGGTAAGAGGAACCGATGATGATAGATTCAAACACAGCTCGCCTCATTTTATAATACGCATTTAGTTGAGACAATATCGCCGCACATTACCTATGCATGCTCTCGTTTCTCTTTCCTCATGTCGTGAAAGAAGAATATTCAGTTTTTATTAACGAAATATTAATGCATTTCGCCAGTCTATGAATGATGTCATGATTTGCTTTTCAATAAATTTAGAAAATCATAGCTTGTCTGCCTCGTTATAGAGGCTCAACAGGACAACCAGCTTGGCATGATTTGTTGTCAGGAAAATAGGTTTGGACGAGCGCTAGTGCTCGCCGTTTGTCATTTTCGAACATGACCCATGTTTCCGAAGCTCTCGTTAGGATAACGATATCGTTACGCCATACTAAAGCAATGGGTGTAACGACACCTTCGGGAACATGGACCATGGTCTCTTCCAGTGTTCGCGTATTTGAGTATGCAGGATCGCATACAAATCATCAATTTAAACTATAACTTGTCAGTTAAGCCCTTATCACTCATACCTGGCAAAAACGACATCTTCTGTCGTCTTGAGAAATGTCCATTTGCAGACCAAGTGAAGACGATTTTTAAAAATTTACCACTGGAATGACTGGCTCGATTATCCGAAAACTGCTGATATGTTAACAGGCCTTTTTTAACATAAAGTTTCCGGACATATTGTCAAATATCCGAATTTGTTCAAGAAAATTTAAATTTTCTCATAGAAAATTTAAATTGTCTCATAGAAAATTTAGATTTGCAGACCAAAACAAGACTATTTTTGAAAATTTACCACTGGGATGACTGGCTCGATAATCGAGCCAGTCATCTCAGTGGTAAATTTTCAAAAATAGTTTTGTTGTTGGTCTGCAAATTTAAATTTTCTATGAGAAAAGTTAAATTTTCTTGAACAAATTCGAGGTTTTAAAGAGTTAATATTATTATAATTTGATGTAAATAAATCAGATGTCTCGTCAGACTAATTGTGTCGCCATGGATAAGGTCGAATTTACACTGTATAAAACGAACGAAAACTGTTGAAAGATTCATTATCTCATGAATATATTCAGCCAAAAGAATTCGGATATTTGACAATATGTCCGGAAACTTTATGTTAAAAAAGGCCTGTTAACATATCAGCAGTTTTCGGATAAATCCAGGGAGATGGTCGCACTGGTTCACTCATGTACGTGCGATCCACCGTCTTGACAGTGTGGTATAAAGTCAGTTGATGATTCCAATTTTAGCCATGCCCCACCCATCTTCACCTAAGCCACACCCATGATTCCCCCGTATTTGGATCAATAGATCCCTACACTCCCTGACTCTCAATTTCCAGAACACTATACCAGTAAGCCGTTGAATATTTTGAAACTAATTTGACTGGGTGGTGTTGTTGCGTATTAGTTTCAAAATATGCAACATAATGTTTATTAAGTAGTAAATACATACAATTCGGAAATTGAGAAATGTCGATTTGCCGGTCAACAGAAAGCCACGTTACCGACAGTAGTGTGACAGCTGTGACGTAGGGTGTTAACCATTTAACACTCATATGACCCAAAACGGCTTCTGCAGTGGTTTTGAAAAATGTCCATTTTCAGACCAGGAGAAGACTTTTTTTTCAATCTACCACTGGAATGGCCGGCTCGAGAACCGAGCTAGTCATTCCAGTGGTAAATTTTCAAAAAAATAGTCAATCCCTTTTCTGCAAATGGATATTTTCCATGAGAAAATAGATTTTTTAAAAACAAATTCTAGGGTTAAAGGGTTAAAGCAGGCTGATAGACAATGCCACTCAGTGAGCTCACTTCTATACATATCTGCACCATCCGCCTTTAGCCAGGCATCTTAATGCATCAGTAATAGCATCGTGGAGACGTTGACGACATGACTGGCATCTGTTATCTACGAATCACACTACCACAGTGTATTTACTCCTGACGCCCCATGTTTCCCAGATAACACAGCTTACCGGGCCGATGCCGGGCCAATAACGTGCTGATACGTTCAGTATCCGCCGGATATCGGCCCAGCATTGACCCAATAAGCTGCGTTATCAGGGTAGCTAGTTAACGTACACGTGGTATAGCGCAGGCTTTTAGACTTTGATCACATGCCTGAGCGCGGGATCGATCATGGTTCATAGGATTGGAATCTCACAAGCACGCGCGGTGCAGTCGCTTACGCCACTACACAAATGCGCCACCATATCACCAACTGAGTGAAATTAAACAACCCAGAATTGTTTTGCTTCGGCTACAAGGTGTGGTAGGAATGCCAAGAAGCTAACGTTTGCAATCCCGGATGGTGTAACTCCACTCAGTAGGCGTGAACCAATAAGGAGCTAATCAACGTATATGATATCATACTGTGGTTGTACACGTTGATTATAACCATATTATTATCAAATAACCAATTCTTGACTTTGGCTTTAACGTTGACTTTGACTTTGACTGTCATTCCATCCACGAGTGTGACTTTGTGCCTATACAGTGTTCTGTTCATGGGCATATGATTTTAAGCTGAGTACTGTATTTGAAAAATCTGCAACTCGACCGAACACCAACAGACAGATTAATTTCACATACCCATGGGTACAACAATGTATGGTAACCGGGTCACGTTCGTGGGGTGTGACAGCCAAAGTCAAAGTCAAAGTCAGAGCCAAAGTCAAGAATTAGTTATTTGATAATAAGATGGTTATAACGTGGTTAGAGGTGATTCGTGATAAGTATTTGCGATAAAAGGTGTGTGTCCTTGGCTTGATTAACAGCTATTGGAACCAGTTCTTTAAGTGAATAATTGTCTTCGTGAATGAAAGCATACTCCATCTCCAGTGTCTTTGAGATTGGAGGGTTGGTACCCCTGAACTCTTGACTTTCATCGGAGGTTTAGAGTCACGAATTCACAATTTCCAAAAGAATTGGAAGACAGTATCCTTATCTTCATTCACGAATGGGTTTTTAGCCTTGAGTTTTTCTGCAGCTATAGGATGAAGGGTATCAAGAGACCTCTTTTCCTCATCAACATCACCTACTTATTCGATCTCCAGTCGCATACCTATCATTGAGACCGGATGGTTTGGTCATGTGAAGTGTTCTCGAACAGATGATAGGGCTGCGGCAAGGTAGCAAGTGAAGAGCACCTGTGATAAGCAATTGATCCTTTGCCATCCATTTGAAGTTTAAACTATGCAGAAAGCGTAGATTTGACGTGAACATTTAGTTTTTTGCGTTTGCCACAACTGACGAGACTGATTCGCCAGTTTGACCATTAAATGGTTGAATTGACACAAGATGGGTTAAGAAAAGGTGTGTAGCTTTGGTTTGGCTCGCAGCTATTGGAATCAGTTGTACACCGATGTTTTAGCAGCTGATGTCGCCACACATATTAGAGGGATGATAATCTTATTGCATAAATCTGCTAAGCGTGCTACGAGGTGACCTCAAGAAAGCAGGACTCGGTACACTCAAGTCAAGAATGGACCTGAGGAAGCTAAGGAGTTCGGCTGAGGACAAGACACAAAGGGCAAAAGCGAAGAAGGACTGATTGCAGCTGTAGGATGTTTCTACTACTACAGCCGCAGAATACAGTAATCATACATATAATCTCATCTCAAATGTTGTATTGCACCGATAGATTAGGATTTAATATTCCATTTCATTCATATCCTGTGATGTTCCCGTTTCAATATTACAATTATCTGCTTTGTAATATCGCATAAATGTTGAACAATGATCGCCACTATTTTGTCTCGTCAAAGGAGAATGTGTGATGACATGAAAGTGCCAACGCATTGCATTCTTTATTATGTAATACTCATCCGGCTGAACATTTTGAAACTAATTTGACTTGAACTTCCAGTCAAATTAGTTTCAAAATATTCAACAGTTTACCTGTATCAGTGCTTTTGGACCAGATTTACAAACTATACCCGGTACCTCTATGACTGAGCGTATATACCGAGGCTGACACGTTAGGTTTTTCTGATTGGTTGAACAGTAAATCATGATAGTCATCATAAGCTGTAGAAATGTACCAACATTTAGCTAATAAAACGTCAATATCTTTCATTGACGGCATGATAAAAAGCTAAAATGGCGTGGAGGGATTATGGGTGGCAAAGTCTATCACCTGAATGGTTAGTATAAGATTATGTGAGATTTCCTTTAAGACATTAGTTAGGGCTTCGTCTGGTTTACGGTTGAGCTCATCCATATCCATCTGCTCAATTATTGTTTTCTTATGTGACGCCTGGATGCCCTTGTCGTTACGTAGCCTTGAGAGAAATGGTTGACCTTCGATTTTTACCTTGAGAGTCGCTTGTATATGAGTCACATTTAATCAATCCGTGTTCGAAAAATCACTAGTCTGTGGTCGGAATTAAGGCATGTACCACTGTAGGATCGTACGTCTTGGATTAATAGTCTGTCAGCTTGTGTACCTTATATGCATTTTTGGGTATAGTAGCTGAAACTTTCAGGAAGTATTTTCATGATATCAAGATACATGAAACCACTTGATACCAATTTTTCCTATCTAACGATAAGCCGCCATCTTGGATTTCAAAATGGCCGCCATATTCAAGTTAGTTTTCTACTTATATCGCCGGCTGTTTATTGGCATACATGATATCAACGTACATGCCATACTCTATAGCATGTATTTGCATTAGGGATTCATGTAAAATGATAGAAAATAAGATAACAAACAACTGTGTCCCCTAGAACATCCATATTGGATTTCAAAATGCCCGCCGATATGGAAAAAACTATTAAATTACACAAAAATTATCCAACTGATCCTTGCCTTAAAATGAGTAAGACTTTACATTAATTGGTATATGTTTAGAGAAAAAAAAGATACACATATACATAAATACATTGTATACACCAGTGGTGTAGCAATAGCAGGTTCAAGGAACATGGACCCCTGACCATTAGGGGCCCCACCAGCCTGAAATATTATTTTATGTAGAAGTTTTTAACCTTCTTTCTTTAATAATAATGCGACCAGAAATACCCCTCCATCTCCTGCATTCTGATAAAACCTTTTTATCAGAATGCAGCCTTGAAGTAGATGACTTCTCAGATCATCTACATTCCCAACTGTAATGGTGAGTAGCACTCAGAACCACTCCATACTGCAATGGCGTAGACAAATGTGGCATGTGTAGGGGCTTAATCCCTAAAGAGTTTGGCAAATATTTTTCAATTCTGCACAATCAACAAATGAGAGTCTATATATATATATACCTCTGAGAGCATCTAGAATTGGGGCCCACACACGTTCTGACCAGGGGCCCCCAAAAAACATCGCTACGCCACTGGAATACACATTACTCACTTGTAATATATCCAAAATAGATACCTTTTTTACCATTTTTAACATTTAACAGATAATCTTTTGATCTTTTGGTTACGACCGCCGTTTGCCACCTCGTCCCAAACCGCAAATTTGCTACTATTTCTTTGACCAAACTGATGATTAAACAACAATTCAAATTCGCTTATTGTAAATATAAAACACTGAAGTCCTAATTTTGAGATCAGTTTGCATCATCTGGGTCAACATAACTACTTACGTTCTGGCCATGGTCTTCCTCTCCTTCACACCGGCACAGTTCTGTACACACTAGACCTTTTAATCGACATGAACATCTACCTAAAGCGCACTTATTTGTTGAGCTAACTCAACCACCGCTGCAGGGGCGGGTGCAACCTTGGATAACAGAGGTACACGCCTGTGCTCTTCCTTCACCCAGCCATGCTGTAAGGGATCTGGTGATAGTGGACTAACAACAAGGTCTTGTTCCCACACCGAAGCTTGGCAGTGAGAACGCTGGATATGCTCAACCCATGTTCCACGTGTCGGTGGTAGCATGTCGACACCTTTGTTCATGCCTTGTTGTTTGAATAGGTGCCATCTGAGGTGATGCGGCTCAGTAATGTGAACATTCTTCTTACAGAATAAACTACATAAAAAGGAAATGCACCCATTTAATGTATCATTAGAAGGCTGGGTGTCACAGCGGAGGCCGGATATTAAAGTTACAATCTTTTAGGAAGGCTTCTATGCACGCTTTCTTAGACTTTCCTCTTATGTAGCCTGTGGTATCACAACCAGTGACAGCATGCCATTTGCAGAGAGTATTTGCTCTCTCCGGTCTAAGAGCATCAGCAATAGGTTGAAGTAGAACTAGTCGTCGTCGATCACCCGTGCCTATCACCAGGGCAGATTTCTTGCCAAGAAGAGCTGTACGTCTCAGCGCAAGAATCAAAACATCTGCATCCTGACTAAATGTGAACAGTATATCCAGCTTTATTTGCTTCCACTGCATGCAAGATCATTAAGGTATCGGCTTCTTCTTGTGTACTGACACCAGGAGTGGCATTATTGGTGTAGTTGGACATCACTTCTTTGCGTGTGTCTGTTATCATACACATTTTAGAATGGTCTATTAATCTCTGTGCAAGATAAAGTGTCAACGAATCTTTTGTAGCTACACTTCCAAGGAATACTTTTAATTCAGGAATTTTGGTATTGTCTTCTACATTATAATCTTTTGGCTGTGCCTTTCCACCCCTGCGTCGTTCACGTGTTGATTCCTTTAATGAGCCAACGACAGCGTAATTGTCAAAAATTACCCTTACTGAATTGTAATTACGTGATTTGATATCAATGAGCTCAACATAAGCTTTGCCAAGGGCTTTACCATTTTCAAATGACTTCACAGCCATGAGTTCTTGTACTACGGCCATACTGTCTACAATTAGACAGAGCTGTGCATCTGTGGAACCGTATGCACCATCTGAAATGAGATTGTCTTGGCAATCCCCCATCGGTGACACTGGAAGATTCTCTAAGACAGTTATCAATGAGCCTTTATTTGATGCTGGGTGCACAGAACCATCGGGTCTCATTAATGTCCGATTACCAGTTGTAAATTCATAATTACCAATCACCTCTTCCATATCTATTTCACGAGATGAGCGCGCTACAACAAGTAGTCGTGACATTAGGCCAGACGTTGCCTGGAGGGTTAAAACATCAGACTTTGCCTGTACTGTAACCTCCTTGGTTGTAGAAGTCCATGTAAACGACTTACATTTTGTCATCTTGTCCCAAAGATTTGTATTTCCACATATTCTTTCATCAACAAATTTCTGCATTGCAGATTTTCCCACGAGCTCACAGGACAGGATGCTTTCCTCAACAGCTTTAGGAACTATCTCATTAGTGACAAGCTTAACCATTGCTGTATTGCCACTCTTGAATATTCCACAAGGTGCTAGGACATCAAATAGCTTTTTAATAGCTTGTTCTTGCCTGAGTGTTGTTGACTTATTGAGTTCATGGTGATCCATTTTACTCTGTTTCTTTAAGTCAGCCATGGCCTCTGTTTCATTGGCAATTCGTGCTAATTCTGGTGTGCACATACACAACTTCAGAAGAGTAGCAGGAGACTGAGTGATGCCACCAATAGCACCCTGACCTTTGCTATTTTTTTACATGTTCTTGAGCATGATCAATACTGATGCGAGTGAATGGTATCTGGTTGGAAGTGTTCACAGTGAATTCATGTGCCATAAAGTCCTGCCAGATTTCTGGATCAGTAGTTTGAAGCCGACACATTCGTGCAATATATTCTGGAATATTCTGTGCATAATCATGCCTCCCATAAGCAAAGAAATACACACATAGTTTTTCAAGTGACGACAGGTGAAGGAACTAGTCACCTAGCCGGGTAGCACGCTGGAATTGCAGTAAGGTCAAGACGCGTTTCATGTACATTCGTGCCCATTTGAAAATGGGCTCTGTGTTGTGCTCAGCATCAAAGTCGGCAAGCTGTTTCTCTATATTAAGTGACTCAAGTGTGATTAATAATCCCTTATGTGACTCATGAATGCTCTGTTTCGATGTGCATGCATCAGACAGTATTTTAATACTCTCTTCAAGAGCTACGCGGACAGCAGGCCTTTCAGCAAAAAACTCTCCTATCCAAAGATCGAACAATACCTGCAGGGTGACTTCGTGAGCTTCCATAGCTCTGTTGTAATGATTCCCATTTATAATTTGATTAACAGTCACAGAACTGTACAAACCTGCTTCGACCCAAGCCTCGTCAATCCCGCTTCCCTCTATGGCCTTTCCCAAACATCTGAGAGCACATAATGAAGTGTTGAATGCACCTGGACACACAACAAACTGATCCTTGAACCGTGAATCCAAATATTCCAACTTCAACACTCATTTGTATAGATCCATGTCAAATGTGACAACAAGCTTCCGCCCATTACCAGACACCAGTCTGTTCAATCTACAAAGTTGGTCTAAAGTGGTAACCAGGGTTGACCATTCGTGTGCTGGGGCATTTATAATAGGTAGAGTAAATGCCCTATCAACAATCAAAGAGAAATGATTCGTGGATTCAGGTGTGTTTGAAAGACTGTTGTATGCAGCCCACACTGCTATCATTTGCGTTGTTCTCTCGTCATCTACTACCTGTGGAGACATTTGTACGGATATTTCACCTGAACTCAATACACACTCGTGCTCCTCTCGCACTGCTGGCATATTTGATATGTCAGTTACTGAAAGAATACCTTGTACATTATCTGACAAAATATTGGTAACATCAAAAGCAGGAATCGTAACTTCATCAGAGGCAACTGTTTTAGGTTCTACATCAGACGAATTTAAATCAACTGTTTGAGATCAGTTGAAATATCTTGCCATCATCCAACACATATCAGGCTTTATTGCTCTATCAAAATGTTCATCGTAGGAACCCACTTTATACGATGCATAATGGGGACTGAATTGAGGTTTGGGACTGCCTTTTAAGTCACATTTAAGAATTGTGATGCATGTGCACGGAGCACCTAAAAGGCCACCAGCAGAAACTTCATATAGATCAAGTGGTTCTACCAAGGTCTCTCCAGCACATATTGGCTGCTATACACAAGCTGCCATTGCATGGAAACTTGACTTTCCATCAAAAGTATCAACTTTCTTGTCAACATTATCAGCTGAAGCCCGAATAACTCTACCTTTCACGATACCAACTGGGACAAAAATACCATTTTTATTGATGTGTTCTTGCACAGCATTGGCTATCTGACTACAAACCCTGATCACCCGACTATATGATATTCCACAACATAAATGGCTGAACAGATTTATAGCGGCCTGGCTGCGTAAATTGTGATATATCCACAAAGATAATCCGACTGCATATGGACTTTCACATCGGCGACGAAAAGTAGACAATTCAGACTGGGATTGTGTTGTGTATGCTACTAAGTTTTAAATTCCTGCATCATCATTTGAGAAATTGTGACACATGGTTTTCTTAGAGACTGATCTCGCGACTCAGTAGTCGCAGCCTTAGAACCTTGCAAGTTCCATCTGTTTAACATTAATACCGCTACTGGCAATCCAGATTCGCCAACACCATCTAGAGAGCCTATAAATACCCGAGGTTTCTCTTTTCTGGCTTTAGTTATCGCTTTTCTGATGATTTTGGCACATTTAAATATTATATTAAGGTCGCCTTTTATGTCTTGTTCAGAAATAGCAATATCGACTGCTTCACGTCCAGATTTTTTTGAATGGAAGACGCCAGGTAATTTATCTCTATGTTGGGATAGTTCAATGTCTGGTAAATTGTGTGTGATGTTTGTTATTAGTGTTCGTCTGGATATTGCATGACCAGTGACTCCGTGGTCACGCATCGTATTATAATACAATTCTTCAGCCTGAACAGTCGTTATATAGCCTCCAGATTCTATTCTTTCATGCAACTCATCGTAAAATTCCATCTCTACTGCTATAAAGAAAATCGTCTCCTCACTATTCTGATTAGTTTCAGTGCGTCTTTCAGGGCCTTGAACATAAATTCTCCAGTATGTGGGTCTGCAGGGTTTGTGATAGACAATGTCTCTAGCCAGAAAGTCCCCTTCTGATATTATGTCGGCCAATTGTACTTTCCAGGGTGCATTGTCACTTTTATCTACTATCTCTTTGACAGCTATCCCGCTATTCTCACTACGACAGGCATATAAAATTTCATTATCTTTTTCCGTATTTTGACCTTGACAGAAAAAGCACTTTTCATGATCAAAACGCTCTGTGGCAGATCTCAGTAGTACGCTACTAGATTCTACAGATAAGGTTGGGCGCTCCTTCCCCTTACGTTTTTCAGGATTATTGAGCTACTTAATCTCGTCTCTTTTAGCTTTGTTCTTGTCTGTGGTTTCACTATAACAGCTGCAATGCCACTTAGCACCCTTTTGCAAAAGGTACGATGCTGTTATACCTATTAATCTGTTCCCTACATTAATAAAATCATGACTGCCCAATTCAGATCTTTTATTGACATTCACTAAAAATGTATCATATGATTCTACATCTCGGGTTGGGGGGGGGGTGGTCAATCTTTCTTTCTTATTATATTCTTGCCATTTAATACATAAACTGTAATCAGTTGGTTTATTTTTTGCCGGCAATTCTAATTCACTCTCCATCGTTGACTACATGTGTTACCAAATGACAAAGATATGCAATTTGTCTGTTTGTTAGCAGACGACAGCGCTTTTTATAAATAAAATTTGAGGATAAGCGCAAGATCGTCTTTTCAATTTACTTTGATCCAGAGATTCTAAAATTATCCCGGGCCATGTATTATTATAAAAATACGTTTTTAACCTCTTAAACAAGAAAGTTTGGAATATAACACTCATTTACGATTTAATAATTATTATGATCAATATTTTGAGGTTAATTTGACTAGGTTATGTTGCTGTCTATGGCAGCATCATGTCCCAGTTAAATTAATTATGAAATATTCAATAACATACCCTTTATAGTAGCCTTGAAATTAAGATTCTTGGTATTCAGGGTTCAAAGGGTTAAACATATTACTATGATATTGCCTATCAACCATCATACATGATCTGACATGCATTAAAACATATACCTAGACACTAAAATCAAGACACTAGGCGATTAATGAGTCTAAATGTTGAATACCTGTTTTACAGATAGCGGCCATTTTGAAATCCAATATGGCCACCTTAACGACAAATGAAAATTTGGTATCAAGTGATTTTGGATTCCCAGATGATTGAAGAATATTCCCTGAAAGTTACAGCTACTATACCCGAAAATGCATATAAGTCTCAATGTTCCTACTCATGGCGACAGACTATAACGCCTTTGCATTCACCTTGCACATTATATAGGCAATCTGATTAAAGATTCCACGTGCGGTTTGCGCGTCGGCTATGTTTCCTGTCGCTTTTGTTCAATGACGGCACGGGTGCTTAAAAGCTGTGTTTGTAGCATAATATATAAAATGAGTGTAGATGAAACACCTAATGCATCTTCACTACTGTTTCACTGTTGCGTTGCTCCATTTCATAGAAACCAATACACGAATCAAACCGTGTTTGGTCTTCTGCTTTGCGTAGTTTTCCAAGTTTGGAGTTGAGGAGTTGTCATCTTGCTGGAATAGTGATACGTGTGCACAATGGCCCTTTCCAGTTTTAGCTATACCCCGCCCATCTCTAGCTAAGCTCCACCCACACCTCGCCTGGTATATTATAAAAATTATGACATATTCCTTCAGTCTTGGTCCAATTACAATAATATCATTTAATATCTATATATATATATATATATATAAATATATATATATATATATATATATATATATATATATATATATATATAATATATATATATATATATATATATATATATATATATATATAAGTCAGTTTATATATGAAAATAGAAATGGCTTTTGTGTTCATTAGGCTGTGGTTAATTAGCTCAGTTTATCTTACGACCACTCTTCCCTAAGAGCCACCCCGTGTTTCACAAATGAAATGGTATCTTGAGACGTCTTTGGTTATTAATTAATGGGCACTCACACGTTAGTACATTACTACCGAGCTGTCAAGTATTATCGATCTGCGAATCAACGACTGTTGAGATGCTAATCACATATCCTCAACTCGAATGATATGTCGTAGTGGAGATGAATCATTTATAACAAAATAGTAATGCTTTCACCTCTAAATTCCCAGATTTACAATTTCCATGTAATTATACAGGTAAGTTGTTTAATATTTTAATTTTTAACCAAATTCGACAGGAACGCGTTACCGCCAACTTCCAGTAAAATTAATTTCAAAATCTCTAAGTGAATTTTCGAATTTGGTCTTTCTGAGCTGGCGTATTATCTGGCATTCTGACAACATGTCCGAAACACAAACCATCGCTGTTGCGCTACGTTCCCAAATAGTGGCGCCGCGTTGCCAATTTACGTCATATGAAGGTTTTACATCGAGTAATTTGAAACTAATTTTTATGTCAAATTAGTTTTCAAAATATCCAGGAGTACATGGAGCTGCTTTTTGAAATTGAGATTATGGGAATTCAGAGTTCAAAGTGCTATGGTTACTGACAATCTGGATATATTTAGAAACGTCAAAGTCGCATTCCCACTATACACTATACCTGCCCAGCTTCAAGGGGGAAAGCAGTTATGTTTGCGATAAGTCATGGGGGTGATGAGTGGGAGATTTATATTGTCGTTGACACATACTGACCTTGACCTGTGAACTAAAGTACAGCTCGGAAATAACTTAACAGTTTCCAAAGCAAAATAAAATGTACTTTTGAATATTCTGAACATAATTGGATTGGAAGACATTGCTGCCTAAGCAATGTCTTCCAGTACAATTATGTTCAAAATATTCAACAGAACATTTCTCACTAACTAACATGTTTCTGTTTTTGTTTTGGAACCATGTTAACTTATTTCTGAGCTATACTCTACCGCATTACGCATGCGCATTGCTCGAGCGAATGGCAATATTATTTCCAGGTTTAATCAAATAGCTAACGCGAATGTCTTCACTTCAGTTAGCTTAAGATGGTAACTTCAGTCTAACGACGTGTTCGCGCAGGTTTCAAACATATGAAACCACCAAAGATTGTTGGTGATTCTAACCGGTAGAATGCAATTTGTATTGCATAGGTTAATGTGACATTTCCTTATTGAAACAACGCTAAATGAGAATGGAGGATTCCAGTTTCTCAGGCAATCATATGACGTCATAAACAACACATTGACGTGTATGATGACGTCACAATCCATTATGGCATATGAATGAAGTAGCTAAGTTCGTCAGGAACGCTTAATTAATGACGTACTAAGCGCTGGTGTACGGGTCGGTGTCTTTATTATTTATAAGAATAGGCAACACTTACAACACACCGTTACATTATTTTCAAAATATTCGACAGCTTACCTGTATAGTTTTCCCAACACGGGTAAAGTGTGGGTGGAGCTTAGCTAGAGATGGTCGGGAATAGCTAAATCCGCATTCACCTACTGTCACCCATCTTGCGTCAACTGAACATTTTAAAGATAAAGCCGGCCAGAAAACCGGCATCTGAAGTAATTTTTTCGAATGTTCATTTGGAAGCCGAGAGAAGAAAGCTATTGAAATTGTCCTACTCGAATGACTGATTTGGTAACCGACAGTCATTACAGTGGTAAGTTTTCAAAAGATAGTATTTTTCTTCGCCTGCAAATAGACATTGGCTTATTAAAACCTCGAATTATCTTTGCAAAAAATGGCCTCTGTGGTGGTCATAAGGAATATACATTTTCATGACAACATAAAAGTATGTTTTGTAAATTTGATTGGTCGATGGAGGAATCCAGTTTTAGCGATTTCCAACCCATTTTAAGCTAAACTCCACCCACAGGTCGCATGTGTTGGGATCGATTGATCGATCCCTGAACACCCTAACTGTCAATTTCCAGAAAACTATACAGGTAAGCTGTTGACTATTTTGAAACTAATTGTACTAGGCAGCAACAGCGCCCAGTCAAATGAGTTTCAAAATATTCAACAGCATGTGTATTAAATAGTAAAGCCATAAAATTCGTACAACTTGACGGACTATTAAGCGTTTATGACGGATTAAATCGAATCATTCATGACGTATTTGATTATGACGTCAACCTACACGTCACGTAACATGTGATTATGACGTCATCTAATTGAGCGAGAAACTGGAATCCTCCATTTACACAAACAGTCATCTCTTGGCCCGTAAATGCGCTTTCACTGTACTCAAATTTACATTTTCTTGTGAAATCTTGACTACCAATTAGGGAGTACAAGTTCAAGTCCGAGTTAGGTTTATTCTCTCAGGCAACAACTGTAGCATGTAACATATGAGTATATGGGTCCGTAACGCACGTCTTAAAGGAGAACTAACTTCATATCATAATAGTTATTCAAGTGATCTAACACGCCACGCGTAAGCTATAGGCAGAATATTACGCTTTTATCATGCCGCTAAAAAGGATATTCAGGCTCTTGATAGCTATTCAGGTGATCTAATATGCCATTCATAAACTATGCAGGTAATTTTAAGCTTTTCATCATGCCGCTAAAGAATGATATTCAGGCTTTAGTAGCTAAATGTTGATGCATTTCTACAACCTATGATGGCTGTCATGTTTTACTTTTCAACCAATCAGAAAAAGACTAGCGTACCCGCCTCGGTCTATTCGCTCAGTCATAGCCGTGCCACAAATAGGTTAATAATGTGATATAAATGCAACCATACCGGTAAGCTGATAAATATTTTGAAACTAATTTGACTGGCAGCAACAACTTCCAGTCAAATTAGTTTCAAAATATTCAACAATATGATTTTTACATAAAAAAGAATGTAATGTATTGGCACTTACATGACATCAAGCACTATCGCTTGAGTAGACAAAATGTCGGCGATTATTGTTAAACATATACGCGATATTGCAAAGCAGATAATTCTGATACAGATATAGTCCGTGGGCTGGAGGGGTCCACCTGGATACCCCCGACTAATTGACGAAACTATATTTTTCTAACAGCTTTCGATGTCCTATTTAAGATTATGTATGCTAACATGTGATAAACTGGGACTCAATATGGTTGTTGATGGGTTATATTAGAGCTAATACTCACAGTGAAGCAGACCGTATTAAGGGGTAGGGGTATTATAAACTGAGATATCGTTTGATAGAATCATTGTACATTGGTGATCAACAACTCAAAATGGTGCTTATAGTATCGTCCACGATTGCATATGGTTTCCATGCAAATAAATTTCACAATGAGATCGGCAGAGGTCAAAAGGTCACAAATATTCGCCACAGCTTAAAATCTAGCAAATATATGTTGCTATCACTGACCAAGCACCGGTAAAGGAACATTCTAGTTTTAACAGCCTAAGCTTGATCAAAAGGCACAATTTGACAAATATAATGAGTAAAAGTTTACTCATTTAATAGACTAGTGTTGCTATGACAACTAACAGCATAGCCAATTTGTGAGAATCGATGAAAAATGCATTCATTGTAAATTAATTAAGTAGATTTTGATAGAATCGTTGTAGATTGGTGATAGACCACTCAAAATGTTGCTTATAGTTTCGTCTATGATTGCATATGATTCACATGAAATCAGTTTCATAATGAGGTTGGCAGAGGTCAAAAGGTCACAAAAATTCGCCACAGATTAAAATCTAGCAACTATATGTTGCCATAACTAACCAAGCACCGATAAAGGAACATTTTAGTTTTAACAGCTTAAGATTGATCAAGAGGCACCATTTAACAAATATAATGAGTTCAAACCTACTCATTTAATAAAATAGTGCTACTATGACAACTGACAGCATGGACAATTTTTGAGAATCGATGAAAAATGCAATCATTGTAAACTAAACTTGAAATGGTCATATCATCGAATCACACCACTTGGCTCGAGTCACTGTTCACTCTATACAGTCCAGCCACTATTCACAGTGGGTTCAGGGATGCATGGATTTGGTGTGTGGGATCGCTTCCAAATATCTACCTGATAGGCAACCCTCTTCATGTGCACTCGGAGGCAAACTCTCTGGGGACTGAATTGAGGTTTGGGACTGCCTTCTATGTCGCATTTAAGAATCTTGATGCATGTGCTCGGAACACCTAAAAGGCTACCAGCAGAAACTTCATATAGATCAACCTCAATCATTTAAGGTGGATAAGTCTTGGGATTGATATTTTTCTCTGCATCACCACATTTTGCCATTAACATTGCGAAACGAAGTGTGTCAACGTTTGCTATGGGAGTGATCTTGTACATTCCGCAGGTGAAATCCGCTTAGCCAGTCTCGAAATGTCCAACAGCTTTCGATTGTTTTCAGAACCAGTATCAAATAATACGTGTGTCTTCATGAGTTGGGCATAGTACAGGAGAATTAAAACTGCATCGCTAGGTGTACTTCTGATACGCACAAAAGCATAGCCCTCTTTTGATATATAATAATAATAGAGAATAACCCTTAATTGTGTATGTTTCTTCTTGGTCAGATTCTATGGCTTATTTTCAATTTTTGCTTTTTTATTGGTTCAAATAAATCTGTATTCCTTTCAAGTCTCTCTGTTATAAAAGTCTCTTCGGCCAGTTTCCCAATTGACTCAGCAGCCATGATATCAGTTTGGATATGGGTAGGTGCAGAAGCACCAGCCCCAATACGGAACAGCTTATCATTATAATCTAAACTGAAAGGATTCATGAAGCTTTCTACGGACTCCATTACATTTACAGTGGCTGCCTCACTTTTGTGTAGCTGTGAAGGACGAACATCCCAATGTCTATTGTTCCTATCTGTCTCGTCTGTCATATCTTCCATTTGGAGCATTGTTTCCACATCTCTTGCTCGTTCATGTGCCGTCTTTCCCTAACGTCGATGTGCATCATAGTTATTCAAGATACCAGATACGCCAGCCACGCTTCCATCTGCGATGTTGCGTGCTTCATAAATGTCTCCTCTATTGTTTTGTATACTGCCCACAAATTTCCAGGCACAGCTGATCTTACAAAACTTATAGCACCTAGCTTAATCAGCTCAGTTGCTCCAGGGTGTGATTCTTCTTTGCTTGCCAAGAAAACAGAAAAGTAAGTAAGATACCTCGCATAATTCTGCCCATCAAAACTAAAGAACAGGTCGGCCATTCGACTGCGACATGTTCCGTACAGATTGTAATTGTTTGTCTTAACGGCATTTAGGAGCGACCACAAGCAACCAAACATGGTCCATGTAAGATAACCAAAACTGGGCAGTCTTACCTAATTCGGCATTGCTAACTCGCAGTCGCAAGTCTGAGTAGTCATTTAGATATGAATGAAATGCTGTACCATTCGACAATAGTTCGAAATTCTCTTTTGTTCTTACTTCCAATAATGTGGTTACTTTTGCCAATGAATTTGGTGGCAAATTCTCTAATAATTGGACCCTTTCGTAGAATGGTATTTGTAGAGTAGCCATCGTTCAAGACCTTCAGCCATTGCTTTGTGGCAGTAAATGGCCCGACTATAATTCGTACCAGACAGCACACCTTTAATAGATCCGGAAGACATCAGGCCAGATTCTAGTAGAAACTCAGTGAATCCAAATCCACTCATCTTCTTTCCTATATGATTTTCATATAGGCGCATGCCAAATGAAAAGTACCAATCATAACTATGTGATCCTTGTAATAGTCTGGGTCTTTCAATATGATGGGCTAAGCCTTCATACACACGCCTAGATCAAAGTTCTTTATGGCATATTTCTGCCCAACATCTTCCGATGCCTTTTTTGACATTCTTAGACACACTTTTACAGTGGCATATTCTGTTATTGATCAAATGCTTTCTAATTACATCTTACTTCTTTGAATTTATACTCCTGATGCCGTATTTGTTGCTTGATTAGCATATAAAATCCATCTATATGTAAAGCAATTACTTTACACAATTTCGATTTGATGATTCGCTCATTTCATGTTTAGTTTACAATGATTACATTTTTCTTCGATTCTCAAAAATTGGCTATTCTGTCAGTTGTCATAGTAACAATATTCTATTAAATGAGTAATCTTTTACTCATTATCTTTGCCAAATGGTGCCTTTTAATCAATCTCAAGCTGTTAAGACTAGAATCTTCCTTTAGCGGTGCTTAGTTAGTGATAGCAACATACAGTTGCTTGATTTTAAGCTGTGGTGAAGATTTGTGAACTTTTGCCCTCTTCCGGCCTCATTATGAAACTGATTTGCATGGAGCCCATATGCAATCGTGGATGATACTGTAAGCAACATTTTGAGTGGTCGATCACCAATCTACACCGAGCATATCAAAATCTACTTAATTAGTTTACAATGAATGCATTTTCATCGATTCTAAAACATTGGCTATATTGTCAGTTGTCACAGTAACAATATTCTATTACATGAGTAAATGTTTACTCATTATATTTGTCAAATGGTGCCGTTTGATCAATCTTAAGCTGTTAAAACTAGAATGTTCCTTTACTGGTGCTTGGGCGGTGATAGCAACATATAATTGCTAGATTTTAAGCCGTGGCGAATATTTGTGACCTTTTGACCTCTGCCGATCTCATTATGAAACCGATTTGCATGTAACCCATATGCAATCGTAGAGGATACTATAAGTAACATTTTGAGTGGTCTATCACCAATCTACAACGAGTCTATCAAAATCTAATTGGTTAATTTACAGTGAATGCATTTTTCATCGATTCTAAAAAATTGGCTATGCTGTTAGTTGTCTAGATTTGAGTGGTCGATCACTAATCTACAATGATTCTATCAAAATATATCTCAGTTTTTAATACCCCTACCCCTTAATACGGTCTGCAACACTGTGGGTATTAACTCTAATATAACCCATCAACAACCATATTGAGACCCAGTTTATCACTTGTTAACATACATAATCTTAAAGAGGCCATCGAAAGCTGTCAGAAAAATATAGTTTCGTCAATTAGTGCGGGGGTGGGGTGTATCTAGGTGGGTCCATCCAGCCCATGGACTAATAAGGGAATGTGACAGGATATGAATGATATGGAATCTCTAAACCATAAGGTATCAGTTCAATAGAACTTTTGAGATGAGATTAGCATAGCTTTAACAAACCACCACTGTGACTCAAAAGGCGAGTGTCTGTTATAGGCAGCGTTGGTGTTATCCCAGTCAGATCAACCGTGGGCGTCTCAAGTGTGATAATTCACCGGTCAGTAGGCAGGTACAAACATATATAAGCTGACATGTTTACAAAACATAAACATGTTAATTAGTACAATTTTTAACACGATGTATGGGTTATGTTGGATATATTGAGCATAATTAGATTGAAAGACATTGCTGTCGTATGGCGTTCAGTTCAATTATGTTCCAAATTATTATTGTGCCCTCCACAGCACAATTATAAGGAACTGGAATAGTTTTATTAATACAATTCTGTTTTATGTAGGCTTAAATCAATGACACAGTACTCTTAGTAATAAGCCAACTCTTATCAGTTGTACGTGAGCAAATACAGAAATGTCTAACTTGTCACGTGTAAACTAATTACATGAATTCTCTTCTCGGAAGGTTCGGTGGAAGTTACGGAAATGGTCAAGCACTGAAGTAGACATTTCGCTACAGGGTGTGGTAGGAATGCCACTTTGCTCGAAGGCGAGTGTTGTACTTTTATGGGGTCACACTAAACACCGGAATACACCGGAATATACCGGAATATGCCAGAATACACCGGAATACACCGGAATACACCGGAATACACACCGGAATACACCCCGGAATATACCTTAGTATAATATCTGCTTGTGATAAGCATTTACAATTTTGTCTAATTAACTCGAGGAATGTGGGCTGTGGTAATTCAAAGACGCTTTTCCAGTACTTGCCCGTATTACGGATTGTGATTTCATTAGTTTTTTATTTCATTAATTCATTCTTTGATTTACAAACATCTAACTATACTCAGACATTTAGTAAGCAAATCGCCATGTTAAGACAAACATCTAATTATCAGCAGACAGCAAATCTATGTAGATCTAGTCGGACAAATTGATTGTTGTCAAAACAAATCAGACAGACACGCATGGATTTCACATGCAACTCACCTGTTCCATAATTGTTATCAAAACAAGTTGTATACATGCGTTAACGAATCTCATCCCCAACCCATCCTTCTGGCCAATAGCTAATAAAACACCTATCTTATCCATGTGTATACAGGTGTATCATATCCACCTTGCTAGAAACCACTCGTTGATTCGATGAAACACTTACAATATGCGTCTAGCATTTTATATTTAAAGCCCACCAATTTCGGAAATTTTAGTGTATCTTGAAAGGTTGACTGTTTGGAATAATCACAGATTGCCCTAGATATAAGATATTCTAATAAGTCTTAAGCTACAGTTCTGCTGTATGCGGTTCTTGTAGGCCTGTGTATTTAATATGTGTCTGTAATTCTCTAATTAAACATCAGAATGCCACCAAAGCGTGTAAAGAGTCGGCTTAAAGCTACGAAAGAACCATCATATTCGTGTAGCTTATGCCGTCATGAGTGTGGCGATGATTCCATTGAGTGTTCGGGTTGTAAGACTCGGACTCATCGTGAATGTGTGCCAGTGTCCAAAGAAGACTTAGTGTCGTGGCCTCTATTTTTTTTATTGCAAATCCTGTTTATTTACAACGGATAACACCTATGGCTTCGTCGGATCACTTAAAAGGTACGTCTTTAGTTAATACAAAATAATTATCTACAGGCATGCGACCGATAAATCACCGTTATTGCTAATTGCACCACGCGGCCACCCGCGTGCATGTTCCAATCGGCCCGTCTGTGACATGAAACTCCTTGTTCATACACGCTCTCACCTGTACACATGATCCAGTATTTTGAAACTAATTTGACTGGGAGTTGTTGCTGCGGCAATCAAATGAGTTACAAAATAATCGTTATTATTGAGGTGTGAATCACTTAATTAGGTGTTAATTGTAGCAATCCCCCCACCCCACCCCACCCCACCCCATGCATGCTCCATTCGGCGATTGGATACTCCTTGTTCATACACGCCGTCACCGCACAGTTTTACAATTTGATAATTTAATATTCTGGTGAATATTTTGAAACTAATTTGACTGGGAGTTGTTATACTGGGAGTTGTTGCTGCAACAATCAAATTCGTTTAAAAAATACCCATAGGATTATTAATTAACCCTTTTAGGCTCTAGTTTTACAGAATATTTTAAAAACAATTTGACTGGGAGTTGTTGCTGGTGGTTGTGGTGGTTCGGTGGTTCTCTTAAAAATATTACTCTTTTCTCATTTAGGTTGAAAAGCAATTTGGAAGTCCTGGGCCTAGTCAAGGCAGAAAAGCAAGAACGTCTGCTGCTTGCAACTTACGACGTACACCTTCGAACTGACATCAATGCCTGGCAAGGAAGACGACACCAGTGTATCACTGCTTCGACAGTTCTGCCCAGCTACTCTAGTTACACATAGTCCACGCACTGTCCTGGTAATTGCCTATATAGATCGGTTTCACTAGGCTTGTTCGGTAGTGAGGGTCACCATCATCATTTGCGGCTCTTAGCGGCTATGGAGATAGCAGAACATCAAACGGCATACAAGAAGACTGATTACGTAAAGGATTACCGTGTGGTTACGCCACCATTTAAGGATCTTCCGGATTCCGTTGTTACAAATGGTGGTTATGCCGATCTACACCATATCTACGCGATCAGTGCCGTAATTCAACGTATCATAAGCTCTTATTTTCCATCTATCGGTGTATAGTACATCACCTGCATACACTCGCACCGTTATCGGTCGTGGTGTTAAGTGTCGCAAGGCACCGCGTGTATTGCTATGTGGTCAGTGTCACCTCCAGCTACACTTAACGCGTTAGAAGTACAACCTGACCACTTTGTGTTGCTTTGTAGAAAGCCGGCAAACGTTGAACTAGTCGTCATTGACCAGCCAGATGTTACCGCCAAAGAGGTAGAATCAAGCTTACACGTAAAGTTCATTCCAAAGGTAAATTTTCAAAATTAGCTTTCTCTTGGCTTGCAAATATACATTTCCAATCCTAAACAAACGCAGGTCGTCATTATCTTTGAAAGGGTTAATATCATACTTACAAATATTTACACTGTATTTACGTATTTTATTTTTCACTGGCTGTCATATTCAATAAAACGTATATTTTTATTGTTTAATCCGACATGTTCGTGCTGTTATTTCTAATCCAGTCAAAGTTATGGGCAGCTGTGCATTGAATTACCACAGCCCACAGCTCTCGAAATGTATTCCGGGGTGTATTTCGGGGTAGTCTGGTGTATTCCGGTGTATTCCGGAATATTCCGGAATTTTCCGGTATATTTCGGTGTATTCCGGTGTTTAGTGTGACCGCCTTTATGCACATGTACGACTTGGTATGTAAACCGATCGATTCAAAACAACATCAACCCAATTTCAAAGCAATAATTGAAGCAAAGTAATTTTTTTATTTTGAAACTAATTTGACTGGAAATCGTTGTTGACTTTGCCAGCAATCAAATTACTTTAAAAAATGTACAGATTATGTTGTTTAAATGCCAAAATCTCATAATTCGATTTGACTCAGTTTAACATAAGGTGTATCACGATACACTACCAATTCTACCATTCGCAGGGTCGAAATTAGGACTCAGGGGCCCTTGTGCAAAGTTTCTGAAATTCTTACCGGAATAGACCTTTCAAGTTTTATCTATGGCCCGCCCAGATCTATCTAATCTCCACCCACACATCGTCCGTGTTGGGATTTGGTCGACCTCTGAACTCCCTGCCTATTAACTTCCAGAAAATTATACTGGTAAGCTGTTAAATATTTTGAAACTAATTTGAGTGGGAGCTGTTGCTGCCTATTGCAGCAATAGCGCCCAGTCAAATTAGTTTCAAATTATTCAACAGAATATTTATTAAATGGTAAAGACATACAATTCATACGTGTCGCACTATTAAAAGCTAACGATGGGTTATATCGAGTCATTCATGACGTCATGATTATGATGTCATCATACACGTCAGTTAGTCGATTATGATGTCATATGACATCATATGACGGATGGATAAACTTGGTATCTCGGGTTTATGGCGCATTCCAAATTCAATTTGTAGACTATGGGCACTGCTTCTGATCTTTGTCAGAAAGTTATTTATGAAAGATTACCACTGTAATGACTGGATGTTGTAGAAAATTATGTGTACTGAGGAGACTGTTTACAAGATCAAAATCTAATTGACCTAACCCATATGTACAAAAACTCGGCCCGTATTCTAAAGATTGACTGACCAATAGTTGACATATTTAGACTGCATCGATTGTTTCAGTTTCATCGCATCCTTGGTTAGTTTCATCGCATCCTTGGTGCCTTGGTTAATCCATAAATTGCCTTAGTCAAATGTAACACAAAACTCATCGATGCAGAAGAAGCAATTTGATACAGTGGAGAGTAGGTCTAGCTATATCGAAGTTCGATTCTCCTTTATGGACTATGGATGTATTATCTAGTTCACAGAGTTTAACCCTTTGATGACTAAATTTCTTCTAAAAAAATAAAATATTTACTTATTGAATGCCCATCTGCAGGCCAAGAGAAGACTATTTATGAAAGTTTACCACTGTAATGACTGGCTCGGTTACAGAGCTAGTCATTTCAGTGGTAAAATTTCAAAACTAGTCTTCTCTTGGCCTGTAAATGGACATTACTCAAAACCACTACAGAGACCGGTTTCGGCCGATTTCGTCACGATAGGGTTAAGTAAATGTTTGAGGACAAGCTTCAAACAAAGCGTAACAATGAGATACTGCCCTAGCTCAACACGTATGGCATCATTTCTAGAATTTATATTGGTACCGAGACGGTATTACCAAAAGTGAAACTATTACCGAAACACTCCCAGCCGGTACAGTGTCACGGGAAGATCTGATGCCGCGACTATTATATCCATTAGTTCCGGGCTAGCGGGTTGGTGTGGGTGTGGGGGTGGGGGGATGGGATCATGTAGAGGACTCTGAACAATACATTTAGTTTTCTTGTTATATATGCTAATACCTTCAGAAAAGGTGTGTGTAACCCCTCCATCTCATGTACATATTCTGTGGAGCGCCCATAACGCACTTTCGCTTGGCTGACAAGGGGATAAAATGACTGTATTTGGAATTTTATTAAATACATCATTATTAGGCTCCCAAAATTATTAATTTTGATTTATCTTTATTGTGTTGGTAATACTAACAGGACTTATGTATAATTCATTGGCATAAGCCTTGATTAGCGTTAAAATGCCTGTATTTAACTTGGCATTGACCAATATTGCATTCAGTTTGAAAGCAGCTCTATGTTTAATAGTTTTTCAATTACATAATGTTGTAACAGACTTGCCAATAATGTTAAAGAGTTTCTTCATTAACTGTCATTAGCCTATTTTCATATTAATATCTCAAGGTTCATGGCATTCAATATTTACGTGAACCTCAAAGTTACCAACACGTTTTTGATCCAAGGAATTGATTTGCACCATTATTATGAGTTTTGAAGTTGTTCTAATTAGCATAATTCCAAGATGTTCACTGAAAGAGCTGCCAAAATGGAAATATAGACATGAACAGGCAGCAAAACTTACGGTGGTGCTGTACAAGAGCCATGTACCCAGACTCCAGTACTCTCCACATATCCAATACTAGACATGCACACAGACTCCAGTACTCTCCACATATCCAATACTAGCCATGCACACAGACTCCAGTACTCTCCACATATCCAATACCAGCCATGCACACAGACTCCAGTACTCTCCACATATCCAATACTAGACATGCACACAGACTCCAGTACTCTCCACATATCCAATACTAGCCATGCACACAGACTCCAGTACTCTCCACATATCCAATACCAGCCATGTACACAGACCCCAGTACTCTCCACATATCCAATACCAGCCATGCACACAGACTTCAGTACTCTCCACATATCCAATACTAGCCATGCATACAGACTCCAGTACTCTCCACATATCCAATACCAGCCATGTACCCAGACGCCAGTACTCTCCACATATCCAATACCAGCCATGTACCCAGACTCCAGTACTCTCCACATATCCAATACTAGACATGCACACAGACTCCAGTACTCTCCACATATCCAATACTAGACATGCACACAGACTCCAGTACTCTCCACATATCCAATACTAGCCATGCACACAGACTCCAGTACTCTCCACATATCCAATACTAGCCATGCACACAGACTCCAGTACTCTCCACATATCCAATACCAGTCATGTACCCAGACGCCAGTACTCTCCACATATCCAATACCAGCCATGTACCCAGACTCCTGTACTCTCCACATATCCAATACTAGACATGCACACAGACTCCAGTACTCTCCACATATCCAATACTAGCCATGCACACAGACTCCAGTACTCTCCACATATCCAATACCAGCCATGTACCCAGACTCCTGTACTCTCCACATATCCAATACTAGACATGCACACAGACTCCAGTACTCTCCACATATCCAATACTAGCCATGCACACAGACTCCAGTACTCTCCACATATCCAATACCAGCCATGTACCCAGACTCCTGTACTCTCCACATATCCAATACCAGCCATGTACCCAGACTCCTGTACTCTCCACATATCCAATACTAGCCATGCACACAGACTCCAGTACTCTCCACATATCCAATACCAGCCATGTACCCAGACGCCAGTACTCTCCACATATCCAATACCAGCCATGTACCCAGACTCCTGTACTCTCCACATATCCAATACTAGACATGCACACAGACTCCAGTACTCTCCACATATCCAATACTAGACATGCACACAGACTCCAGTACTCTCCACATATCCAATACTAGCCATGCACACAGACTCCAGTACTCTCGACATATCCAATACTAGCCATGTACCCAGACGCCAGTACTCTCCACATATCCAATACCAGCCATGTACCCAGACTCCTGTACTCTCCACATATCCAATACTAGACATGCACACAGACTCCAGTACTCTCCACATATCCAATACTAGCCATGCACACAGACTCCAGTACTCTCCACATATCCAATACCAGCCATGTACCCAGACTCCTGTACTCTCCACATATCCAATACCAGCCATGTACCCAGACTCCTGTACTCTCCACATATCCAATACTAGCCATGCACACAGACTCCAGTACTCTCCACATATCCAATACCAGCCATGTACCCAGACGCCAGTACTCTCCACATATCCAATACCAGCCGTGTACCCAGACGCCAGTACTCTCCACATATCCAATACCAGCCATGTACCCAGACTCCTGTACTCTCCACATATCCAATACTAGCCATGCACACAGACTCCAGTACTCTCCACATATCCAATACCAGCCATGTACCCAGACGCCAGTACTCTCCACATATCCAATACCAGCCATGTACCCAGACGCCAGTACTCTCCACATATCCAATACCAGCCATGCACACAGACTCCTGTACTCTCCACATATCCAATACTAGACATGCACACAGACTCCAGTACTCTCCACATATCCAATACCAGCCATGTACCCAGACTCCAGTACTCTCCACATATCCAATACCAGCCATGCACACAGACTCCAATACTCTCCACATATCCAATACCAGCCATGTACCCAGACGCCAGTACTCTCCACATATCCAATACCAGCCATGCACACAGACTCCAGTACTCTCCACATATCCAATACCAGCCATGCACACAGACTCCAGTACTCTCCACATATACTATACCAGCCATGTATACAGACTCCAGTACTCTCCACATATCCAATACCAGCCATGCACACAGACTCCAGTACTCTCCACATATCCAATACTAGCCATGCCCACAGACTCCAGGACTCTCCACATATCCAATACTAGCCAGGCACACAGACTCCAATACTCTCCACATATCCAACGCTAGTGTAGTAATGGAGGAACCCAGCTTTAGCTATGCCACGCCCAGCTCTATCTAAGCTCCAAACTTGCATTGCCTGTTGAATATTTTGAAACTAATTTGATTGGGCGTTGTTGCTGCTATAGGCAGCGACAGCACCCAATCATATTGGTTTCAAAATATTGAACCGATTACCTGTATAGTTCTCCGAAAGTTTAGAGGTTGTCAAATATTTTGAAACTAATTTGACTGGGCGCTGTCGCTGCCTATGGTAGCAACAACGCCCTGTCAAATTAGTTTCAAAACATTCAACAGGGTTTTTTATTAAATAAGTAAAGACATGAAATTCGTACAACATGAGGTAATTGATTATTAGGTTAGCCTACACGGCATGTACTTGATTGTGACGTCATATGATTGACTTGAAAACTGGATTCCTCAGTTATGTATAGCTACATTTATGAAATGGAGCATCAGTATTCTATTTTTTTCCAGGATTGTGAAAGGTTTCGGGCGTGCGGTGCCCTATAGCTGTCTCACAACGCCTCTATGCGTAAATGTTGATTTCAATGATGGAGTCTATAACACTTTTTAAAGTCGGCAAGCCAACGTAACATCTCGGCATCCTAAAGAGTGAATAACCATACCTAGACATCTGTACAAGCTGATGCAGCAAAACCTAAACATACTGTCTAGTCACTCGCCAGTCTAGATGTCACGCACAAATCTCGATCTATCCTCAGTTACAAGAGATGCTTTCTTGGAATGCGTACAACTCAGTTTCGACTGGAATATCTCCGTAAAGGTTCTCCCACTCCCGCATGCATTATTGAACATGGAACTGTTTATTCTGCAATGAAGGATTGCATGGTGATTGTATCACAGCTGCTTCAAAGAGAAATAGGTCTATATGAGGGTATGTCCCCGAGGATTTTGCAATGTCGTCCCATTCATGGGAACATTTCACTTGTTGAGAATTGTTCTCAGTTGCAAAGGAAAAGCTCTAGATGGAGGTGCATATGACATAACTTGATTGCTGGGTGCCGTATTTTGTCCATCATCACCCAGAACTCAATTCTCAATGGCGATCATGAGAGCCACGCTCTTGAAGGTACGAGGCTTCACCCATACCCCGATCGTTTTGGGATCGATCGATCTCTGACCTCCCTGACTTTCAAGTTCTAGAAGACCATACAGGTATGTTGTTGAATATTTTGAAACTAAGTTTGACTGGCCCCAGTCAAATTAGTTTCAAAATATTCGGCAGCGTCTTTATTAAATAGCAAAGACATATAACTTGTACAACGAGTCGGAGTATTAAGCGTTTATAACGGACTAAACCGAGTCATTCATGACGTCTGATTATAACGTCATCTTACACGTCACGTAGTTGATTGAGGACTAGTGCTAAGAGAACCATGGGCATCGTCCATGGCTGTGGCCTCGCCATCAATGACCTTTTGAAATATGGTGTTGCACTCTCAACGCTAGATGCTCAGTGACGACGGGATGATGCCAAAGCCCAGAGAAGAACCACCTTATACTCAAATAGCCCATTTAAAACATGAGGGCTCTGAAAATCGGCATTAGAGTAACACTTCATTTGCCATAGACCCCATGGCAATTATTCACAAGGGTCATGTTACTGGGCTCCCCACCATCCAGGATATCTTCCAAGCCTTCATGCCATTTTCTGATGTATGCCATCAGTGTGGGAGATGTTACTGTGTATTCGACATGCACCCAGACAATCCCTATGTGAAAATAGTGATAGATCAGGGCGCGGAAATACTGTATCGATTGAGCACAGTTTCATTGAACAAGGGGCATACCTACCAAAAGAGATGGGGGTAATATTCTAGCCTTTAACACGACCCTTTTGGAGAAATCGATCTATTGTAATCGTTATGAAAATGCTCGTGAAACTCAACAATACTATACTCTGGTCGGCCAGGTGACCAGGGAAGATGAAATCTATTAGTACATCATAATGCACGAAGGCATAGAGAGTGCTATGATCCACCTTCAATCTTCATTTGCATCCATCGCATATTAATTTATGTCTTGAACTCTAGACGCAGGACACATCATGTGTGTTAATTTCCAATATTACTGAATGTAAGTGTCGTCCTACTATAGCACATCCCTGTCTTTCTGCAACATGACATTAATACGTTGTGGGTCGGTGAGGATGGGTGAGGGAGCAATACCACTCCGTATATACCACTTCAAACACTGTTCCAGCATCTGGAATGTGAGCTCTGTGACATACTGCCGGCTCAGTACAACCTTACCTGCTACAGCATCACCAATAGCGTTGTCACAAAAAGGCAAGGACGGGGCAGTTTCTCAATCAGTTCGGGAGGTTGCCAGCCCTCTCTATATTCAGCATTACCAACGTGGAGCATTACTTGGTGAATATGCTAGGAAGAGGAAGTGATGCTACAAATTTATCTGATCTCAGCGAAGAGATTTTTCACATCAGCAAATGCAGTAGTCTCCATAACCCGCTGTCGACTATAGCCAGGGCATCTTGCCTTATATCCATCGTCAGGTCTGTAATGCCTAAATCACAATGCATGCCTTGGAGCGCATCCTCGACATTGAGGCACTGAAGCCAAGAAGTTGTCTACATGGGCATGGTCAACATCGTTTAGTATCTGCAACATCATGGGAAACCCTCGAGGTGCATTGGTCAATCATCTGCTCATGTGATAAGTGTACCAAGTCAACTTGGCCATGCAAGTTAGCTGTGGTGAAATGTTGTAAATTCTGTCGGTGCAAGAAAACATCATCCCATGCTGGAAAAAGTTCAATAGAGGAATGTAGTCATTCAGTCAAGTATGTGGCGTCATAATCAATTGTGTCACAGATAGGCTGACGTCACAATTTAAAATGGTAAATCCGTCATGAACGTTTAATAGCACCTTTAATAGGCCAGTAAGTTGTACTACTTGTATGAGTTTACAAATTAATAAACATTATCAGATCAGATAGAACCCTACGTATCAATATGAAAGGTTGCCTTGCTTGGTAAACTTATTTAGGAAACCGCTGATCAATTTTGGCAGGTTATTCCTGATTAAGTCTCTAGTGAAAACACGGTCTTAGAGCTCCTTTCAAACTTAAAGCGATTTTGGCCAACATTAATTTATATAAGGTCTTTTTTGTTCGGTGAACCAAGGAAGGGATCATTCTACAGAGTTGTTAGTATTACCAATACAATGGAAATAAATAAAAATGAACTGTGGGTGCCTAATAACGAAGTATTTCATGAGACTCCAAATAATGCCATTTTAGCCTCTTGTCACTCAAACGAAAACAGGTTTTGGGGACCACAAAGAAAACGTACACGAGTTTTCTGAAGCTCTTGACACATAGAACAAGAAAATATTGAAACACTCGCAGCAGCGTAATATTAGTAATCAAGTGAGTTAATCACATAGTTCGCCATATTTCCCTATAAGCTATACAGAATTACCTCTCTTTAATTATGATATAGAAAGGACGTACAGTTAAAGTTCTCATAGATTAACAATAAAAGAAGAATATTAAATAAATGGTACTATTGTTAGTTGATTGACCCTTACCCTAACTAGATGTGTAGCGTCATTTTAGATTTAGTTTGTCATCATCATTTAATTTTATTTGGGGCCCAGCGCTGATCGGATCTGAAAGGGAGGGGACTAATCGAGTGGATCAAGAGCAACAAAGACAACAACAACAAGAACAACAACAACAACAACAAAAAAACTACTACTACTACTACTACTACTACTACTAATACTACTAATACTACTACTACTACTACTACTACTACTACTAATAATAATACGTCGTCTACTACTACTACTACTACTACTTCTACTACTACTACTACTACTACTACTACTACTACTACTGCTGCTGCTGCTGCTGCTGCTACCACTCCTACTACTACTACTACTACTACTACTAGTACCACTACTACTGCTGCTGCTGCTGCTGCTGCTGCTACTGCTACTACTGCTACTACTACTACTACTACTAGTACTACTACTACTACTACTACTACTACTACTTCTACTACTACTACTACTACTACTACTCCTCCATGGCAGGGTTGCTAGAACTAATGCTTGACAATAATAAAATCTACATACATGCCAGTGCCTGGATATATGGCAAGTCTGGAATGTACACTATCAGTTCCAGTCGATTCGTGTGGTTATGAGTCAGGTAGGTAAAAACTGGTCCGGTGAAAGAGGATATTTGTCATCTGGATGGTGGGTCAGTGGGTAGACTACTCGGGTCCCAAACGCTGGGCGAATTGGTGCCATAGAAATGGCTGGTTCGAAGCTCGCTCATGTAAAAAATTGAAGAATTTGTAAAAATTACATTCCAATATCGACTGTGCTATAACCGAGAAGCAGTGCGTCGTCAATGACAGGGTTCCTAGAACAAATGCTTGACAATAATACATATTACTACTACTACTACTACTACTACTACTACTACTACTACTACTACTACTACTACTACTACTACTACTACTACTGCTGCTGCTGCTACTACTACTACTACTACTACTACTACTACTACTACTACTACTTCTACTACTACTACTACTACTACTCTACTGCTACTGCTGCTACTACTACTTCTTTTTTTTCTTTTCTTTTGAAAATCCGACGCTGACGCAGTCGGACACACTTCACGGAGGAACGCCTTTAAAAAAAGGCTTGCAAACCCCCATAAAAAATCGGGCGAAATAGCAGACTTTATTAGTAGTATATGAATAACAATACAAACTTAACATATCAAAGCAATGCAAGCTAAAATATTCTGTTACCATATACCGCACCCATGGCATAACTACATAGAAAAAAACTTAATAAAGAGCTGATAACATAATATAATTCAACAAAGTCATTACTATTTGCACACCGTGTAGTAGTAGGCCCAAATGGCGAGCATAGTTAACCAACACGTGGTAACACGATTCATCAATAATTAGCAGTAAGTTACTGCTACTCATTGACGCCATTGAGCCGATTCATGACCGGCAGGCTAAGTAGATCATATGTAGTTTAACGTAGCACACCATATAGTATTAGGCCCGAATGGCGAGTGCAGCTCGCCAACAAGTGGCGTGGTGACTCGTCAATAAGTAACAAAAGGTCACTCATTGACGCCAGTTAGCCGATTCTTAAATACCGGGCGGCGTAATAGCCTTTATGTCATATAATGCACACAGCAAGAGTATACAAACTATGACTACATAGATGGCGCTTTGGGTACACATTCTAAATTTACTTCATAGTAAGTTTTTGTAAATTACCCTGGAACAAATACACCTACACTAAACATTTACAACAGGATGCTAATTGTATATATGTAAGATGTCATACTCTATTAACCTAATGAACTCGAAAGTCGGATCACCTCCAGAATATTGACGCGATGCTCATTTGATATTTAAATATACCGATTCCCAAGGTTAGGTTATTTGTTAAAATTATCATCTCCTAAGACATTAAAATTGTAAATTAAAGTCAATTAAATAAAATAAAATACCATATATCAATATACAACAAGCAGCGAGTGTGCTAGCTTATACAAGTTCTGCTTCTGCTATTTTTAGATATCCGTGTTCAATTGATACTAGACCAGCTTTCCACCATGCATCTTTAAATCTACTTTCTTTTCCATGTTCCACTAGCCTGTAAAATTCACAATGAATGCAGTTTTTCAACAATGATCGACATATAGCTTGTATGGCTCTTTGGTGGTTGTTTCCTGTTTTATCTCTGGCCTCTGAACACCGATGCTTCCAAATGACCCACATTCATACAGATAACAGGGTTACTAACACTTGTTTCTCCTTGCTATTAATGATTCGTCCAATAGTTGAGCACTCTTTGAACATAATTGTTTCAGCTATTAATTTCACATATTTGATTCCAAATTTAGCAAGGAGCATATTGATATATACCCAAAAGAATGTAGCTATACAACACTGTGTAAACAGATGGTCTATTGTTTCCTCCTCAGTATTACATAATAAACACCAGTCTGTACTTGTTATTTTGCACATATAGGTCGGATGGCCGACACATAGCCGTCGATGGAGTAATCGCCATGCCAGGTCCCATGCGTTTGCTGGTAGACAAGGTAGATGTATTGTTTTCCACGCATTTGTCCAGTTCTTTGGCGTGCATCCTAAAGTGTTCCAATGCCTAACTGCAATAGGAGTCTGTCTCCGACTTTGCATTAGCATTCCATACCAGGCTCTAGATGCCATGTTGTATTTTATATGCTCTGACTTAAATACTAATGTTGGTTGCTACATATCTCTGTTGCCACGTGCTTTCGGCAATTTGAACCATTCACCCGGTATTGCATTCTTTATTCTAAGAAATACGTGTTGGGCACCAATATGCCTCATTGATGTTGCTCTTGCTACATCCTGCATCGCAATCCATTTGCAAGATTTTGGATTTTGGATTAACTAAATCACGTAAATATTGAATGCCATTTTTGGCCATAGAGGGCAAATACAATACAGCATCATTATCACGAATCAACTCGTTGCCCCAAAGACGTTGCTCTAATGCATCTTCACAACAACTGGGTTGTGGCATTGATCGTGTAAATATATTTAAAGCTTCGAGCTGTTCTTTATATACGTTTGGTATCTTCTGATGGTTAGGTGGCAGTTTATTGCACAAAAATAAACATTCTACTGGAAATGGATCTACGTAGAAGTGACCTTGCAGCACTTGACCAAGATGAGTTTGAAGTGAGTAACTTATTCAAGAATTTCAGTTTTAGCGAAGCACACTTTGCTACAATATTAACCAAATCCAGGCCTCCATCATGCTTTTCATTGGTGAGGATTGACTGCAATACTAAATGGGTTTTGTCCTCCCATAAGAAGGACAAAACTAACGTGTTGATCTTTGACTCTACTGATTTGGGCATATGAACTACAGAAGCGGTATACCACAGTCCAGATAAAATTAAATTATTACGGACAAATGTCCTGCCAAATACAGTTAGGCAACGTCGTTTCCAATTTACTAATGCACACTTTAGCTTGGATAGCCTTTCTTCCCGGTTTATTATTACATCCTGTTCTCTACTAAAGTAAATACCCAAAATCTTTATGACATCATCTGACCAGTTAATATCCATAACATTGTCAGTGCTGTCCTTCCATGCGCCCAAAAAAATCCCTTGGATTTGTCTCTATTGATTTTAAGCCCTGATGCCTTTTGAAAATCTGATAATACTCCATTTAAAATTCTAAAATCTGAATTTTTACCTGCAAACACAGTCGTATCATCTACATATTGAGACACCTTTAGTGGCCTTTCTACGCCACGTATACATATCCCTTGAAAACCATTACGTTGCCTCAATGTGGCCCCCCAACGATTCCATAGCTTTGACGAATAGAAGCGGAGACAATGAGCAACCCTGTCTGATACCTCGTTCCAACACTACAGGTTCAGATAGATGATTATTATAGCAACTTGTGATATCAGTATATAAAATATTGGCCCATTTAATAAATCTGGAACCAAAGCCAATATGGTCTAAAGACTTAAACAAGAAATCCCATTCAAGTCTGTCAAACGCCTTCTCGTTATCAAGTGCTATTATTGCTGCTGCTGGGCGCAATCCTGTTCAACTAATTGAATAAGGTCTCGCATAAGCAATGTGTTTGTTTAATATCGTTCTTCCTGGTACAAAGCACGTTTAATCATCATCAATTACTTCGCCTAGGACTACGCCAAGTTTTAATGTTAGTGCCCGAGTAATAATCTTATAGTCTACACAGAGTAGAGAGATTGGTCTATAATTCTGCATTTTATTTCTGTCACGCCACTTGTATATAAGCCGAACATAAGCTTGGGCCATCGATGGGGGGGGGGGTGAAGATGCATTTGCTTTAAAATGCTAGCTGCTATTTTTTCTAATACTGGACCAAATATGTGCCAGAATGTTTGATAAAATTCAACTGGAAGTCCGTCGCAGCCAGGAGACTTTTCTAACCTCATACCTTTGAGGGATTTTGTCAAATCATCAATTGTTAGTGATTGGTCACAACTTTCGCGACATGCATCTCTAAGTCTTTAATTTGGATACTTTTTCCATCATCTCTGCATTTGAGGACACTGATACACCAGCATTGGTCTTCAGTGAGCGCATTAATTTCTCTATACATCTTGCTTTTTCCAAGTTACAAAGTAACGTGTAGGCTTTTCACCCTCGGTGTGCATTTGTGCTCTTGACCTTATTTTGGCCCCATCAAACTGATATTGCTCTATTTCATTTAGTCTACCTTTTAATTTAACTAATAGTTCGTAATAATTATATTCTCCATCATTAATTTTCTTATTAATTTTACACACCGACCTCTGAAACGCCTTTTTATGCTTTCGCATTTCTCGTGCTTTCCTGATGGAATACTGCCTTGAAATATGTTTCAGGTCGGATTTAACATGCTCCCACCAGTCTGTTATACATTCATACAACCTTCTCTTTTCATCCCAATGCCTCCAACAACTTTCTACACATTAGCGATAGCAACTATCTCGTAGCAACGCTCCATTGAGTTTCCAAAATCCATCTCCTCGTTTGATCCAGTCAGCATTGTCTAATGTGATGGAAAACATATTGTGATCAGAGAAAGTTACTGGTTTTATGTTAGCTTTACACATGTAACCTTTCATGAGCGTTCTACATAGATCCTGTCCAATCTGGGTGCTTTCTTCCCATCGGTTGAAAAAACAAGTAAAGTCCCTGCCCTCTGGATTTTCAATCCGATAAGTGTCTAACAAGCTTTTATATTCACAGATGTGTTTCAAAATATTATGAGATGTGTCATTAAAATTATTTCTCTCTTTAACTTCATCTAATATGCAATTAAAGTCAGCGCCCATAATTAGGTTTACAGGCGTTCTGTCTTAAATTATTGTGGAAACATCATTTAGAAATTCACGACGCAATTTATGGGAGGTTGGCGCATAAAGGCACATCAAATTCAAACGTGTGTTTAGTACATCAATTGATACACAAATCCATCGTCCATTTGTATCTGATGACGAGGGTATAACATCAACATAGTTGTGACATCGGGGCCGGATAAGAATGGCCACTCCCGCACTATTATCTTGTGATAAAGACAAAAAAATCTGCCCTTTTGAAATATCTTTGAGGGATTCATACACTTTAATTTTTTTAAATTTTGGTCTCTTGTAGAAAAGCGATATCAACTCTCTCATTTGCTAATTCTTCAAGCAAGTGGCGCTGCTTGAATTCGGTATTTAATCCCCTGCAATTGATGGTGCAGATAATCATAATTAGTAAAATGATGTTTACAACCGCCATCATTAGATTAACCCGATTTGGGTTTTTTTAGCTCGTTTCTTTGACCATTTACCTAATTTTCCTGCGAATTCAATGTTTCCTAGTTCTACAACAGAGAAATATTCATATTTGGAAATATCAGAATCATGGCGCAGTAGACGCTATTTCACGCCTCTCGCCATTACATATGGTACTAACACTTCACGCCCTTCTAATCGGTACATTACCATTTCATCTTTCATCTGTGAACTCTGTGTTTGAATGGACACCTCTGATTCTGCAACTGACATTGTATCATCATCCATATCATTTCTTCAATCTCAGATTTTGAGCTATTGTCTTCTTTATGACGCTTATTGCTACTTAAGTTACATTTGGCAGGAGCGTTATTTACCATATCTTCAAGCTGACTTAAATCAAGTGGGCCTAGCGGAAAATCAATTGAACTTTCCGTCTTCTGAGTCCTAAAGTTATCCTGTCCTAATTTTAATTCATCTTCCAAGGAATTGTAAACTGGCTCTTCCTGCGTGTCTTTTACAGCCACGTTTGGCTCCACTGCATTTTGATTATTTTCTTGACTTAAGGTTATACCCTCCTCTAATACTTGAATTTTTCATCAACCGAAGTTACTTTAACAGGATTTGATGATTTGTTTGTGTCATTTTCAGTGGCAAGAACCACAACAACAGCTTCTGTAGCAATTTCTTCAGAAGCATTTGACTCAGTTGCATCCTTTAATGGGCGATTATCTCCTGATACTGAGGGCTTGTTTTGAATTTTTTGGACAGCGCCATTTAAAATGGTCAACTGAACCACAGAGCAAACATTTGTTTCGATTGGGACAATCTGTTGCCAAATGGTCAGTACTTAGGCAGATCCGGCATTCTTTAATTTGCCCTCTATACCACAAGGGCATGACAAAGCTGCCATCAAGCGTCAATCTGCTTGGTAAAGGGCTATCTGCTTCATCAAACCAGTCTTACACTGTTTTCTAGCGTTCTGTCAAAGGGATACGTTTCCCGTTAATCTTTTGTACTTTGCCATACTTCTTGAGTTCATTCATGATTTTGTCATCTGGAATTTCTAGTGGAACTTTCATCTTCACGAGCAACCTATCTGACTCGATTTCCTCTACGTTACAAACTTCGCCTTTTACAATCAGAACATCTTCTAGAAGCTTTTCCTTGACCCCCTCATTTGACACTGTTACATTCCATAAAGTTTTAGTAACATTGATAAGCCCCTGCAAAGCAGCAGGTCCCGAGCAAACGACGTCCTTTAACCCATGATACACGTGGATAGCCGTGACACCCCACCCCTTAGTTGTTATTTTAAGGCTAAGGGTACGCTTATAGGTTGCCATGGTGTTTTATAAAAAGAGGAACCCCATACTACTACAATATATAATACAAATATATAACACCAAGACGTCTGGGAAAGAGCTAAACACTAAATATATAGTGTCCCCTTTTGAAACCCAGACGTCTACAAACAGATATATGAATAAATTGTACAGTCATATATTTGTTAGTCTGTTCGAGTTGACCATAACGTGTTATATGATTAAAGATCTAGGCTTGTGCTTACAAATGACAAAGGAATTAAATCTACTCACTCTAGCGATCTTGCCAAATATAATGCGCTAGCCAACGAACTATAGAAAGAGCATACTGGCGCGGGGAGAAATGTATTGCACTGAACACAGTAAGAAGAGCCCTATTAAATGGCTGAAACCGCCAGCTAAGAGGAGTGCCTTTAGAAAATGGAGACACAAAATCCGCTCCAAGCAAGACAAGAATTTACAAATTAAACAGTTTGACAGGAAATACTAATATGAAATATACGTATAAAATTTATCTACAAAATCCTGCTAGAAACTAGCAAATTCGGGCAGCAATTGCAGAGCTAAATAAACGCGAGTGTTCACTTCGACTACTACTACTATTACTACTACAACTACTACTACTACTACTACTACTACTACTACTACTACTACTACTACTACTACTACTGCTGCTGCTACTACTACTACTACTACTACTACTACTACTACTACTACTATGTGACGATTTGTTGCTACCTTTATTCAGGTATATTCAGAATTGCACAAAGTGTTATTAATTTTGCCAAACGGTCTGTGGTTAAATGTAGCTTTCCAGCTTTACTCTCTGTGTTTGTTATTATTATAAAAGATTCTTTCTTAGTCTGTTTATTACATTAACTCCCATATTGTTATGTAGATCTTGGCAGTTTTACATTCCTATTCAAACCGCATGTTCTTGATTAATTGTTTGCAGAAAATCCAGATAGCATGTTGCTTTATTATGCTAATCACGTTGTGTTGTTTTCCTATAGTATCTCATCGCTCACGTAAGTTCATTAATGCAGGCGTTAAGTCTGGCTTTCTCCCACCGATACATTTCGTGATATTTAGTGATAACAATCATTTGACTATCTTCAGAATCGTATAGTCTTTCTGAGTCTAGGTACCTGTGTGAATCGAGTGTTACTATGATATAATTTTACAATTGATGTCCGTCAAGTTGGGTGGCTGTAATACATTGCTGATCGAAATGATGCGTCACACCTCACGTAACTATTATAGGTTAATTTTGCAGAATTTATAATATTCTTGTGCAGTTTATGGACTTAAGATTTAAAAAAAAATTCTTTTGAATATTTTGAAACAAATCTCACTGGAAACGGTTGCTATCATAGGCAGCAACAGCCCTCCGTCAAATTAGCTTCCAGATACCCAACAGCTTATCCGTATAGTTGCCACTCAATTTGGGATTCTATTCCTGTAGAGTTCAAAACACGTACAAAGTGGGTGGAGCTTAGGTTGAAATGGGCCGGCAACAATAAGAAATACCTCTCTTCATTGATTTATGTTAGTTTAGAAGGGTATAGCATTACACTCACCAGCCGTGTAGAATCCACTTCCCAATGCTCGTTCAATTCCCGCTTCTTCTTTGCTCCTCACGAGCATATGTGAGGCGACGAGTGAATGCCACAGCTCACTATGCTCAGCAATGCCGATGTCCGCGACCACCCAGTTTATCAACACCCGATTCAAATTAGTGTAGAATTTAATGCCAGATTTTGTTGTCATATTCCTCCAGTATTTACTCACGTTACTCCTAAACGCGACAATATGCTGATGGAAGATCGCGGGTGTAAGGAAATGTTCGTTCTCCTGGATGTCAGGCCATTGGTTGAGCAAGTTTATCGCGTTATCCGTATCGCGATATCGAGCCAGCATCTCACGATATATCGTGAAATCGCCGCCTGAGCCAAGATACAGCGCCGTAATACCGCGTTCGATCTGGGAGTAATGGACCACTGTGCTTGTTTGGAGGTTCACCGTTATCTCGGACTGGACGTGACCTGCGTTGTGTAATTCGTTGAAATTTCTCACCAACATAATAATGTTCTGAATTACAAGGATGAACATAGGAATGGAAGTAACAACAATCAGTTTCATCATCTGTATCCGTTTTCCGCGTCGAGTTCGATAATTACTGCGGAAATACTGGTGACAGATGCTTTCTGAAATTGGAACCGTCGCGTCACCCATCTCGGATGTGGGAGAAAACATATTCACAGATAGACTTCTTGAATCGCGATCAAAGTCATCGTCTTTCAGGACGCTTAAAGAACGCGTGTTATCCACTGGCATGTTTAGGATATCGTCATTACTTCTGTAATCATTAATTAGCGACCCGTTTGAGAAGCTAGTCACTTGCATTGAAGGAATATGCCGTGCCCACTCAGATGTCGTTCGTCCACTTTCAATCGAGGAGTTGTTCGTGCTTTTGGAGTCAGTATCTGGCCAGTGTTTATTGTCAGCATCAGCGCCGGTGTCACCGATCTTTGTCATGATTGCTGTTTGCTATGATCAGTGCAATATCACTTCAGGGTATAAAATAGGAGTGCAGTTTCCCCCAGATGTACCGTTCTTAATGGACCGTGCCAGTTTATCCATCAATCATATTCCGTCATAATCAACTAAGTGACGTGTAGGATGACGTCATAATTAATTATGGCATGAATGACTCAATTTAGTCCGTCGTAAACGCTTAATAGTCCAACACGTTGTACGAATTGAACGGCTTTGCCATTTAATAAACATGCTGTTGATTATTTTGAAACTATTTTTACTTGGCGCCAGTCAAATTAATTTCAAAATATTCAACAGCTAACCTGTATAGATTTTTGTGGAAAATAATAGTCAGAGAGTTCAGGGATCGATCGATACCAACACGAACGAGGTGTGGGTGGAGCTTAGCTAGAGATGGGCGAGGCATAGCTAAAACTGGGTCCATTCAGTATGTTCTCTGATCATGATGCGTATATGCAGTAAGAAAATAAGAAATTATTGCTAAAAAGCTGGCCTGAGGATAACTTGTTGCACGCAAAGTGGAACTATGCGTGAAAACGTGCCACGAATTAATACAATTTTGTCTTACTAAAAAATCACGTTTCTTTTCTTCGACTTAAATCTGCTTTAAAATGCTTCCAAGAATGTAGGAATCCAGCTTTAGCTATGCCACGGCCACCTCTAGCTAGGCTCAGCCAATGCATCGTCCGTGTTGGGATCGATCGATCCCTGCACACACAGAATTTCGATTTCAAGAAAGCTATATAGGAAAGCTGCTGACTATTTTGAAACTAATTTGACTGGCCACTCAAATTAGTTTCAAAATAGTCAGCAGCTTTCCTGTATAGTTTTCTTGAAATCGAGATTCTCCAGTCAAATTAGTTTCAAAATATTCAACGGTATGTTTATAAAATCGTAAAGACAACGCTTACTCCACCATCAGCTAAGCGTTCGTGACAAACTTATCTACGTCAGCCATGGCGTCATTGATTATGGTGTCATCCTACACGTCGCGTATTTGATTATTACGTCATATGATTGATGGATAAACTGGAAAGGTCCGTTGCTTCAATAACGTAACTGACTAAAGGGACTATTAATGTCATTGAGGCTATCCATACGAGATATGTACAAAGAAAGCGATCAATTTCTAGCTATGCCCCGCCCATTTCTATCTAAGCTCCGCCCACAGTTTACACGTGTTGCAATCTATCTGAAACCTGAATTTCCAGAATCGACGTTTTAATGTAACTACATGCTTAAGCTGAAATGTATCTTGATACTAATTTATCTGGGTACTGCTTTGCCTATAGTTTCGAAATGCTCAACAAAATATTTATTAAATTGTAAATTCATCAAAGACATACAATTCGTACATTTCAAAAATACCTGATCTTCCGATTTTCGTGACTGAGCTATACGTCATTTTGATTGTGACGTTAGCTAACACGTGATTTATTTAATGGGGCTTTCTCGTTTATCCACCCATCATATGACGTTATAATCAGCTACGTGGCATGTAGGATGACGTCATAATCAATGATGTCATGAATGATGTAGATAAGTACGTCAAGAACGCATAATTGGTCACGGACTAAGCGTTGTTGTACGTATTATATGGCTTTAATTTTTAATAAAGATGCTGTTGAATATTTTGAAACTAACTTGACTGGGGCCTTTTGCTGCCATAGGCAGCAAAACCACCCAGTCAAATTAGTTTCAAAATTTTCAACAGTTTACGAGGTACTTTTTTTCTGGAAATTGATTGTCGGAGAGTTCGGATATCGATCGATCCCAAAAAGAGAGAAGTGTGGGTGGAGCTTAGCTAGAGATTGGCGGGGCGTAACTAAAACTGGAAAGGATCATTATGTCGTCATATATTCTAGTGACAGATCATATCTCACCGCTATGTTCGTATTTCACAATAAATAACTATGATATAAAAATAGTATCACCGTTTCACTAAAAAATCTTATATTAGAACTCGTCTTCTGCTCTTGATATGTTCGTATCGCAGACATTTTGTAGCAACATTCATGAGAAAATAATCTTCAGTAACCAGGTAGTCTTTGACAAATGATAACTTATATACACCTAGCCGTCGTATTACCTCTAAATTACCGTATTCACCGGAATTAATTACACAGATCAAAAACAATCATTTCATCAATTCGCTCGTGTAGGATAAACGCGGTAATTTTTCCGCTTCATAAATAACCAATTAACGCTTAGTCCGCTTCCAGGAAAAGTAGGATTTTTACGGATGGTAAGAGAAAAAAACTGGTGTTTATTTTGAAAGATGTTGCTAGATACGCGTGTGGCCTTAGTGAAGCCACCCCACCAAATCAACCCCACCCCCAGCCCAGCAACACCATTATCAAAATGAAACCTCAGCTATTATTAGAAAATTGGCATTATTCCGTAAATACTATCAAAATATACTGAGTGGCATTCAAAGTCAGAATCCGTCATGCGTGATTCTGGTAATTAGAGGCTTCGTAGTACCAGTACGGCACGAGAAAATTGGTTCTTCATTTTATGTTTACCACCCGTCTGAAAAAGTATGTAATTCTAGATATATTCAGCTTAATTGAATAATTATATCCTCTATGTGACAAAGATCTTTATCGACCGTGGACGTCTCTCGGCAAGCTCTCTTGACAGCGCGGGTTACTGGGTACAGTACGGTCCGGTATTGGCCCAATACCGGCCCAGTAGCCAGAGTTGTTATCGCTGAATATATGTTTTCTAGGATAATATCGCGAGGGTCTGCTTTTGAAAGATTGATAGTGCACGCAGCTGACTGTGATCTGCCAATCAAGTAGCTGACGGCATAACGAAAGCAGCCTACGTCATTTGCTTTCTGACGTCACTATCATATTACGTATAATATGCAACAGCCTGAATTATATGTCTTACGTTAATGTAGACCTACAATTTAATAAACAGTCTTATGAATATTTTGCAACAAATTTGACTGGGGACTGTTCGCTACATATGGAAGCAACAGCGCCCAGACAAATAAGTTTCATAATATTCGACAGAATGTATATTAAATAGTAAAGACATACAATTCGTAGAACATGGCGGGCTATTATGCGTTTCAGACTGACTAAATCGACTCATTCACGATTATGACGTCATGCTACACGCCATGTAGTTGATTACGACGTCATATGATTGACTTAGAAACTGGATTTCTCTATTATAGCTTAAACCCTTAACACTGGTGTCTAAACTTCAAGATAACTATACCAGATACCTGTTGAATATTTTGAAACTAGTTCAACAGGTAGCTGGTGCTATGCCATGGCCACATCAACACACTACATGTATATAGAGAAAGCAAAAATGGCGTTCAAGATCTTGCTAAAACATTTTTTTTTTAAATAACTGTACTAAAGCAAGATTCTACAGGCATATACATGGAATCGAACCCACAACCGACGAAAGCGCACAAACGCTTTCAGCACACCAACAACGCAAGACGTCTTGCGTCGTTGGTGTGGTGGAAGCGTGTGTGGGCTATGACGCTAGGTGCTATCGCCGGTTGTTGGTTCGATTCCATGTCAATGCCAAAATACTGTAATACCGTAATGCCACGGCTACTTGTATAACTACAGAAATATAGTATATTTACAGCTAAACTATAGAGGTCAACGTGATAATGAATACGCTGGGTATGATTGGGTATTCATTGACTCAAAGATGCGTTTTCAATGTTGCTTTGAATTTAGCTTTTAACTCCATCAATTTAGTTAATTAGAAATAAAAGTCGCTTCTTAAGTCATCCATTTAAGTAAAGGTACTCCAATTAAATTGGCTGCTTTGAGAATTAACTCTATCATTATTGCCAGTACATCGTAACGCTTTAAACCGTAACACTTTAACCGTCGAATTTGTTCGAAAAAATTTCAATTTTCCCAAAGAAAATGCCCATTTGCAGAGCACGAGAATACTATTTTTGAAATTTTATCACTGGAATGACTGGTTCGATTATCGAGCCAGTCATTCAAGTGATAAATTTTCAAAGATAGTATTCTCTTGCTCTGCAAATGGGGATTTTCCAAGACCACTGCCGAAGCCGCTTTTGGCTGATATGCGTGTTTAGCCTGTAAATACCAAGGCCTCAAACTCAAGACAAACAATAAGCATACGGGAAAACTGTTAGGTATTTCGAAAACAACACAATTGGAACCAGTTACTGCCAGTAGACTTATCAACTCCCAGTCAAATCAGTTTCAAAATATTCAACAAAACATTTACAATTCCATCAAAATGAAACTTCAGAATGTCCCCGGTTTGCCCTGTAACGTTTAGAGGCTTAAAACGAAACGACTTTCCTGTCGGAAATAATTATGGATAGAACTTAGGTACATTGGACAAATTATGTGCGGAACTTGCTGGTCGTGGGTCAGATCACGTATTTTCAGTCAATATGTATGCCGACATTTTCACTTCAATACTTTATCGACTTTATGTCAGCTCATATATCATAAATATAGTATATACTAGTCCGTGGGCTGTAGGGGCCCACCTGGATACCCAACCCCACTAATTGACGAAACTATATTTTTCTAACAGCTTTCGATATCCTCTTTAAGATTATGTATGTTAACATGTGATAAACAGGGACTCAATATGGTTTTTGATGGGTTTTATTAGAGTTAATACCCACAGTGAAGCAGACCATATTAAGGGGTAGGGGTATTAAAAACTGAGATATCTTTTGATAGAAGCATTGTAGATTGGTGATCAACCACTTAAAATGGTGCTTATAGTATCGTGTAAGATTGCATATAGTTTACATGCAAATCAGTTTTACATTGAGGTCGGCAGAGGTCAAAAGGTCACACATCTTCGCCACAGCTTAAAATCTAGCAACTGTATGTTGCTATCACTGACCAAACGCCGCTAAAGGAACATCCTAGTTTTAACAGCTTAAGATTGATTAAAAGGCACCATGTGACAAATATAATGAGTACACGTTTACTCATTTAATAGAATAGTGTTACTATGACAACTGACAATATAGCCAATTTTTGAGAATCGAAGAAAATGCAATCATTGTAAACTAAGCTTGAAATGAGCATATCATCGAATCGAAGTTGTGTAGAGCAATAAAAGAGCATTCAAAATGTGTTTATTGTTGCTTGTTTTACCCACATACTATAAATCCACTAACTATATTTGAACTCCTCTTAATTCGTAGCTGTCACTATTATGTGCCGAGTCTTCTTCATTTTCGCTATCTTCGTCAGTGGAACTGTATTCCTGCTCATTCTTTTCCTTTTCACATTCCTTTTCTAGAATATCAGCCAACATAGATGGCAGTATCTCACCATCACACCACTTGGCTCGAGTCTCTGTTCACTCCATACAGTCCAGCCATTACTCTCAGTGGGTTCAGGGATGTATGGGTTTTTTTACGTGGGATCTCTTCCAAATAGCAACCTGATAGTTAACCCTCTGTATGTGCTCGCGAAGGCAAACTCTCGAGGAGGTAAGGTGGATAAGTCAACGTTTTTCTTGGGAGTGATTAACATTGAGAAACGAAGTGTGTCGACATTTGTTATGGGAGTAATTTTGTACATTCGGCAGGTGAAATCCTCTATTTGAAGAAAGAGATTCTCTGTGATGTCCCATGACTCGCTAATGGTCTGAAAAGCCTGATATCTTGGTTGCTTCTGTAGGAGTCTGATGGCTTTTACTTTGCCTATTCCTCCGAATTCACTCGTTGTATCACATTTGGTGAAGGCATGAATACCCAAAAGGGCAGAACAGTAAAGCGGTGTAAAAATTCTTAGCCAATTTTGAAAAGTCCAACAGCTTTCTAATGCTTTCAGAATCAGTATCAAATAATGTATGTGTCTTCATGATTTGGGCATAGTATAGGAGAATGAAAAATACATTGCTAGGCGGACTTCTGATACGCACAAAGTCATAGCCCTCTTTTGTTGCATAAGCACAATAGAGATTAACCCTTGTGTCTGTTTCTTCTTGGTCAGATTTTATGGCTTGTATCTCACTTGTATCAGCACTGTGTTGCCATCAGTAGATGTTAATTCGTAAGCCTTTCCCTCACAAATAGCAATGACCAATATATTCAGTAGTTTTGAATCTAAATGTATCACTTCCCCAGACTTTCAGCATCAGTTGCACTAGTTGCTGTTTGTTTTTATTATTACTGAGGAAGTCTCTGTATTTTCACCTTTAATTATATGTTTCCCTCCAGAACCTATGCGTGTTCTTTCCATTGATTTGATAGAATTTTCCTTGTGCATGTCCGTACTGAATATTACATAGGATTTCCCTTTTGTCCTACTATCAAAAAATTTCTGGCTTATCTGCTTAAATGTTTCTGGCACCTCTTTCAAACAATAAAAAGTGGCGTTTCCATCTTTATTGCTCAATGGTTTGTGATCAGATGGTGTGTCTGCATTTGATATTCCCGTGGCTAATTAGTGAAACCCTGTACTTTTGTCTGTTTTCAACAGGTACTCATCAGCTGTGCCAATTGATGATGGTACCAGCATAAGTGGATAATGTAACAGTTCTGCAATATCAAGCTTCTCTGGGTTATTCTGTGATAGTACCAATAACTGGAAGGCAATATTTCCTTGTTGTCTTATTCTATTTCCCGACAGTTTGAAGTTTTCCAAAGAGCACTCTTCGTCAAGTCAGAAAACGTGTTCAATGTTTGCTTTTTTATTGTTTTAAATAAATCTGTATTCCTTTCAAGTCTCTCTGTTATAAAAGTCACTTTAGCCAGTTTCCCAATTGACTCAGCAGCCATGATATCAGTTTGGATATGGGTAGGTGCAGGAGCGCCAACCCCAATACAGAACAGCCAATCATTATAATCGAGACTGAAGGAAGCATGACGCTTTCTACGGACTCCATTACATTTACAGTGGCTGCCTTACTGTTGCGTACCTGTGAAGGACGGACATCCCAATGTCTATTGTTCCTGTCTGTTTCGTCTGTCATATCTGCCATTTTGAGCATTGGTTCCACATATTTTCCTCGTTCATATGCCGTCTTTCCCCAGCGTTGGTGTGCATCATAGTTATTCAAGATACCAGATACGCCAGCCACGCTTCCTCCTGCTCATGCAAGTGGATTTGCGTGCTTCATAAATGTCTCTTCGATTGCTTTGTATACTGCCCACACATTTCCAGGCACAGCGGATCTTGCAAAACTTATAGCACCTAGCTTAATCAGCTCCGTTGCTCCAGGGTGTGATTCTTCTCGGCTTGCCAAGAAAACAGAAAAGTAGGTAAGATACCTTGCATAATTCTGCCCATCAAAACTAAAGTGAAGGTTGGCCATTCGATTTAGACATGTTCCGTACAGATAGTAATTGTTTGTCTTAACTGCATTTAGGAGAGACAACAGCAACCAAACATGGTCCATGTAAGATAACCAAAACTGGGCAGTCTTACCTAATTCGCCATTGCTAACTCGCATTCGCAAGTCTGTGTAGTGATTTAGATATGAATGAAATGCTGTATCATTTGACAATAGGTTGAAATTCTCTTTGGTTCTCACTTCCAATAATGGTTACTTTTGTCAATGAATTTAGTGGCAAATTCTCTAATAATCGGACACTTTCGTAAAATGGTATTTGTAGAGTAGCAATCATTCAAGACCTTCAGCCATTGCTTTGTGGCAGTAGATTGCCCAACTATAATTCTTACCAGACTCCACACCTTTAATAGATCCGGAAGACATCAGGCCAGATTCTAGTAGAATCTCAGTGAATACAGATCCACTCATCTTCTTTCCTATATGATCTTCATATAGGCGCATGCCAAATGAAATGTACCAATCATAACTACGTGATCCTTGTAGTAGTCTGGGCGCTTCCATATGATAGGATAGGCGTTTATATACACACTTAGATTAAAGGTCGTTAGGGCATATTTCTGTCCAACATCTTCCGATGTCTTTTTGGACATTCTTAGACACTCTTTTACAGATGCATATTCTGTTATTGATCAAATGCTTTCTAATTACATCTTACTTCTTTGATTGTGTACTCCTGATGCCGTATTTGTTGCTTGATTTGCATATAAAATCCATCTATATGTAAAGCAGTTACTTTATACACTTTCGACTCGATGAGATGCTCATTTCAAGTTTAGTTTACAATGATTGCATTTTACATCGATTCTCAAAAATTGGCTATACTCTCAGTTGTCATAGGAACAATATTCTATTAAATGAGTAAACTTTTACTCATTATATTTGTCAACTGGTGCCTTTTAATCAATCTTAAGCAGTTAAGACTAGAATGATCCTTTACTGATGCTTGGTCAGTGATAACATCATAGTTGCTAGATTTTACGCTGTGGGGAAAATTTGTGACCTTTTGACCTCTGCCGACCCCATTATAGACGATACTATAAGCAACATTTTGAGTGGTCGATCACCAATCTACAACGATTCTATCAAAATCTACTTAATTAATTTACAATGAATGCATTTTTCATCGATTCTAACAAATTAGCTATGCTGTCAGTTGTCATAGTAACAATATTCTATTAAATGAGTAAACTTTTACTTATTATATTGGTCAAATGGTGCCTTTTAAGGAGTTCAAATATAGTTAGTGCATTTATAGTCGGTGGGTAAAACAAGCAACAATTAAAACATTTTGAATGCTCTTTTATTGCTCTAAACAACTTCGATTGTTTTCAAATTGTGCCTTTTAATCAATCTTAAGCTGTTAAAACTAGAATGTTCCTTTACTGGTGCTTGGTCAGGGATAGCAACATACAGTTGCTAGATTTTAAGCTGTGGCGAAGATTTGTGACCTTTTTACCTCTGCCGACCTCATTATAAAACTGATTTGCATGTAAACCATAGGCAATCGTACATGATACTATAAACAACATTTGGAGTGGTCGATCACCAATCTACATTGATTCTATCAAAGGATATGCCAGTTTTAATACCCATACCTCTTAATATGGCCTGCTTCACTGTGAGTATTAGCGCTAATGTAACCCATCAAAAACCATATTGAGCCCCATTTTATCACATGTTAACATATATAATCTTAAAGAGGACATCGAAAGATGTTAGAAAAATATAGTTTCGTCAATTAGTGGGGGGGGGTGTATCCAGGCGGGCCCCTCCAGCACACGGACTATACTCGCTAGATCACTCATGACCATCTCAAAAGCGGCATTTCAGAGTTCAGTATTTTATCCCCGGATGTAGTCTCCGAAATAATATGTGTTGGTTACTAATTCGATTAGGGCCTACGTAGTCGAATAAAGTGTCAGATTAATATAGCCAATACAATTTTAGTTCTGACAAAAATGTATAAATTTACATTTGTTCAATTCCTCTTCAAATTACCAAGGAGGATATATTATATGCAGCTGATCGTCTATGTCAGTCAGTTAGTCAGCGAATACCCGTTTATGCGCAATTGTGATTTAGTGAACTCACGCCACCGGCGGTCGCTACTACTATCCCCATAGTGATACTTTATCGACTTTATGTTAGCACATATCATATCATAGATATAGTATATACTCGCTAGATCACTCATGACCCTCCCATCTGTTAGGGAATGCGCATGCATGATCTAGCTAGTATATACTATATCTATGTACCATATATACTGTTTAGATTTTATGATCTTATTAATGTTAATTAATCTACACAATGGAGAAATTCGAGCTGTCACGCAAGTATATGACGTCATAATCAAATACATCACTTATAGGTAGGATTTCATTTGCCCGGCGGTGCACGCGCCAAAATCGATTTCATTCAATTTAATAGCGTGATCCCAAGTATGCGGACGCGGGCGCGGAAAGGCACGCTGCCGCGGAGGAGATTGTCTTGATCACTTCGTGTAGCGATCGGGAAACGCACCGCGCAGTCGCCAGAGAAAATTCAAGAAATTACTGAAATAAAATTGTAATTTTACAGCGTAAATTCAGTAGACAGTCACTAAACGCTTTAAAATTAAATTAATTTAATGTTATTTCTCTACAATGTTAAATCTTGCGAATATAAAGATCAGCAAATGATGAACAAGACACGAAAATTTCCCTGTGATGCTGGTTGATATACGCTGTAGCCGGTTCTGCCCCTCCACTCGAATACGTGGGCAAAGCAACCAATAGAATCGTTTGTTCATCGGTTGTGGTCAGTCTTCAGTCGAAAAGTAATTACATGTTCTTGTCTTGATAGTTGATCAGAGCTGGTAGGTGTCATAGTTTGTCTGTGCAAAGATTTAATAAGTGACTTAATCTCTAGTGTAGCCCTACTCTTCGAAAATACCCTTTGTAGCTTGACAATGCTACATATTTCGAGCCCTAACATGACATCATTCAGGAAGACCATCTGATCGGCTGTGTCTGCACTTTCACTGATGATGGTTGGGGTACGGCTAAGTGCATGCACATCCGCTCTGTTTCGGTACAGGTTATTACCATGCTGGAACTACAGCTGTTCTCCACCATCCCCCTGAATATCCAATCTACACATCAGCCCGTCCGTTCTGGACTACATATGTGGCTGAGCCAATTGTGTACACTCAAGTCCAGAACCAGTTCTTCGCCCATAATAATTTGCGACAAGGTAAGTTGTTTTGTCCCCTGAGCTTATCTACCGTCTGAAACGAGCTAGATGTGGAGCGATGCCACTCTCAGAGTCTCAGAACCATTCGAGACTCTGGTTGATGATGCGTTCCAGTGATTTGCAGATGCATCTGGTCAGACTGAGAGAAAAGAATTACTCAGCATTTGCTTCGTTCTATTCTTGCTTGATCCCTCTTGTGTCAACGTAACCATTTAATGGTAAAACTGGCCAAAGCAATCTCTTCAGTGGCGCTAAGGAATATCCATTTGCAGGTTTGAAAATTTACCACTGGAATTACAGGCTCGGTTACCGAGCCAGTCATTCCAGTGATACTTTTTCAATAATAGTCTCTTCTTGGCCTGCAAATGGAAACTGGTTATGCACAAATTTGAATTTTCTTGACCATATAATGTTCAAACAGTCTTCATTTACAGGCCAACCGAAATACCTTTTTGTAAATACCATTGGAAAACATTTTAAAATTGTCTCCTCTTGGCCTGCAAATGGATTGCATTCAATGAGCAACACTTTCTTCTTTTTTTATTACAAATTCTGAACGTAAAATGGTTAATTACTAGGTCTATATAAATGGTATATTGAGCGCTTTGAGGCGCTGTTGACACAAGAGGGGTTAAACACGGTTACCATAACTGTTATCGTCGTTGTTTCCATCCGGGTCTGCGGTACATTGCTCTCTTTTCAGCTTGCCTGGCGACGTATCTTATGCGCTGCCTTCACCAGGTATCGCTTGATCCATATTTGATGCATATATCTATAGTCGGATTCAGCTGCTTACGCTATTCTCTTTCATCTTAGCTTGCATACCCTGAATAGATTCTTGAACGCATCCAAGTCTTTTTCCTTCAGTTTATTGATATCTTGCGATTCAACTCCTTTTAGTCAATACATCACGATGTTAATTTTTCAGGATGTCCTCGCATTGATCTCTGGAATGATAGTCTCCAACCTTCTATAGATGCTTCCATGTGTGACAACTGGTTTGTCAGCCTCACCTATGTGTATGTGTCAGGTGTTCTAGTTCTATCTGTGTACAAATTTCTCTCATTTTATGTTCGTCATACATTTGATTGATCTGCTTCTCCAAGGTTGCTGCCCTACTGGAAATAGTGTGGTTATGTCTCTGCCTTCCAAGTATCTTTGTATTTTGCGTCGGTGAATGCGTTGACATCTAGCAGGATGACATTCCCCATGCTGCAGAGACCATTTTGGTATATGACATCCTTTGACAGCAGACATGTCCCGAAAAACGCTTCAGCGCCCCAGGTAATGGCGGCCATGACAGCCGGGCTCTTGAAGGTAAGCAATCTCTTGCTGACTCAATCAAAAGAGCTCTCAAGGAATGGACCTTTCCGCTTTTAGCTATGCCCCGCCCATCTCAATATAAGCTCCACCCACACCACGTCCGTGTTGAATATTTTGAAATGAATTTGACTGGGTGGTGACATATTAATTTCAAAATATTCGACAGACAATTCGTAAAAAAACAACGTGTCGGAGGGACGGACGGACTGTTAAAGACCGACTATATCTAATCATTCATGACGTAATGATTATGGCATCCCCATACACGCCACCTAGTTAATTATGACGTCATATGACGTCAGATGATCGATGGATAAACTGGAAACGTGAATTGCACATTTCCGTATCTTCCTCGCCTTCTCCGCCACGCACACCTGCACTTCGTGACGTGACGATATAATGAATTTCATTTTTGACCGGTTTTAGCTCTTTTCTGTAGACGTTGGTACACCATTTGCTTATTTTCAGGCCTGATTTCTTGAAATAACTTGAAGAAATCGATGATTTATGACCGGCTTCCCGCAGTTTGTTCAAGTTGAAAATGTTATGCCTATGCAAGCTTATATTATGTACATATCCGCAGAAATCACTCTGTGTCGTATTCAACAGCCCATGTCAAATGTGTTCTAACCATATCTAGGAGCTTACCTATATAGTTAGCTTGCAATTTAGATTCTGGGAATTACGGTTCCAAAGCATCAAATCTAATCCATCACTCGTAGGTGAGCAAAGATTAGCTAGAAATGAGCGGGGCATATCTTGAAATGGGCAAATCATAGCTAGAAATGGGCGGAGAAATGGAACCCTCTAATAAGTAACGCTAGCGTTTCTATTGACATCTATATATGTCCCGTCCAGTTCTAGTGCCTACTTTGAAATAGCTAGAACTGGACGGGTAGAACTGGACGGGTAAAGTAAGTTTCCTGAATTGTATGTCTTTGTAATTTTTTGCTATTTAATAAATATGCTGTTGAATATTGTGAAACTAATTTGACTGGGCACCAGAGCTCTAGATAAGCAGGGTTTTTGCGTTTTCACCCAATAAAAAATGCTGCTGAATAATTTTTAACTAATATGACTTTAATGGAAGCTGTTGCTATCAGAGCCATGACGATATTAGTCAGTTTTAGCAAATATATTGACGATGCAATGTTTCTGCTAGCTGATTCCATTCGCTATGTACCAAGTCTCTTATTAAATTAGCGTTTCTGTTGTTGATGGTTCACTCGATGACGTGAATTTTATGGGTGACAAAATCGACAATTTTAACCGACGCTTTGATATTGATATAGACTGTGAAAGTTGCCAAGTTAGGAAAATATGATAAAATATTTGAATTTTTTGGCGCTTTTATTGAAATCTAATTGTCCTTAGGAGACTGTGTTTTCGGCTACCACGGCTGGTATTTTTAATAGAGCCGTATCGTGAGTCAAGGGACCTATCCATTTTAGCTATGCTCCGCCCATCTCTAGCTAAGCTCCACCCACACCTTGGGATCGATCGATCTCTGAACGCCCTGCCATTCAATTTCCTGAAAATTATACAGGTAAGCTATAAAGTATTTTGGAACTAATTTGCCTGGGCGCTGTTGCTGCCTATGGAAGCAACATCGTTCAGTCAAATTAGTTTCAAAATATTCAACAGCATGCTTATTAAATAATAGAGACATACAATTCGTACAACGTGTCGGACTAGTATTAAGAGTTAAAGACGGGCCACATAGAATCATTCATGACTTAATGATTATGACGGCATCCTACACGCCGCTTTTCTGATTATGACATCATATGACGTCAGCTGATAGATGGACACTCTGGAACGTCTCATTGACTATCCAATAATAATAGTCATATTACTTATGCTACAATATGCCTTACAAAACTGGTGTGTTCTAAATCTCCCGCATTTAAACCTGCTCCTGTAAAGTATAGGACCCATTGTGGAATAAATATCTAGAAAAAATCTTGGCATTATTCAGCATCAGTACGAATTGATTTCCGTCCATGTCAAGGGCACTAACTAACGGCACTATCAATTGTGAGGAAGTATACCAACTGAGACACAGCCTCATTCTCAGAAAAACAGAAGACGTACGTTTGTATATTTTCTATGCTTATTTGCTTTGAGAGTGGCCAATTAGTTCTGGCAATATAGCTACAATGTCGCTAAGACAATGAACGCGTTGGGCACGCACGCTTGGACAGCTACAAAGCAAAAAAGTGTGTATGGTACTCGGTTTGTTATTATTTGATATATCAATAATGCAATAATGCGATAATTCGCATCGACGAAAGGACAACTTGTATTCGACTAAAATAAACACAGATTTCGGTATTTCGTGCATTTAGGCCTTACATTATATATACTACCCATGATACAGTACGACTCAGAAATAACCGTTTCCAAAACATAATAAATCGCGCTGTGGAATAATTTGAATATAACTGGATTGGAAGACATTCTGCCTTAAAGCTGTCAATTATGATCAAGTTATTCAACAGACCACTTTTTACCAACTAACATGTTTCTGTCTTTTCGTTGGAAACGCAATAACTTATTTCTGAGCTGTACTCTAACGTGGGATGCAACTAGTTCATTGGCTACACCATGTAACCGGATAAACATGATCTACGTCTAAATAAATCGTTAATTTTGATCTTCGATGTGCATATGTATCCCCATGCTACGCAAACCCATAAAATGCTGAATTCACCTTTCCAGAGTATCCATCCATTATCTGACCTTGTATGACGTCATAATCAGCTCAGCGCGTGTATGATGAGGTCACAATCATTACGTCACAAAGGGTTCTATATAGGCCGTCATCAAATCTCAAACAGTCCGACACGTTGTATGAATTGTTTGTCTTTGTAATTTTTTACTATTTAATAAACATGCTGTTGAATATTTTGAAACTGATTTAACTGGGCACCAGAGCTCTAGATAAGCAGGGTTTTTGCGTTTTCACCCAATAAAAATGGCCAATCACCCAATTAATTGTTAACATTATGAGTACCGAAAGAGCCTATCACCCAATTAATTTCAGCTCTATTGCTAATAATGTATTATAACTTAATTAAAAATACCCAATTAAATTCCAAAAAAAACAATTTACAAAATCTCTAAGAGTGAATCACCCAATTATTGAAACGCTTATCTAGAGCTCTGCCTGGGCACTGTTGTTGTCTTAGGCAGCAACAGCACCCAGTCAAATTAGTTTCAAAATATTCAATAGCTTACCTGTGTAGGTTTGTTTTAATTGATAGTTATGGCTTTCAGAGATCGATCGATCCCAACACGAGTGAGGTGTGGGTGGAGCTTAGCTAGAGATGGACTGGCCATGGCTAAAACCGGAACGGTCCATTCCGATGAATCATGGCGTTTTGCCATGTTCTGTTATACATTAGGATGATGACAAATGCTGCTAACTAATTCAGTAACGCAGTAACTAACTACTGCAATAAACGACCTTTCCAAGTTTATTCATCGATCATCTGACGTCATATGACGTCATAAGTAACTAAATGGTGTGTATGCTGACGTAATAATCATGAATGATTCTAAATAGTCCGTCTTTAACGCTTAATGGTCCGACATGTTGTACGAATTGTATGTCCTTGCTATTTAATAAACATGTTGAATATTTTGAAACTAAATTGACTGGGCGCTGTTGCTGCCACAGGCAGCGACACCACCCAGTCGAATTAGTTTCCAAATATTCAAAGCATGCTTATTAAATAATAGAGACATACAATTCGTACAACGTGTCGGACTAGTATTAAGAGTTAAAGACGGGCCACATAGAATCATTTATGACTTAATGATTATGACGGCATCCTACACGCCGCTTTTCTGATTATGACGTCATATGACGTCAGCTGATAGATGGACACTCTGGAACGTCTCATTGACTATCCAATAATAATAGTCATATTACTTATGCTACAATATGCCTTACAAAACTGGTGTGTTCTAAATCTCCCGCATTTAAACCTGCTCCTGTAAAGTATAGGACCCATTGTGGAATAAATATCTAGAAAAAATCTTGGCATTATTCAGCATCAGTACGAATTGATTTCCGTCCATGTCAAGGGCACTAACTAACGGCACTATCAATTGTGAGGAAGTATACCAACTGAGACACAGCCTCATTCTCAGAAAAACAGAAGACGTACGTTTGTATATTTTCTATGCTTATTTGCTTTGAGAGTGGCCAATTAGTTCTGGCAATATAGCTACAATGTCGCTAAGACAATGAACGCGTTGGGCACGCACGCTTGGACAGCTACAAAGCAAAAAAGTGTGTATGGTACTCGGTTTGTTATTATTTGATATATCAATAATGCAATAATGCGATAATTCGCATCGACGAAAGGACAACTTGTATTCGACTAAAATAAACACAGATTTCGGTATTTCGTGCATTTAGGCCTTACATTATATATACTACCCATGATACAGTACGACTCAGAAATAACCGTTTCCAAAACATAATAAATCGCGCTGTGGAATAATTTGAATATAACTGGATTGGAAGACATTCTGCCTTAAAGCTGTCAATTATGATCAAGTTATTCAACAGACCACTTTTTACCAACTAACATGTTTCTGTCTTTTCGTTGGAAACGCAATAACTTATTTCTGAGCTGTACTCTAACGTGGGATGCAACTAGTTCATTGGCTACACCATGTAACCGGATAAACATGATCTACGTCTAAATAAATCGTTAATTTTGATCTTCGATGTGCATATGTATCCCCATGCTACGCAAACCCATAAAATGCTGAATTCACCTTTCCAGAGTATCCATCCATTATCTGACCTTGTATGACGTCATAATCAGCTCAGCGCGTGTATGATGAGGTCACAATCATTACGTCACAAAGGGTTCTATATAGGCCGTCATCAAATCTCAAACAGTCCGACACGTTGTATGAATTGTTTGTCTTTGTAATTTTTTACTATTTAATAAACATGCTGTTGAATATTTTGAAACTGATTTAACTGGGCACCAGAGCTCTAGATAAGCAGGGTTTTTGCGTTTTCACCCAATAAAAATGGCCAATCACCCAATTAATTGTTAACATCATGAGTACCGAAAGAGCCTATCACCCAATTAATTTCAGCTCTATTGCTAATAATGTATTATAACTTAATTAAAAATACCCAATTAAATTCCAAAAAAAACAATTTACAAAATCTCTAAGAGTGAATCACCCAATTATTGAAACGCTTATCTAGAGCTCTGTCTGGGCACTGTTGTTGTCTTAGGCAGCAACAGCACCCAGTCAAATTAGTTTCAAAATATTCAATAGCTTACCTGTGTAGGTTTGTTTTAATTTATAGTTATGGCTTTCAGAGATCGATCGATCCCAACACGAGTGAGGTGTGGGTGGAGCTTAGCTAGAGATGGACTGGCCATGGCTAAAACCGGAACGGTCCATTCCGATGAATCATGGCGTTTTGCCATGTTCTGTTATACATTAGGATGATGACAAATGCTGCTAACTAATTCAGTAACGCAGTAACTAACTACTGCAATAAACGACCTTTCCAAGTTTATTCATCGATCATCTGACGTCATATGACGTCATAATTAACTAAATGGTGTGTATGCTGACGTAATAATCATGAATGATTCTAAATAGTCCGTCTTTAACGCTTAATGGTCCGACATGTTGTAGGAATTGTATGTCCTTGCTATTTAATAAACATGTTGAATATTTTGAAACTAAATTGACTGGGCGCTGTTGCTGCCACAGGCAGCGACACCACCCAGTCGAATTAGTTTCCAAATATTTAACAGCTTACCCGTATATTTCTCTGGCAATTGATAGGCATGGTGTCAGGGATCGATCTCAACACGAGCGAGGTGCGGGTGGAGTTTAGCTACAGATGGGTGGGTCATAGCTAACACTGGAAAGGTCTATTGCATTAAGATCTGTTACCGTATTACTGCATTGCCTGAAAATATATAAGCATATTCGCACATATTCAAATTGACAAGCTAGATTTGGTTTATATTCCATGTATGGATGCTAATGAGTTAAATTTATGTGCTAAGTATATGGCTTTGAATCACGCAATGGATGTGTATTAAATGTATGCCTGTATTAAGGATATGGGGCCAGACTTAAAACCTAGAACACTTTTGAACAACAGACCTAAAATTTAAGACAATGTTTAAGGTGGTATTAGGGAATTAGGTCCAGACTTAAAAGTTAATACACTTTCGAACAACTGGCCCCTGGTCGTACTGGTGTTATCTCAGGTGTGGTAATTTCATGGCATATTTTCTGATCTTGACTCCTTCGCTGGATCACTGCTAGACACTAGTTGGGGGTTGGGTTGACCTAAGATGTTCACACGGCAATCATACAGGGATCTCTGATGATCTTTTCTGACCTTGATAACACTGAGCGAATCGCTACCAAATTGGGTACATCATGACCAAATCTTTTGTTGATTAGATGACGTCACCTTAATGGCATCGATAGACTATCTAAATACGCATATAGATCGGATTACAATATTTGGTCGGTATGTGGCGAGTGCAACTGTCCAACAATTGAAAAGTGATTATCAATCAATGACAAAGAAGTCAATCATTGATGGCAGTAGGCTGATTCTTTAAAGATCAGCGGACGTAGTAGGATTTGGGTAATATAACACATATAGTCGGCAGGAAAATTACAGAAACATAGATGACGTTTACATTTTCGATTTACTTTATTGTAAGATTTTTTAAATTACCCGGGAACAAATAACCCTATAAAACCCTGTGCAAGTTTCGAAAATTACCCGGGACTATTTTATAATTCAATGGCAACTTATTTTATCGATTGATTAATAAATTTCCCCAGTCTGGTTATTTGTTAACATGAAGTAGTAAACATAACAATATTAAAATGCAGACTAAAATGAATTACAAGACACAGATTAATTAAAAGACACAGATAAAACAGTTGTAGTGATTGAATGATTTACGCTAGTACAGGCTCATTTATTTTTACAGTTCCCAACTTTAGAAACTATGTTTGTTTTGCACCATATGTCTTTGAATACTTTTTCTTTACCGTGCTGTTTTATTCTAAAATATTCGCAAGGAATATGATTGAGCAACAATGAATGAAATATTGCCTTTATTGCTCTATTGTGATTGTCCATAGATGGATTTTTCGCCTGCGCACACCGATGTTTCCAAATGGCCCAAACACCTATGGTTAGCATTGTTATTAAAATAGTCTTATCAGACTTTGTGATATTTTCACCGCTTGATCCAAATTCTCTAAATAACACTACATGTGTTTCTAGAACAATGGGCTTAGCTCCAAATTGTGCCAAGATTTGGCTGATATACTCCCAAAATTGTGACGATATTGGACATTCGGCAAATAAATGCTCGATGGTTTTCTTGTCGGTTTGACATAAGTAACACCTCTCAGAAGTCGTTATATTGCACTTGTATGTCAAGTGTCCCATCCATAGTCTTCGATGTAGTAATCGCTACAATAAATCATGAGCCATATTTGGTATGTATGGAAAATGTTAGATTTTCCATACATTTTTCCAACTGGATGGATTATAGCTTGAGTCATCCCATCTCTTAATTGCTCTGGGTGGTGTTACATGTTTTCGTCTCATAACGTGGTACCACTCCTTGGATCTCATTTTGTATTTTAACTTCGCATCATCAAGAACTAGTGCAGGTTGCGGAGTCACACTATTATGATTTACATTTGGCAGAAGAAACCATTCAATTGGTACAGCATGTTTTATTTTATTTAGTAACCGCTGCGGGGTTCTATATGCCTCATATGTGTGTTTTTCTAGCTACTTCTTGCATTGAAATCCATCTACGTGTTTGGGGGGGGGGGTCATATCAGACAAACATTGAATACAAAGGACGGTAGATAAGGTACTGCATTGTTATAACATATATTACTATTGCCCCACAATTGCTGTTCTATTACTTCCTTCCAGCACGTAGGTGGAGGCATGTATCTGTCAAATATTTCTATCTCCTTAACTTGATCTGTAAACACATCTGGTATCCTTTGGCTATTCGGAGGTGGCTTCTTTGAGGGAAAAAACACACTCCGTCAGAAATGGTTCTACAATTCTCTCCACAAGAGCTCGTGAAACACATGCCCACGTCGCATCTGATGTAACAAGATCATTCAACAATATTAGCCTCAAAGAAACACATTTCACTTTAAGATCGATTAAATCAAGTCCTCCTTCTAATTTAGCATTATTGAGAACACGATGGGAAGCTAAATGACTCTTTTCTTCCCATATGAATATCAATATCAACTGGTTAACCTCATTTTCTACATGTTTTGGCATGTGTACAACAGATGCTGTATACCATAGCCCAGATAATACCAAGTTGTTGACAACAAACACTTTACCAAATATTGAAAGACGACGACACTTCCAATTTGCCAATATTCTCTTAAGCTTAGATACTCGTTCATCCCAATTTTGTGTTGTATTCGGTTTCCTGCTAAAATAGATGCGTAAAATCTTAATGGTATCATTAGACCAATTGATTTCAAGTGGCTGGTCATTCCACTCTTTCCATGGTCCCAAAACTAATCCTTTGGATTTTCCTTTATTGATTTTCAAACCAGATGCATTTTGGAACTTTTCTATTACTCGGTTTAAAATTGTAAAATCATTGTTTGAACTAGCAAACACAGTTATGTCATCAGCATATTGTGACAGCTTAAGTGGTCTTTCTATGCCACGAATACATATGCCTTGAAAGTTATTATTTTGCCTCAATGCTATGCCAAGGGATTCCATCACAATAACAAATAATAATGGCGATAGGGAACACCGCTGTCTAACACCACGTTCTGAGACAATTTCTCTGGATAATTGATTGTTCACTAAATAGCTACTCTTGATATCCGTATATAAAATCTTAACCCATTTAATAAAGTTTTTGCCTAACCCGAACGATTGCAAAGAATTAAAACGAAAATCCCATTCCACACGGTCAAATGCCTTTTCGTTGTCCAAGGCAATCACAGTTGAAGGGATGCTATCCTTCTCAACCAATTGTATAAGGTCTCTTATTAACATGGTGTTGGTTAAAATTGTCCTCCTAAGCACAGCACATGTCTGATCTGTTCCAATAATTTCTCCTAAAACACTACCAAGTTTCAACGTTAGTGTTCTGGACATTATTTTGTAGTCTACACATAGCAGAGAAATTGGTCTGTAATTCTGAATTAGACGTCTGACATCTCGTTTATATATTCGCCTTATGTATGCCCTAGCCATAGTTGGTGGTAAATCGCCTTTCTAAAAGATTTCAGTGGCTAACTCTTCCATTATTGAACCTTCAAGGTGCCAAAAGGTTTGGTAAAATTCAACTGGAAGGCCATCACACCCAGGTGATTTTTCTAGTTTCATGCCTTTGAGGGATTTAATTAAATCTTCTAGTGTTAAAGGTTGATCACAGAATTCACTGCCTTTGTCTGACACTTTTTTGTCTATATTTGCTAGCAAATACAATTTTGCATCTTCATCAATTCCCTCTGACTTGTACAATGACTCATAGTAATTGCATACAATAGTACTAATTTCATTGTTGGTAAAGACAGTTGAACCATCCGGCATGTTTAATGAGCACATCATCTTATCTATTGCCCGTGCTTTTTCTAATGTGCAAAAATATCGGGTTGGCTTTTCCCCTTCTGCACGCATCTGGGCTCTTGCTCTAATTTGTGCACCCTCAAACTCATATTTCTCTATATCTCTTATTTTACTTTTAATTTTAACCAGTAATTCATAATAATTATCTTCACCATTATTTACTCTAGCATTAATTTTCATCAGTGATCGATGAAGTGTTTTCTTGCATTTGCGTATTTCCCGTGCTTTTCTAATAGCATACTGTCAGGAAACATACTTTAAATCCAGTTTTACATCCTCCCACCATTGCAATGTTCTCTTATATGATGCTTTCCTATTAATCCAATAGTTTAATATTAACATCTTTCGTGTACCCTGTCAACAAACTATTCACATAACTTGTGTCGATCCTTGACCCAACTTTACCATCTGCCAAAAAACATGTAAGATGTTTACCGTGAGGTTGTGATATTCTATAGGTGTCAACTAAATTTTCATTATCACATATTTGTTTTTTAAGATTCTATGTGATGTATCAGTATCAGTTGAAGTTGTATTCCTGTCATTTTCTTTATCTACAACACAATTAAAGTCACCACAAATTACTAAGTTCTCAGTGATGTTATCTAGTGATGTTGTAGACATCTCATTAAAGAAATTACGACGTAGTTGATGAGATACAGGTGCATCTATACACAGCAACGTGAAACGTGTGTGTTGTATATCTATTGTGACTCTCGCCGATCGTCCATTTGCATCTGATACTGAAGATATTATATTTACATAGGCTGAACAACGAGGGAGTATAAGAATTGCTACGCCATCACTCTTATCTTGAGATAATGAATAGAATATTCTGGATCCAGAAATCTTTTCTAAATTATCGTATAATTCTGACTTCTGAATCTTTGTTTCCTCTATCAAAGCAATTCAATCTGCTCATTTTTTAGAGTCTCTAGTAAGTGACGCTGTTCTATGTCACTATTTAAGCCTCTACAATTGGATGTACAAATTAGCATAACATGTAGTACCATGATGTGTACAACCGCCATAATTAAGCTAACTAGATTTTGGTTTTTTCGACCCTCTCTTAGACCATTTACCTATTTTACTCTCAAACTCTGTACTACTTAGTTCAACTTTTTCCAAATGCTTATATTTTACTATATCTGAATCATGACGCAGATGCCTATATTCAACCCCTTTTGCCGTCACATATGGAACTAACACCTCTCCTGCCTCTGACATGTACATAACCATTTCATCAGGTGATTTAGAACTCTGTGTTTGAATGAATATATCGGATTCAGCCACTGACATATTATGGTCTTCTATATCCCTTTCCTCTATTTCTGATTCAGAACTGTCTCCATCTTTCTGTCGCTTTGTTCCACTCAATCGACCCGAGACACTAATTACTTTCTCTATGTTATTCAAATCGTCTAGATTGCGTGTACTCAGTGGAAAATCAAAGTTAATTTCAGTATCTTGCGACCTGAATTTTACTTGTCCTAAATTAAAACTTTCTTCCAGAGGATATTGATCATCATCTTCAACTTGTGTGGAATTAACCTCTCTGACATCAACTTGGATTGACTTGTTACTGGAGTAAGACTTAGCCCCTCATCTAGAACCTCTATTTCATCACCTGCAACTACAGCAATTGGATTCCTAGTTTTTTTACCATGCTTCTCATTAACATGGACTTCAGCTACAGTCTCAGTAACTACCGGTTCTATGCCATTTTCTTTAGAAACAAGTTGCTCTCCACTTTTATCAGCACCATCTTTGACAGATTTGTCCTGCGGGCATCGCCACTTAAAATGATCAGATGACCCACAAACTAGAGATTTGTTTTTGTTAGGGCAATCTGTTGCAAGATGTTATGTACTTAAGCAGATTCTACACTCTGTGATTTGCCCCCTGTACCATAATGGCAAGATAAATCGACCATCTACCGTGACCTTACTTGGGAGAGGTTGTTTTACCTTTTCGAACCAAATTCTTCTGATGCCATTTTCTAAGGTTCGATCAAATGGATAGGTCTTTTTCTACTTTGCCATACTTGATCAATTCATTGATAACCCGTTCATCTGGGAACTCTAACGGAACCTTCATCTTAACTAATAGATGATCAGAATCTATTTCCTCCACATTACACACCTCGCCCTTCACGACAAGGACCTCGTCGAGCAACTTTTCCTTCACACTTTCATTAACCACGGTAATATTCCATACGGATTTGCAAACGTTACAGAGACCTTGAATGACCCGTGGCCCTGCCCCAACTACGTCTTTCAACCCATGATACACCTCAATTGCCGAAACACCCCATGCCTTTGTCGTGATTTTAAGACTCAGGGTACCCATATAGGAGGTGGCCATGGTGTTTTTAAAAAAAAGAGGAAAACCATACTACTACAATATATAAAGGGGAAAGATACAAATATATAATACCAAGACGTTAGGGAAAGAGCTAACACTAAATAAATAGTGTCCCCCTTTTGAAACCCTGACGCCTACCAACAAATATACGAATAGATTAGTACAGTCGTATAGTTGTTAGTTTGAACCACTTATTAAGTTGTTCACTAACACCTAACTGATTAAAGTATACTAACAAATCTATGAATAGTACAGCCACCTATTTGTTAGTCTGTTCGAGTTGTCCGGGGACAGCCAACAGACTAGAAAGATTTATATAATTAAAGAAATAGGCTTGACCTAAAAATGACAAACGAATTAAATCTACTCACTCAAGCGATCTTGCCAAATATAATGCGCTAGCCAACGAATAGCCTACTGGCGCGGGGAGAAATGTATTGCGTTGACCACAGTAAAAGGGGGCCTATTAAATGGCGGAAACAGCCAGCTAAGAGGAGTGCCTTTACAAAATCCGCTCCAAACAAGACAATAATTTACAAATTAAACATAAAGTTTGAAAGGAAATTCTAATACGAAATATATGTATAAAATTTATCTACAAAATCGTGCTAGAATCTAGCAAATTCGGGCAGCAATTGCACAGCTAAATAAACGCGTGCGTTCACACTTCGACTACTACTACTACTACTACTACTACTACTACTACTACTACTACTACTACTACTACTACTACTGTTGCTGCTGCTGGTATTTTTAACTGAAACTGATATGTCTAAGTTTGAATGAGACGAATGATGTGTTTTAATTATTGAGCAAATACCTCCATAGGTTTCGCTGTGGGGAGAAGCTGAAAAAACCGGCGTGTCCTTAGTAAGTTAGTTAGTTAGTTAATTAGTTATTTTGTCAGTCGGGCGGTCGGTCCGTCCGTCGGTATGGGCGGAACATAGATAGAAATGGGAGGACATAATTTGAAATGGGCGGGCATAGCTGGAAATGGTGGTGGGGTTATAGCTATAAATGGGCGGGCATAGCTGTAAATGGACGGGGCATAACTCAAAATGGGCGGACATAGCTACAACTGGCGGTCATAGTTTGAACTTGGCGGAAATATCTAGGAATTGGCGGAGCATGGATAGAAATAGGTAAGCGTTATTAAAAATTGGGTGGAAAAGCTTGAAATGGGCGGGCATAGTTAGAAGTTGGCGGGACGTAGCTAGAAATGGACGCACATTGCTAAAAATGGGCAGGCAGAGATAGAAATGGGCAAGGCATAGCTAGAAATTGATACTCTACTAAGTAAGACTTGGGTTTATAACAAAGGCATCCATGTCTACCTGTGCCCCGTCAATTTCTATTTATGCTTTGTCCACGTTGTATGTTGTACGTGCGTTTTAAATCAACTTTAACATTTTGAGATATATTCCGAAATCTCAATTTCAAGGTAACTATCCAAGCAAGCTGCTGAATAATGGACCTTTCGTGCTTTAGCTACGCCACGCCCATTTCTAGCTAAGATGCGCCTATGCCACGTCGGTGTTGGGATCGATCGATCAATCGATGTCTGGACGCCCTGATTATCAATTTCCTGAAAACGATACAGGTAAGCTTGTGAATATTTTTTAACTAATTTGACTGGGCGGTGTTGCTGCCTATGTATGATTACTGTATTCTGCGGCTGTGGTAGTAGACACATCATACAGCTGCAATCAGTCCTTCTTCGCTTTAGCCCAATGTGCCTATTCCTCAGCCTGAATACTTAGCTTCCTCAGATCCATTCTTGACTTGAGTGTACCGAGTCCCGCTTTCTTGAGGTCACTTCGTAGCACGTGTAAGGGAGCAACATGATTTTTTTATATCAAAGTTTTTGATATTGAATTTCAGAAAGGATGCCAGACCAGAAAGAAAATTGTCAATTCAAGACGGGGACTTCTAAAGGCAATTTTAAATGAATTCCTAATCTACTTTTTAAATGGATGAAGTTTCAAAATGTGTTTCTCCTAATACAAGAGGTTCTTTGAAGATTGTGACGAAGAACTGATATTATGATATTAAAGTAAATACAATCAGCACATTCAGGAAAATGGCAGAATAAAGAACAGACACATACTTTTTAAATTAATTTCATTTCTTTATGTAACCAATTAATTTGGGGGTTTTCACGCAATACAATACAAAAATATATATAATAACTACATTCTTTCACGTCATTCGTCTGTCCATCAATTGGAATATCTAGGGGTCAGATTGAGCGTCGAATAAATCTATTTATTGTTTTATCTTGACAGATGCTTAAACCTCAGATGTTCATTAATGAAACCGAATTTCGATCTGCGACTTCAGTCCAACATTATCCCAAATGATCTACAATGGATCAACTTACCCAGGGTTGACACCCTGAAAACAAGGGCTTCAAATACTCGGCATCACCGTTCGCACCATCATCCCCATTGCAGCACTTGCACCTTCCATGCACCTCTAGAATAACATCACCATTTGTCCTTTCAATATGGAGAGAATCCCATCATTAGCAATCTATAGCGGTTGTCATATGTAACATATATAACATGTTATATGCCCATAACCTAGAAAGATGAAGATCCCCACCTGTGCATGTCACTTATATCACTTCATACGCGTAGGAAAAAGAGTTCCTCAAAAGGCCTGGCCAAAATCTAATGACGTCATTAATCTACGGCATAACAGCATTGACAACATTAATCCCAACCGCAATAAACCGAATTACTCAGATCTGCTCCCAGCTTTGATTTGAATAACAATCCATGCACAATCTAGGCATGCACGCCGATTCCTGCTTTACAGTGGGGCATTGCGCATCAAGATTTGAAAAGTTAACCCTTTTACGCCTAAACTCCAAATGGCACGAATTACTTCCAATTACTAATAAAATTAATTCTATAACCAATATCTTTGAAAATGAATTGATTAAAAAATTAAAAAAAGAATCTTTCCGGTCCCTGATCATTAATAATATAAAAAACTTATGCTATAAATATATGATGTCATACCACATACACTTATATCAATGAAAGGGAGACAATGATGTAGAAAGAAAACTCATTACATCCGTTGACAAAACAGAATTACCTCCCATACAATATACATTACTTACAATACATATCACTTAAAGATGTGATCAAATTCATACCGTTACAATCACCTCCACGTAAATCATTGATGTTCGCCATATGACTACCATAAATACCCAGTACTAGTATTCCTCATGCTGTCAAAATCATCTACTTATCTACAACTTGTTTGAGACTAACAACACCACATATACACTACACCCACATAGAAGTCGGATTTTGGCTACCTCCTCTCTGGTGTTTACATAACCCACCACACCGATTCCTAGAAACATTTACATTAATGTGATAGAAGGCCCTTTACGGTCACCTTTCCTATCCAGCACCATTAAATACATTTTATCATATAATAGACCCTATTATGGTTTTCCATTACAAGATATCTAAGAAATGTGTTCCACTTCAACCCCTGTTAAACCTAAAAAAAACATGTTCAGTGGCATTTTTCTCACTCAAACTTTGTCACAAGGATGCCGACCAGGCTAAGTATGTCACACTTACAAAACACTGTTACAAAACAAACATTCATCACACTGCAATAGAAGGTTCTTTACAGTCACCAATCATATTCAGTGATATAAAGTCACACTTTAGGGAGCCTATCATGGTTTCCTGCTAAAAGCGCCACTGCGGGCCACACCACCAGATTTCACATTGTAGAGGGCCTATTACGAGTTCCTTCTAAAAATGTTACTATGGAGGTGCCCCACCACCAAAATACAAATAATACACAGACTATAAAGCAGGTTGTTCTCTACAGCATGATCCATCTATAAATCACTAGTACATATATTTACAGATGAAATGTTACCAATGGAGGAATGATTAGGAACTCCGACCATTATATTATAACATCCCCCAACAACATTCATTTTTCTAGCAGAAAATGAATCACAAAGTAAACTTTTCATCTCACACCATATTATAACATCATATTATTATATTGTATATGAGAATAATCTCATAAACATGTTTATTCCTGATAAAACTAACATTAACTTGATTCAGGCCTCTGATAATACTGCTGGTTATCACCGAGTACACGCCTATCCAAAAACTTGATGAAATTAGTTGATGGCAGGTGCTAGCGGAAATTCACGAGCCCATACTTTGGTATCCAAAAAAAACATCCCGAACGAAATCCTGACTGCACCTCAAATGAATGAATATATATTTTCAACAATATTTTATTTATATTATAGTATCACTATTCGTATCATTTGACTACTTACATAGATCTAAAATTCATTTTAAGAGTTACAGGTTCATCTACCTCCAGCATACCATCTGAACAACTGAACACCCCCCTCCCTGTTCCAGATAGAATTGAATACAGGATGGTGCTAGCAGAAATTCGTGAGCCCATGAACAGCTGCCTGATAGTATCTGGAAATAAAATCTCACCAATAAATCTCCCTCCATGAAACATTTCTTGATGCAATACTATTTAACTCCATGTAGCAATTGAGTGGAACTGATGATACTTAATGCTATTCCTTAACTTACAGATTCCTGTAACACACTTCTTGGTAGATTATAATGATTCCTATGTTTGCCAGCTGTTTCCCTGGTTGACATCCTTAACACCTCTGTCGCTACACTGGTTCCATCCCATTTGTCATTGAAACCACTGGAGTCGACCATAATTGGAAAGAATTCTGATTTAACACACTGGCTAATCTCACCAGATCAAAATCGTCTATCTCTTCCTTACCCTCAATCTCATCCTTGACTTATAATGGCTCCACCTCCAATGACTCCATATTCTCTGTCACTTCCTTGTAACAGCTAGGAATGGCTACTTGTCTTTTAATGTCCAGCATCTCATTTTAATGAACCATCTTTTTCTTTTCACATTGCAAAGAACCCACTTGATATAGTTGATTTGTAGCATCGAATTTTCGTAATACCACAAAGGTTTCTTCACCCCATTGATTTTGAATTTTGCATCTCCCCCTGAGACCTTTTTTCCTTAAATGAATCATACGACCTGTAGATAGATCATGATCTTTGGCTTTTCCGTCATCACGAGTTTCACGTCTCTCAGCTTCCAACAATAATTTTTCTTTTACCAACCAAATCATATCCGCTAACTTTTCTCGATGGAAAATTACCCAATCATCCATATCCATTGCTGACACCGATTCTTCCAAATCTATCAATGAATCATCAACATGTAGTCTAGGTTCTTGTCTGAAAAGGAGATAAAAGGGAGAAATTAGTTGATGCATGTCATTACCAACGTGTCGGACTATTAAGAGTTAAAGACGGGCCAAATAGAATCATTTATGAAGTAATGATTATGACGTCATCATACACGCTGCTTAGCTGATTATGACGTCAGCTGTTAGATGGATACTCTGGAAAGGTGAATTGTAAGAGTCATGAAACCTTTACCACTAGCAAACAGTTTCAGCAATTATATTGGTGCCGCAATGATTCTTCTAGCTTATTCCCTTCGCTACTTATCAAGTCTCTTAATAAATTCGCATTTCGGTTGTTGACGATTCACTCAATGACGTCATACTGGAAATTTTAACTGAATGTTTAATATTGATATAGTCGATGATTTAAAAAAATAATTTTTGGGGTTTTTTGGCGTTTTTATTGAAATTTAATTCTCGTTACGAGACTGCATGTTTTCAGCTATCACAGCTGGCACTTTTACTAACGTGATCGCATGAATCAAGTCACGTTAGATATCCAATAATAATATCATATCGATGATATGCACAGTATGCCTTAGAAAACTAATCTGTCCATTACCGTATAAACTTCTACCATGTAAAATTGTTTCAGTTTTCTTTATTCTCTCAGGCCAAGTTACATTGGCGAATGTGTTCATTGAGGTGTACAAGGAAATGACTATATTTGAGGCGGTAGGTGTACATATTATACAATTATTTTACCAGATTTACCATACTGCATCATTAAAGTTTAAATCCATTCTAAATAACATCAATAGCAGGCTTGGTTGTAGTTGTAGCGGCAGGAGTGGTGGCAGCAGCAGCAGCGGTAGCAGCAGCAGCAGCAATAGTAGTAGTAGTAGTAGTAGTAGTAGTAGTAGTAGTAGTAGTAGTAGTAGTAGTAGTAGTAGTAGTAGTAGTAGTAGTAGTAGTAGTAGTTTTGTCATTGTAATCGCTGATGTTGTCATAGTAATCGTCAATGTTCTCGTAGAAATCTTTAGTGTTGTCAAAGTAAAAGTTAATCTTGTTATTGTAATCGTTAATTTTGTCACCGTCAATGTTCATGCTGTTATGGTAATAGTCAATAGTGGCATAGTAATCTTCAATGATGTCATAGTAATTTTCAATAGTGTCATAGTAATCGTTAATGGTCTCATAGTAATCTTCAATGGTGTCATAGTAATCGTCAATGGTGTCATAGTAATTGCTAATTTTGTAATAGTAATCTTCAATGGTGTCATAGTAATCTTCAATGGTCTCATAGTAATCTTCAATGGTCTCATAGTAATCTTCAATGGTGTCATAGTAATCGTCAATGGTGTCATATTAATTTTCAATGATGTCATTGTAATCTTCAATGATGGCATAGTAATTGCTTATGTTGACATAGTCTTCACTTTTCTTATTTATTGTCTTAGATCATCGTCGTCGCCGTCCGCCCGATCTTTCTGCCATTGTTTGTCGATTTGCGTTTGTCTTTTTCGATAACCTCAAGAGTTTACACAACCTACTAAGTATATGTTTGTTGCATATTCTAAGCAAGCCTTGTCGTTTTTCATTAGTCTTTTGTTCGACATAATACTGTGGCGTATATCTCTCAGGATCTTGTACTTAATACTGTAGAAAAGAAAGTGACTTTCGTATGTATGTCCACTCAATGGCAGTGCGTCCATAGTGGAATAGATGTCTTTAAAATGTCCTGGGCTTATTAGAGCTAGGTACCAATTGATTTCTCCCATGCCAAGGCCACTTACTAACACTAATATCCATTGTAAAGAATTATACCAACTGAGGCATAGCCTCATTCTCAGAAAAAACAACAGACGCGCGTTTGTGTATTTCCTATGCATATTTGCCTCGAGAGTAGGCAATTATTTCTGGTAATATAGTTACAATGTCGCTAAAACAACGAATGCGCAGAAATACACGCTTGGATGGTTACCAAATAAGTTTGTATGGTAAGTCCACTCAGATTGTTTCTCATATAAAAAATCGAAATGGTGATATGTCAATAAATTAGTTTCGCTTCGACGAAAGGACAACTTGTATTCGACAAACATAAACACACGACAGACCTTTTAGATACTAGGCATGATACAGTACAGCTCAGAAATAGGCTCTACATGTTTCCAAAACAAAATAAAACACTGTTGAATATTTTGAACATAATTGGATTGGAAGACCTTGCTGCCTAAGACAGCAATATTTTCCATTCCAATTATGTTTAAAATATGGAACATAACATTTCTTACGATCTGCGATCTGCCCAATGCGAGCCAAGACGGTGTTGGCAGGCAGTGAGGAAGCTGCATCATAAGCCCATCTATTATATTTTATTCTATTCTATTCTATTCTATTCTATTCTATTCTACTCTATTCTATTCTACTCTATTCTAGTCTATTTTATTTTATTCTATTCTATTTTATTCTATTCTATTCTATTCTATTCTATTTTATCCTATTCTATTCTATTCTACTCTACTCTACTCTACTCTATTTTATTCTATTCTATTCTATTCTATTTTATTCTTTTCTATTCTACTCTATTCTATTCTATACTACTCTATTTTATTCTTTTTAGTTTTAGCTTATTCATTTGATTTATAGTCTTGTTATACTATTATAAATGTATATATTATTTCTATAGGCCTATATGTATTACACATTATATTATATGCCGTCATTTGAAGTATTTCAACTTTATGTGAGTGGGAGACACAGTAATAAGATAAGTCTTAGCGTGCGCCCACAGAAACAAAAAATAAATACTGTTTAAACCAACATTTCTTACTAACTAAAATGTGTATATATCAGCTGTGGACACATTTTAGCTTACTTCTCAGTTGTACTGTAATTAGGGATGCAATTAGTTCATTGGATATATGACCGAGACTTAAATAAATCATTAATTGTGTCTTCGATACGCGCATTCTCGTACCGGTAAAACCTAAACCTATACACTGCTGAATTCCCATGAATCATGGCGTTCTGCCGTTTATTTTGTTAACTTCAAACTTCGTGAGGATGAAACATGTTGCTAACTAATGCAATACTATATAGTAACAGATTACTGCAATATCGTTTGTAAAAATCCAATGACATATTACACTAGTGATTTAAACAACGTCAGATTCAATGAGCAATAGCTCTGGACTGGCTGAATATTTTGAAAATAATTTGACTGAAATTTGTCCTGTGGCGTCTTCAAAACCTGGCCCGTTCAAATTACTAACACTGCCGCATGCACTTATAAGAAGATTAAATCAACCAAGTCGACAAACTACCCGCTTGATATTTTTTGCTTCAATAAATTCTACTGCTATCTGCCAGAGTGGCTGGTCAAATGTAATGGATGCAGCGGATTGCATCAGTTTGCCGGATTGATTGTGGATGTATAAAATCGTAGAGTACAGGCAATTCTTGCCATTTTCTAAAATCACCCTGGTCAATATATTATGATGAAATGATCCACCCTACGAATTATCTGACGTCAGGGCTGCGATAAGATTGCAATGTTATCAAACCCTGGCTTATCCTGGTGGATTTTAATCGCAAATTCCCCTATTATCACATACAAATAGATTGATAGCAATTGGAGAAGGTGACAAGATATTGTCAAAAATATTATGACTTAGTGTCTGTATTGGCGGCCATCGTGGAATTTCTCTGTTACCTATAACAAAGCTCAACAATTATTGCATCTCCCGTTGGGATATTGTATCCTCGAAATATATGCCAATTCTCAGCACTATAATCCTGAAAAAGTGTCAGAAACTTAAACCTGTCTTTTAATGGCATTCTGAAAGAAGGCAAAAATTAGTAAAATATCAATGTGGTGTAAAATGTTGTCCCTAAGGCTTATCCGTCAAAACCTTTTTCTGTGATACTAGGGATACGATTGAGTAATAATTAGATGGAATTGATAACATTGGAATTTTTTACCCAGGTCGCTCAAGAACCGACTCATTCTACTAGTCTAATATGCTTCACGCTAGAATCGCATAGAATGTGAAGTCAAGTGTGACGAGCATATGACGAGCGCTGTGGTTTTAAAGGATAACTAATCTCAGCTCTCGATAGCTATTCAGGTGATCTACTATGCCGCTCACAAACTATGCAGGTAATTTAAGCTTTTTATCATGCAGCTAAAGAAAGACATTCATCCTTTAGTAGCCAAATGTTGGTACGTTTCTACACTCTATGATGGCTGCCCTAATTTACTTTTCAACCAATCAGAAAAATTCTAATGTGTCTGCCTCGGTATATACACTCAGTCATAGAGGGGCCATCTATAGTTTGACAATGTTGTGTAAAATCCACCATACAGGTAAGTTGTTGAATATTTTGAAACTAATTTGACTGGAATTTGTTGCTGTCATAGGCAGCAGTAACTTCCTCGCCAAATTAGTTCCAATATATTCAACAACATGAGTATTATATAGCAAATACTGTAAGGCCGCTTTTCCATACCAAGCGATTTGCCGCCTAGCGGCTAGCCGCGCGGCTAGAAGATTTCCATTGCAGGCGTTTATAAGCTAGTGCCGCGCGCGAATCGTTCTATTAGTGACGTAATTTCCTGCTCTCTGGTTTCACCACGGACCGTAGGAATAAATCTTCCTTAATTTAAGTGAATTCGTTTTCTTAAAAGGTTAAAAAATCCGTAGCGAAGGATGAGCTTTAAGTACGTTGCATAAACACCCTTAAGAGTTTCCTTAGCTAACTTTTAGGAAATTTCTTATCATTAGGCTACTGTATGGCAATAAATATTGACCAATGAAAACCATTGTTACAACTTCCAAGTCTAAAAATACATTGGGAATCTCCGGCTTAACTTAAGTGACTTCTTTTCCTCAAACGGTTAACAAAATCCTTAGCTAAGAATGACTTAAGTACGTTGCATTAGGCTTGCGCGATTTTTCGATTTAATCGTGAAGTTCGATTTATTTTTAAAATCGCGATTTTTACGATGTAATTGAGGAAAAATCGGAAAATCATCAAAAAATTCAAGGTTTTTTTAAAATCTGAAGTGTGTACTTTTCCGTCGCATTTTATCAGCACATGAGTACATATAATCGATTCATGCCTGTGTTCATTGTGTTTATATCCTGCTGTGCCGCATAATTACTAATCACAACACAAAGCGCTACAATAAACAAGTTAACAATAGCGAGGTAACGGCTTTGCCATTGAGAAAACCAGCTAGTTACTCCATCGAATCGCCATACAATTTTCTTTCTTTCGCTGCAGACTCTGAGTCTGTCGTGAAATGTCAAGTATATACTTAGTTGCAGAGTGTTAGGTAATCAGTGAACATAATTCTTTTTAATTCTAGGGTTAGCAATTTCAAGCTGTGTAATAATTTTTGATTCGGTTGTCATGTCAATTGAAGAAAATAAAGCAACAGCATTCCAGGTTGTTTGATTTTGAACTGTGCGTTCTGTTGATTACTCTTACCCGGTAGTTGTAAATCTCACATTCTGAAATCAACTATAAGCTGCTCTATATGACGAGCTTACGCCGTTACACTCGTACCTACTCAAAGCTCCCGTCCTATGTATGTGGATTGCCCAGTATCTCCCTGGGTACTAATATTATCGTCTTCGCGTTACTCCGATAATGACCTAAACTCGTCCTACAAAGGGAGGCTATAAGCGGAAGCTGATATTTTCTCGCCGACATTTTATCTCAAATTTTGATGAAATAAATAATGTTTATTCAACTATACACAATATTTCGGCGGTCCCAATTAATAATTTCACTCCCGCGATGATGTATATAAGGTATACATTAAACATAAACGTAGGATGGTAAGAATTCGGCGCATGAAAATGTGTTCTAAATTCGTGCTACACATGTATTTTTGTATCATTTATTTCAACTTTTTCTAGCAGCAAGTCACGTTACCCTGGTTTATACTTTGGGCAATTTGGACCTACAATTTAATCGAAAATCACGATTTTTAAAAATAAAATTGATCGCGATGTTTCAAAGCAAAAATCGCCCAAGCCTAGTACAGTCATCATTGGAATGTAATTTTTACATTTTTCAATTTTGGATCTGAGCGAGGTTCGAACCCAGCCCATTCTATGGCACCTATTCGCCTAACGTTTGGGAGCCGAGTAGTCTACCGACTGGCCCACCATCCAGAAGACAAAAACCCTCTTTCATCGGACCAGCTTTCAACTACGCGACTCACAACCACACGAATTGACTGTAACTGTGCATTCCAGACTTGCCATATCTCTAGGCACTCGCATGTATCTAGTTTTTATTATTGTCAAGCATTAGTTCTATGAACCCTGTCATTGACGACGCACTGGCACTAGGATATAACACAGTCGACATTGTGATGTAATTTTTACATTTTTCAATTTTCGACCTAAGTGTGGTTCGAACCCAGCCCATTCTATGGCACCTATTCTCCTAGCGTTTGGGAGCCGAGTAGTCTACCGACTGGACCACCATTCAGAAGACAAAAATCCTCTGTCACCGGACCAGCTTTCAACTACCCGACTCGCAACCATATGATTTGACTGGAATTGTTTGTGTACATTCCAGATATTTTAACTCATTTTACATTTCTGGATGTATGCATTTATATAGCTCCAATTCTGAACTAAACTGCTGAAAGGCGCTTAACATGATTAACTAGTTACATAAATGCTTTTTATACAAATGTGTGGTCAATAATGATGTTAACTATTCAATTTTGTGAGAATTATGGATATGGAATGGAAGACTGTTCCAAAACTTAAGGCCGGCTTTAGAGAAAGCACATTGACCAACCATTAGATTGGAGCATGACTCCACACGTAATACTTGATCGCTAGATCTAAGGGGCCTAGGTGCTATCCTCCTCTCGATCAGTGATGCTAGATAGGGTGCAGCCAGAACATGTAAACAACTTAAATAACAAAGGCGCAGTTTCGTAATTGGTAACCTATGACGTTTTTAGGACAGGTATTGGGCCTTCTGTAAACGTTGTAACTGTTCCCAAAAATTGCCATATTCCAGTCTTGATGTTATAGACGCATGTATGAGAGTCTGAATTGCAGTCAACCATCTTTCTTATTTTGTTAATGTTCCTTAAGTGTAAATAGTGTGACTGGCAGATAGATGTTACCTGCTTTCCCATCGACATAGCATCATCGAACATTATGCTGATGATTCGCACGTTAGTGCTAAACAGAATGTGTTCGTCACTGATCTGAAGCTGTTCAATATCCACCTTTGGTCTAAGATAGCCCAAATAGATGTAATTAGAATAATTTCTGTCTTTTTATCATTTAGCTGTAACAGGTTGTTAAGCATCCACAGCTTAATCTCGTAAATGATATCCTCTAAATGCCACGAGCATTAATTAGATTATTGGGATAAAACGCCAAGTACAACTGGGTATTGTCTGCATAAAAAATGATAAACGATTCCACACTTTTGTAATAAGCGAACTATGGATGCTGTATAAGTTGGAAACATCACGGGTCCCAGGACAGATCCCTGAGGGACACCAGAGGACAGGTCACGCTCAGATGAGATGGCATCATCTGCAATAACGGTCTGATAACGACACTTGGTGTATGATGTAAAGCATGCAAATGTGGTGCCAGATATACCCAGTTCAATCAAACGGGCAAGCATGACATTGTGGTCGATCGTATCAAAGATTGGTCTTGGGTTCGATTCTCTGTCAATGCCACGACTCCTTGGATAACTAAGTATAATGGCTGGAAAATGCGTGGTTTATTTGATGTGAGTGTAGGCGAGGTACCGTGTGACCCTCATTACATACAAATCACTAACTGGCTAGCGAGTTACTGTAATGACGGTCAAAATCAGCTACCACATAATTCCACTGTGTATCAGAAACTGACATCACAAATGCCTCAGCGGCAAAGTAAGACTTGTCTTGCAGCGTTGGTGTGGTGGAGGCATTTGTTGCCTATGATGATAGTCGCTCTTGCCTGTTGTGGTTTCGATTCCCTGTCAATGCCAAAATACCGTAATACCACGGCTACTTGTATAACTAAGTATAATGGCTGGTCTATGTGATGTGTGTACGGGCGAGGTTGTATGTAACCCTCTGTACACACAAATCACCAACTGACTAGCCAGTTACTGTAATTATGGGCAAAGTCAGCTACCACAAAATTCCACTGTGTATCAGAAACTCACAACTTGATAGCCTTACCAGCAAAGTAAAACCTTTGTCTTGCAGTGTTGGTGCGGTGGAAGTGTTTGTGGGCCATGATGCTAGGCGCACTCGCCGGTTGTCGGTTCGATTCTCTGTCAATAACAAAGAATGCAATGTATTGGAACTTACATGATATCACACACTGTTTCTCGGAGAGACAAATTTGTAGTAATCACAGTTCAACATTTACGCGATATTACAAGGCAGATAATTGTGATACAGAACCGGGAATGTGATAAGATGTGAATGATATTGAAACAAACATGTTAGTCGGATCAGATTTTGCTCATTGTTTCAGCGTGCACCTCCATTGAACTGTGAGTTTGAACCAATTAGCAGGATTCGATTGTGTTTCTCCTAACGTGCATGTAGGAGGAGCATTATTCTTCTTCAGTATTTACATGTCATGTTTCAGAAATTTGCATTGGAGTTCGACAGTATACCTAGATCAGGTCTGCTGTAAGTACTAGGCAAACGGACACAATTAGCTGAGCATATTTTGTATTGGAATGCTTTGGATGGATGAGTGGTTGTCATTTAGCTATTTACTGGAGGCCAACGTGGACTTTTAGACAGTGAGCTTTTGCTACGTTCCAGATTTGCATAACAAATAGCAGTTAGCCCGATATGTTAACCCCCCTACTTTTGATAACCAGTTTTGGAGTTGTCTGGTCAAAATGTTGGCGTCTTAGAATGTCTGATTTTCTTTAAATGATGTGGCTAGAAGTTGTGGCAAATGTGCATTGCAACGATTTTTGACCGCCGTTTGACAGATTTCCATTCGTTTAACGGATTTCTATTCTTTGACCGATGTTTCTTGACCAGGGTGTCTGACAGAATTCAGGAGTAGTATGGGAGCATGTCGATTCGGTGCAATGCTCAGGCACAGATCTGCTGATTCAAGCAGCACATGTCTTGTGCATATTCTTCCTTGAGTATTATCAGAAAATAATTCGCTTGGCGCCTGTTCTCATACATGTAAACATCTTAAATTCTGCGTCCTGTTTACGTGGGCTCTTGCTAACTTGTAAAATCTTATAATTGTAGGCCAGAAGTTTTTGGAAGTTTTTGATTGAAGAACTTAATTCTTCGACATTAGTTAGCTTAGTATAGCGACTTGGATTAATTTATGCAAGTTTTAATTTATGTGTTCTTGCCATATAATTTAAGTGTGTCACGTTGAACGTGAAAGGCCTGGTGTTAGCACTTGTGATAGTTTTCGCGGTCCAAACTGGTTAATTCAAGATCGATTGTACCGTGCATACATTCTTAATTTGTGGCTAGTTCAGTTATTATTCGGAGTTAATTATTTTACCTTGAGGACACGCACCCGGGACACAAGACGCCAAAAGCTAGAAGGCATCTTTTCGCTGTTTAACAGCAGGTAAATATTTGATCTAATTTGCCTTCTATGCAAAGTTACCCAGAATAAACCTTAAATTTATTCACTTCCACTTACGCTATTTCCACATCCGTTTATCTGTCCCCTTCACTTTATGAAGAGGCAGGGATAGTGGGAAAAGTGTCCAAACCACTCATCGGCAGGGATGATGGTGCGTGTCGTATTTTGCGCCATGGTAGCGCTAAGGGTAATGACGAGATAAGTTAATGACGCCTTATGGGCCACCAACTCGTCCAACCTTGCGTTGGTATTGGATTTCTGCTGATTATTATTATGGTGATTTCACCCTTCTACACCTTTGGCATTTCCAGTGCATTTCCTGTGCCGCTGAACCTCGACAATGGCCCAGTACTTAACACAGGACGCGGTCTAGGCTAGGTGCCTTCCCCGCATATATGGGCGACAATGAACTATCCAAGTTCAGGGAACTATAACTGGGTCCAACCTCAGTTCAGGGAGTTATAACTGAATAGAATCCAGACCGACCTAGTTGACTCCTGACTGGGCAGACATGGTGCTGGATGCCCATTAATTGGTAATTTTGACAAGGGGCCACAGCCCCGCAAAGCCTTACCGGGAAGTTACTAGCCTTCCAGGATACAGACATCACCGACTGTTTTACCTCAGCTCAGCAAGTAACAGGTTAAGTTTTTTCACACATATACCCTCCTGCTTCACAGGCATCACTTTTTATGATGTCTGATCACAGGAGGCATGACTTGCAATATGAACGCTTGCCATGGCCTGACTGTACAATGAGCCATCTTGACCATGTATAACCAGGAACGGTTGATACACTGACATGATCAAGATGACCAGCCGGCGACACAGTCGATAGCGATCACCATCTGGGCTCATGCCCAGGGGCAACCGATGGTCTGATCCGCACCCATCTTTGCTAACAGCATGCGAACTTTGACCATTTTCCACTGCATCTTCTACGTTGCAGGTCATCTTCAACAAACCACTATTGTGGGCCATTGGTTTACTAGAAATGGCATGGGTGTGGCATATGATCCACGTACCACACATGTTCAGTTTCTGAGATAGGTTAGTGTCCCGAAATCTTTAAGGTAGCACTGATCTCAGCATCCCGAACAATGCGCCGACGAGCTGGTACCACAGTAGGATGTCAATTTAAACTTGGTTAGACGTGGACTGTACTATACCGGTGATTGTTTCATGCCCCCGGACCATCACGGACCCACTGGCCGATGTTCCAGGTATCCCTTCGAGGAGTCTATCCCTCTCGGTTGCCTGGGCCATTATTATTATGGCGGACCGCACCTCGGCCCCGCCCTCTACCTTTCTGTTGTTGGCTAGTTTGGTTATTGTTTTAGTTCGACTTACTCCATTTTACGATGAGATGTGTGTAAGATTTGGCGGTGGGTGCTGTGTCATGATTTTCGTTGCTGGGAGTGTTGTTATTTTCATGGGTGACTGCATTTATATGATTGTTTTTACGCCGAGTTTGTGTTTCCCGCTCCAAGAAGTTCTCTATATATACAGCGTTGGCCATTAGGGGCTGTAGGTCACTGTACTCGGTTAGAAACCATTTTTCCATGAGTGTGGCTTTGGTGCCCAGTGCATCTATAAAGGTGTCGAGGGGTAAATGTTGTACTCCCGTGGCATTGGTTTTTGGGTGTGCCCTACTTACAAGCCGGCGAATCCGGCACGCCAATTCCAGGAAAGCTTCGTTCAGTTTACAGTGAAGATTCATAGTTGGAGATGGTTAGTCTCCCCTAAAGCGTTATTAACTAAATATTCTGACAAAGCGCCTTCAAGGATAATGCAAGTTGGCTTACAATGGGAGCCCATAATGGCCAGTACTTGCAAAGCCTTGTGGGACCGTTTCGCCGACAGATATTCCCCAACTGCTTGTCAGACTAACAGTTGGTTAAAGATATTATCTCGAACTGGCAACGATAGTTCTCCCAATCACCTTCCCCGCTCAATTCAGGGGGTGAGTATGATCAGGATGTTGCCAGGGGCTGGGATGATCGTGGCAAAGCCAGGAGTACTGTGTAGAATGCCGAGGGGTGGGTGTGGTGTTGGCAGGTAATGTAGGTGGTGTTAAGTGGTGTGATGGGTAGTTGGTGACGAGATCCATCGTGTCGGTTCTCTGGTGGGGGTGTAATGGGTGGATGGTGGTGGTTTCGGCCCATGGGATTGGATGGGCCGAAGTAAGTGTTTGTGTATGCTACGCTCAGCATCATATGGTGCGGTACTTCGTTTGGTCTTCCTGAAATGCACGGTGTTGGCCTGCAAAAACACTGGGTATCGTGTTGTGCATGTGTGTACATCGCTCCATATTTCTTGAGCATTGCCTCTTCGCTCGTATCTTGGGGCAGTGGAATGGGTGGAGCTCTGAGATACGGGTGAGGAATTGTATATTGGTGGTGCAAACTGAGGATAACGGTCCATCTACGACAGTGACCGTGGTAGCCATTATACCGGGGGATGCATTTCGGTGAGTTGTCATATAGGTGAGTGGATCATGAGAAGCTTCTCACACACAGAGAAAACGACAGATTTGCCTCGGAAGCATCCATAAACGTGCCCTACTAATCGGTGAGTAAAGTCACCATTGAGGTTGGGGGGGGGGGCGTTCATGGCCGACATTCACAGGCTGGATGGTAATATGGTGGGCCGTCCCTTCATCAGCGTACTGATCTACTGATTGAAGAAGAACAGCGGGGAGAATAGTGCTGGGTGGGTGTAGGTATGTGTGATGCCTCGGGTCAAATTGGCCACAATTTATAGCGTCGTCATGGCTTTGTTGTTTCTTGTAGTAAGCTGGGTACGGATCGTCCCGACGGATACCTTGGTTAGATCTCGATGTTTCCCTTTCGAGTGAGGTGGGAGTCAGACACTCAGAAGAATACAAAAAACGATCTCGTGGATCGGCGAAATGATAATGTTCCAGTGAGGATGCGCCAACATTTCGGAATACATCCTGTGTCCATACCATGGTCTCACCTGTACTATTCGTAAGTCCCATATGCCAAGTATACATGTTTATCACTGGTTGGTGCCGAGTGAAGCGAAGACGTAGTTCAGCGTAGCTATTAGAGCTTGCCGAAGTTTGGGTTATGTTAGGTTAGATTGACGTTAAGACTTAGTGAGATTTATCAGTTCTAGCCGATTACACATTTATATATCAAGCCTGAGATTACTTATCTTAAGATTCCTAATAGAAGAATAAAGATGGAGCGTCACCAAGGATTCCTAAGCTTAATATAAGCTATTTGAAAAACAGTAACTTCCCTATCTAAGGGAACTTTCGCCAGCGTGAGAGGATGTGCCTCACACAGGCAGCCGTCTATATAAGTCCATCCAACCGAAGTTGGGTAAAACAAAATGTGTATTGGGAAGTGCTTGCGTGACTTTTATACATGCGGTGCACACTGTTTTATGTGGAGCAGCTAGTGAGTCTCCATAGATACTGGTCAGGCCGAGTCTCCAACTAATTAAGCTAGGTGGATGCCGTTGTAGTTAGCAGTCCTTCAAGAATTCTATCTAGCGTTTTATTGAACACAGATATTAGTGCCACAGATGCCTAGAACCTAGCATATCATTTAGAACAGGTTTCGTCCGCTTGTCCAAGAATTGCTGTGGCCTCCCGTAGGTGAGCAGGTCCAACAAATAAGCTGCGCGTACAAGGCTACCAGCGCTGGAGCTGAAAAGTAACTCCTTGCTGAGTCTCTGACGTAACCACAAATAATGTAGCTCGCGGGTAGTGTCGGGCCATTCCGGTGTATCTTGTCGACTCGCCGCACCGCAAGCGCACGATGAGTGATGACACTGGTTAGCATCCGGTCTCGGGGTGACGGACCTTGTACGAGACTGCCCCGCGGGAAGCAAAGGTCGGTGGAACTCAATCGTTCCGGTGGGGCCGTGCGACCATTGTCGCAAACAGTAAACACAACTGTCTCATCCCACGAGTTTGTGTCACCAATATGCCTGTCCATAGCAATTTCGTGATCCATGGACTTCCACGATTTGATTTGGTGACCTAAACATATAAGTCTATACAATGAGTTTACCAAAACAATTATGAATATGCTAGATAAAACTACAGTAAGAGAATACGAAAATACGAGACATAGAGACAGGTAGGTGAACTTTTAAACATGGGGCTCCCGGAGGTACCACACAAACTCGTAGGTCCGCAGAGGTATCCCCGCAAGGGAGGCTCCCGTACACGAGACTTAACTATTTAACTTAATATAAGTTATTATACCTCTAAGCTGAAAGGAAGAAGGTTATCTCAGACAAAAAGTGATGTGCCTCACGCGGGCACTACTCCTAGTCCAAGTTTTGGGTGAGGAGTATTATCCTGGTGTGGACCGTCGTCGCTGAATCCTTGCGAGAGGCAAGTGCCTCATGCGGGCCTCCGTCTCTGGAAGGTGTCGCCACTGCTTAAAGCGTGAGTAGAATGGTAGGCAAAAATGGGCCTACTCTAATATTTCAATCAAAAATGCTTTAGAAAGACAAGACCATACCTAGTGAGATTATGACTATAGGGGTGCATACTGGTTTACGTGAAGACGGGACAGGGGATTCCCAATGGATTCCCTCATCACTGTCTTGTGTGATTCTTAATATGCTGAATAAGTAGTTGCCACTTTATTTCTGTGGGCCTTCTGCTTTGCTTAATTCCATTTAGTTGTTTCCAGAACAAGAATTCCTTTAGGCCGCAACTGGCTGATATCTACCTAGCTATTATACATGGCTGTCACGGAGAACAGATGCCCTAAGACATCAATACTGAAGACAGCGCTCATACATATTACATAGCAAGATCTCCGAACTGGATAAGAATCCGGACATCCCACCCCGTAACCACATAAAACATTACACGACATGGGTTACATTTCACAAAAGCATTATTAGACCATTTCTCTTATCGTTATGGTGGTGGTAAGAGAGACGAATAAATGTCCTTCCCGCAAGGGCGTGGCAGATCTAAATATCATGCCCAGACATTTTAACGGAATTCGGTGGGAATACGTATCTCGCCCATCACCGGGTCCTATAGAACTAACCATTTTACCTGTCATTAGGTTTATATACAAGTTGCCAGTTTTGCACTGCGGTGCGGGAGGATTGTCAGTAAATAAAATAATAAATAATACATGTGTTTTCGCAGTGCTTTCCTACATTGGCTTAAAGTGCTACCTACTAAGTATTCGAAAATACACAGGAATGTGTGTGATGCCGCACCGTGGCCATCACTGCTCGGAAACCCCAATAGTTTCCCAGAGTCGGATCAGTCCATGGTGCGGATGGGGACATCCAAGGAATTAAGAAGCCACAAGGCTGGGTGGAACATAAAGAGAGACACAATCTTAGAGTTATGAGTCTTACCGGAGTGTGGGGATAGATTATTGCACTACCGGAAGAGAAGAAGAATATATTACACAGTATGTAATGAAGACAGTTTCTCTAATCATTTTGAACCTATCCTATCGAGCTGAATAGAAAAGGTTAGTCGGTAGCATGCCGGGCTTAAACATAGTTATAGCACGGACAGCGACCTCAGTGAAAAATTGTTGGTGGCGGGAGAAAGTGCTGCATATATAAGTGGTGCACTGCAGTCCTATATGTTCTAAGAAAAACAAAACATATGAACGGATGGCCACTGGCCATATATATACATAATCTAACCAGAGCAATCAATACGGTGTCAAATGATCAATATATATATATATATATATATATCAGTACAGGTTAACGAACCTATTATAGTCCGGTTAGCAACACATTGAGGAAAATGAGAATAATTATCAACAAATACAGAAATTATAACTAGCGGTCCTAAGACCGTTACGATTCCTTTTAGTCACCGGAACCGTTCTTACAGCTACACTATAATTAACGAAACCTATATAGAGAAATAATTAAACTGTGAGGTATAGTTACTTGAATACTTGGTAGTCATTCCATGTTACTGAAATTGAGACGTAAATCCGTGGTCGACGTGAGATGATGCGCTCTCCTGAAGCTGGAAAGTTCCCGCAGGTTGGTTCCCGCAAACTGTTGTCCGCAAACAAGACTTCCGCAAGAACACTCATGGCGGGAGTACATCACTCAGTGCTGTAGGCCTAATAGAATGTCTACCGAGCAGTCAGCAAAAGATACGATAGTACTCCGTGGTGAAGAAAGTTCCCATACACTGATGGCACGGATGGAAGGTGTAAACAACCCGATCACAAGCGGGGGTTGTCAGAGGCAAATGAAGATACAAAACAAAGCTTCACGTGCTGGGTACGTCAGCCAGCTCTGAAGACGCACTGGGCAGAGTTTACTTGCTGCGGTCGAAAGTAGAAAGAACCTACACGATCAATGCGGTGGTGATTGAAATACCACTTTTAGGCGTGGCCGGCAGATCCGGCGAGTCATCCATCAAAGAACATCTTGCCTCTACATCTGTAGACTCACATATTCAGGCGGTAAAGACCTCACCGCAAGTTTGTGTTCCGAATGTGGATGTTAGAATTCGTGAACAATTATCAAAAGTTCCAAATTACTCCCGTAAATGGGGAGTTACAAAATTGTTTTAGTGTGGTGGGTTGGAGAACTGCACGCTATAGGATAAAAACCTGACGCATAGCGAAGGAAGATGCGTATTGTCTGTTGCGCGTATTAGTAGCTGGTACAGATCCAACCTGTTCGGCCCCCGGCCGAGGATGCTCTCGATCACTGGATCGCTTCTCCTTTTATACTCCCTGTGACGTCACAGGCGCAGGCTCCATCCAATAATCGTTCTAGCAACAGCCAATCAGCACGCAGCTAATAATAGCGCAGTCGAACGTTCTAGAACATTCTAGAAGTTTTGCGTCCACGTGGTTATGACGTCACGGCAATATTTTGAAGATAATCAAGAATAGTTTTCCCTGGATAACTCAGCCATTTCTCAACCGATTTTGAAATGGTTTACAGATTTGAAAACCCGTTGCATGCTGGTCTTGATTAATGCCAGATTTAATGGGAACAGGCAATCAATAAGGATTACAGGGTAACATCTCGGTACACTAAAAGCGCCATCCTATCTAGGTTGTAACTATGCGCTCCATATAAACAGCGTCCTGGCGTGCGTATGTGCATCATGCGCTTTAACAAACTTAGTCGTTTTCCGACGCGCTATCTCTCCCATAGGCCCATATATGCTTAATGCTCTACCCAGAGGGGCCTGTTCAGGAAACGAATCCAGGATGGGTGGCGCGTACCCAGCTTAGCTGGTACGGCCGGTATCCGACCGGTCGATGTGAACTACAATAAGACAAGACAAGGACAAGACAATACAAAAGTGTTAGAAGCACCGCAAACTAGTTATAGCTTGGCCGAAGAAACTCCTGACAGACCGGTGGAGACTTGCTTAGAATGCGTGGAGAGCCCACTCGACCCTTCTAGTCATCACAGAGTTGGTCTGCCGAGCGTGTCTTTTGCTGCGAGCCGATGTGTCAGAATCAAGCGACATAGACCTGATTCCTGGGAGTTAACTGTTGGACCTGAAGTTAGGTTTAAATGCAAAGTGCCATAATTTCACTGCTGAGGCCGATAATTATAATTGGGTATGTTTTCGCAGTGAGTCCCTTTGTTGGCAGAAAGTTACTATCCTAATAGTTATCGTGAGATACAGAGGGAAGTGTGATATGTCTTCGTTACCATTGTGTCCGCCGAGAAACCTATACGATTTCAGCGATGGCACAAACAAACCAAAGGAAGGATATAAATAGAATAAATTTGGTCTAAGAATGCCAAAGTTAGTCACAAATTGCGACGATTGCTGGTGGCTCCTTGACTCTTTTATGGCCCTTTTTGGACTCATTTGCAGATATTGCTACGAGACGTTGTAGAATTTGAAGCTGGCTTTACAATCAACAGTTGTTCATTAAATACAGCAATCAGCTCGGCTCGTTAACAGAGTTCTAACGCAAATTGCTACTATCTATGTTAGATATATATACCATACTTATGTCACAAGTCGGTACAAGAAGGTTTTCATAGTGTGGAGTGTTGATATAAAGAATATTCTTAATGTTAATGTGCTATTGTTGGTGTGTTATTTAAAACGGCGTATGCGAGTACACTATATAACATACAATAAGTGGTGGCAAGTTATACTTATATATAGCTTCTATAAGAAAATATTACAGACAGAAAGATAGCAATGGCCCGAAACTGGCCGTAAAATATGCCTAATAGTCGTCGGCGTAATATCAACAAAAAGACGTGCAACGAATTGTATTCTCCCCTAATATTCATCGGTGAGAGAATATAGGAAAATGAAGACAATAAACTTTCAAGTTGGCCTATTAGTGATCGGCGCTGGAAAGTGAAAATAGGTGCCTGGTTACAATCAGTACAAAACGTTTGCACACTCGAAAACGACAATAAAGTATTACGGTTGTTGAACGTTGAAACGATCAGAGTGAAGAGGTCTGTATCTGCTGAGCGACGCAGGCAGATGATATTGGACGTAATGTGAGGTTTGGCGAAGAAATACGAAAGCTTCGCAAAATGGATGAAGTTCGGCACAAGACGAATGGTGCGCCAATCCCAGGTGATGAAAGGCAAGCAATGTTCATAACAATGAAGAAACATGCAAACAGTATGACACGTTCAGCCTAAGAAGAATCGGCTCGACTGTACGTGTTTTTTCGAGTGATACTGTATTTCGGCTTAACTGCAAACAAGTTGACACAGTCTTTTCGGCACATAGGTATTGGCCGAAACGAGGTAGCATAGTTTTCGGCGCTACAATAAAAATGAATTAAATATTAAAAAATTATACTATTGGCCTTTCAAATAGCCATGCCTCAAGACCATTGCGGAGTTGTTGTTTCTGTCAGTTTGACAAGTAAAGGGTTAAGTTGACACAAGACGGGTTAATGAATTAATTTGTACGAACAAGGTAGGCCTATCTACGGTGGCCCATAGACGACATGATAAAACTTTTAGTTTTGAACTTAATTTTTTTCGTTATAGGTTTATTTTTTGGCAGTAAGGTTTCAATTTTCAGTTTTCACCTAGGTGAAAACCTTTCCACCTAGGTGAAAACCTTTCCACCTAGGTGAAAACGTTTTCACCTAGGTGAATACTCCTGAGTTTCATTTTTTAGTTTTCACCTAGGTGAAAACCTTTCCACCTAGGTGGAAACGTTTTCACCTAGGTGAATACTCCCGAGTTTCTTTTTTTAGTTTTCACCTAGGTGAAAACCTTTCCACCTAGGTGAAAACTAAAAAAAGAAACTCGGGAGTATTCACCTAGGTGAAAACGTTTCCACCTAGGTGGAAAGGTTTTCACCTAGATGAAAACTAAAAAAAGAAACTCGGGAGTATTCACCTAGGTGAAAACGTTTTCACCTAGGTGGAAAGGTTTTCACCTAGGTGAAAACTGAAAATTGAAACCTTACTGCCAAAAAATAAACCTATAACGAAAAAAATTAAGTTCAAAACTAAAAGTGTTATCATGTCGTCTATGGGCCACCGTACTTACCACTCTGATGTCAAAGTTTTAAATTTTCAAATTAAAGTAAAAGATGAACTGGTATTTATTTTTCAACAAATTTGGTGGAAAATGTACACTAGTTTCTTTGCTATTAATACAGTAAAAGATAGAATATTGATACCAGAGTGCTAAGGGTTAACAACACCGTCAGCATTATTTACTCAATAAAACGACTGGCCTCATTGTGCAATCTTGTGTCATTTCTGCGTAGTTAGGACACGATTATTCACGCCAGCTTGCAGAGCGCAGAACAAAGAATAGTTGCGAATTAAGAGAGCAAATATATAATTTTTATGAAATCAAGATAAGTAAAAATGGCCTTTGTAAAATATTTTGCCATTTATATATTCGTGGCATTATGTTTATGCTCGCTGTCATACGCAATAGATCTCCTGAAATTGACTGATGATCACGTTGTCGGAGGTAAAAAATCCTTCAGTGTCAGTGATTCTCTCCTGTTTGAATACGAAGCGAACAACAGACTCACTAACTGGAGCATAGAGGCTTTAACATCCAATCACTCCAAATACCTTCTGCAAGTTATTAAAATCAACCTGCAAAATACCGACTGTTCAAATGATAACCTTATGGTGCATGACGGGCAAGGAGGCTTGGTTGCAAAGCTGTGTGGCAATACTTCCACACCAAGCGATGTGTACAAATCAAACACAAACAAGATGACGCTGGAATATAAAACTTCCAATTTGGAATATCCGAGTTCATTCCAGATTCTGCTAACAAGCTATCAGGATGGAATAATAGACGGGAACTGTAGTTGGGTGAGTCAATTCAGGTGCGATAATGGCCGGTGTCTTGCTATAACATTAATGGTGACGGTTGGGATAATTGTGGGGATAATTCTGATGAAGCACGGGCCTGTACCATCGCGACACCCATAGTTCAAATGAATAGACTGTGTGGGAGAGTGATTCCGGTTTTTGCTCCATCACTAATTGTAAACTTTGCTAACAATATATCAGTTATTGTTGGCTGTCCACTAACATTAGAAGCTGAAAATCGAAACGTAATGTTTCTTGTGCGGGCACATAAACTGTACATGGCTAGGTTTGGCAATGCGACAGAGTATGGCAGCTGCAACAATACCTGCATCACTGTCCATGATGGCTATCCAAATGCCGTGCGTGAGAGAAAGCGAGCGTGCGCAAGCATTGTGAGGTTTTGCGAACCTAGCGATATAGATCGTTCATACGTAACGACAGGCAATGTATTGAGCATAATGTATGTATCCGTTATGGCAAGAGATAGTTTCCAGCTTTTAGTTACCAAATTCACACCTTGCCCTGGATTCAGGTGCGATTCTGGCCAGTGTATTGACAATCGTCTGGTATGTGATGGAAACAGCAACTGTAGCGACGATTCTGACGAAATACTTGGATGTCAACTTCCTGCTAGTGAACAGCCAGCTACACCTAGCCCTGACACTAAAAATGGCCCACACAATACTGGCGCGTTCAGCCACGGCTCAGACCTCTTGCAGTTGCTAGGACTACTATTGGTCTGCTATGTTCGCCTGTAGCAGTAGCTGTATTAAAGGCCTTGGTTCACACCAAATGCTTGAAAATAACGATGTTAATATGATAGATTCCTAGAGATTTAAATTCTATGCCCAATGTAAGGAAGCGAAATCAATCTTACCATGTGATGACTTCATTCCTTATTAATTAATATAATGTGTTAGTTGTGAATTTAAATTAGGGATAATCTTCTCTAATTGAATTTAAAAAGATTTATTAAAGGTGCATATTCACAGCAAAATGACTGAAAATAAAATGATTTAATTGTATACTTTTAGAGGTTTAAACTGTGGGTCTAGATGTAATGAAACGAAATAAATCTTAACACATGATGATTTAAATACGTATATAGTACTACAATTTTTAAAGTTGTGAATTTGAATTAGGGACTCTAAATTTACATGGAATGTAATCATCAGCGGTTAAGATTAATTTCGTTTCATTATATCTAGGACTGACCAGGGCAATTCGAGAATTGGTCGAGGAACAGTTCACTGACCACGATGATGAACCCTTGCACCCATTCTCAGGAGACACCAGGCCATTACTAACACCAATTAATACAGTAGAAGTTGAGAAGGCACTTAAAGCCCTGAAAATGGACGTGCATCTGGACCTGATGGCATGAGCAATGAACTATTCAAATATGCAAGTGACAGTATCTCAAAAGCGATCACGCACCTAATCAATTCAGGTTTTATGCACCACCTTCCCATCGACGTTGCAGGACAAGGCCCCCTTATCACGCTACTCAAGCCCAAGAAGCCAGCTGACCCCCAGTCAATCTGCGGCCCATTGTGCTCCTTAGCAGCATATGGAAAATCCTATCCAATGTTACTCTATGCCGCATCTGAGACACGATCGATGACTTCACCGGATCATGTCAAAGTGGCTTCAAACGTGAATGCAGCTGCGCAGCCCCTGTATGAGCTCAATGCATGCTTCTGTCGGTAGTCATGTCCAAACACTGGGATTTCCACAAAATGGGCATTGACATGTCATGAGCCGTCGACACAAATAAGCGCTCAATGATCCTAGATGTACCATGCCAGGCCAGTTGCAATGAAGATGAGCTACGACAAATGAGACTACTTCTTGCAGACACCAAGCTGACAGTATGAGTCAAGTCAGTGAAGTCTGTATAGTTTGAGCCATCAATCGGCTTCCCACTGGGAGATGGTCTATCCCCTGTGCTTTTCACCTGTTACCTGGCTGCTGCATTGAAATCCGTGCGGGAAAATCCCACAAGACCAAACTCCCCAGTGTCAATACAGGGCATGCCGCTAGAGATGGAATTTGCCGACGATGTGGACTTTATAGACGAGGGAAAGAAACCCCTTGACGAAGATCTCCCAATAGCTGCAAGCAAAATAAAAATTAAGAATCTCTATATGAATGAATCCAAAAACAGAGTTCACCCACATATACCTATCTACAAAGCATGGAACTAATGGAAATGACGAGCCACTTCGTGGCAGCGTACCATAGAGGAAAAGTAAAATCCTGGGCTCACTGCTTTGCAGTACTGCTGACATTGCTGCACGCTGCATCATGGGAACATAGTTTCCAGCCCCTATGGAAACTATGGATTCGTAGATCAAAGATGCCCTTGATAAGGAGACTACGTTTATACAATGCAACATGCGTATCCTTGATGAAGTATAACTGTAGCAGCTGGGCAGCTCCAAAGGCAGCTCTAGACAAACTCGACGCCTGCCACCGCAAACACCTACGCACCATCACTGGGCACCGATGGCCAGACTGCATAATTTCCAACGATGCACTATACGTGATGTGTAATACGTCGCCACTGTTTGTAAAGGTCGCCCAGCAAAGATAGTCCATGTTTGGTCATGTGCTAAGGATACCAGAAGACCCACCAGCACAGAAAACTTGGGGCCAGCAAATACAGAGCCAGGAGAGGACGTAAAATCGCATAAATCTGCTAAGCGTGCTACGAGGTGACCTCAAGAAAGCAGCATTAGGTGCACTCAAGTCAAGAATGGACCTGAGGAAGCTAAGGATTTTGGCTGAGGACCCGACACAGTGGGCAAAAGCGAAGAAGGGCCGATTGCCGCTGTAGGCTGTTTCTACTACTACAGCCGCAGATTACAGTAATCATACAGACATACATCTAATCACACAATTTACCCCTCTAAAAGTATACAATTTGAATTTTACTTTCAGGCATTCTAGTATGAGTATTCACCTTTAATGTATACGGAAGGAAATAATGAAATGCTAAGATTTATTTCGTTTCAGTACACTGAGGTGCATCAGTTAAGCCTTTAAAAGCATACAGTTTTAATCATTTTATTTTGTAGCATCCTAACCCTAACCCTTCACTATGCGGAGAGGGCCAATACAGACCTATCTAATTGCTTGAGAAATGTTCATCAGCAGGCCGGAAGACTATTTTTTTTTTTTTACCAGTGCGATTACTGATTCGATAACCGAGCCAGTCATTCCGCTGATAACATTTCGAAATTGTCTTCTCTTGGCCTACAAATGGACATTCAACAAGCAAATAATTTTGATTTTCTTGACTTAAAAAACCCACATACGTACTTAAGCACATTTGTGAAACTGGCCCCAGCTCTTTAACTATCGTAATTGTCAGTCTGTAGTGTGTTATTTTACCTAATCCTTCTACTGCTAATGTCGCTACTACTACTACTACTACTACTACTACTACTACTACTACTACTACTACTACTACTACTACTACTACTACTTCTACTACTACTACTACTACTACTACTACTACTACTACTACTACTACTACTTGGCACCCTATTGTTTTCGTTCCATTTATTTTTATTTTTATTTTTTATTTTTTTATTATTCTGTGCTTTTATTTGTTCGCGAATAGCGCGAAGACAAAAATGCCGCTGAAAGTATAGCTTTGCATGGCAAGAGGGCCTTATTAGAGCAAACGTTGTCCGTGTAAATAGATATGATTTTCTAGATAGGTTGGCAGGCATCTTGGATTTCCAGAAAAGTTTCCTGCGTTTTAAAAACTCTTCTCCAAAACCACTGAAGGGAATGAGCTGAAATTTGGTAAAATTCATCAGAGACTGTGCCTCATAAAATTTGGTTCAAGAGACGTCGATAGCTAGAAAAACACGGATTTGCGCATGGATCAATCAGAATCAAGCCGTCTGGCGGAAATTATGAATTTTTTATTTGATGGAATTTTAAGCCCAAATTGGTCATATATAGGTTTTGGCGGTCGAGAAATTCAAATTTGGCATTTTCAAATCTGTCGGATTAACGGTTTGGCCTTATCAAGGCAAACCTTTTCCGTGTGAATAGATATGATTTTCTAGATAGGTTGGCGGCCATCTTGGATTTGCGGAAAATTTGCCAGCATTTTTAAAAATGAGAATGAGGTGAAATTTGGTGAAAATCAACATAGACTGTGTCTCAGAAAAGTTTGTTCAAGAGAAGTCGATAGCTTGAAAAACACGGATTTGAGTATGGAACAATCAGAATCAAGCCGTCTGGGGGAAATATTGAATTTTTATTTGATGGCATTTTAAGCCCAAATTGGTCATGTATAGGTTTTTGGGATCGAGAAATTCAGATTTAGATTGGCGGCCATCTTGGATTTTGCGGAAAATTTTCAAGCATTTTTAAAAATCTTCTCAAGAACCGCTGAACGGAATGAGGTGAAATTTGGTCAGAAGCAGCGGAGAGTAGGTCCCTATAAAGTTTGGTCAAGAGAAGTTAATAGCTCGAAAAACATGGATTTCCGTATGGACCAATCAGTATCAAGCTTTCTGGTGGCCATGTTGAATTTTTTATTTAAGGGGTTTTGATGCCCTAATCCGGCCTATATAGGTTTTTGGGGTCGAGATATCCAAATCTGGCATTTTCAAATTTGTTCGATCGATGGTTTGTCTGCCATCGTGGATTCGTTTCCCGCCAAATTCCCCATAGTAAAGCAATTGGAAATGCCTTCTCGGAAATCACTGGGTGAATTTCATTTATATTTTGCAGGAAGCATTGTTAGATAATAGAAATTTAATTTTGTTCAAACAACGCTGGTCGGCCACTTTGGATTTTGTAGTATTTCTGGAAACGTATTTTTAAATCTTCTCCTCCGAAACCACTTGGCGGATTGATTCAAAACTCAAGAAATATCAGCTCGGCCATCCGGCTTGTTCAAGCATATTTGATTGGCCAAAAACTGCGGTGGCCATCTTGAATGATCCAGTTTTCGTAAAAATGACGTCTTCTCCAGAACCGCTGAATGGGTCGGGCGGAAATTTGGCTGATATGATTGGGGACTGGGGGTCATTACAGTTTATTCAAGAGATATCGATATGTCAAAAACCATGGCCGCCATCGACCAATCAAAAGTCTTTTTTGTCTTTTATTTGTTGAAATTTTAAGCCGAAATTGGTTTCACATTGGTTTTTGGGTCTTCTGATTCCAAATTTGCCATTTTTAATACTGTCGGACGAACGGTTTGACGGCCATCTTGGATCGTTTTCCTGCCAAATTCCCCCATAGTAAAGCAATTGTAAATTTTAAATTCCTTCTCATCGGAAACCACTGGGTGCATTTCAATTATATTTTGCAGAAAACATCATTATGTAATAGAGATCCGATTTTGTTCAAACAATGCCGGTCGGCCTATCAGGGCGGCAGCTATTTTGGATTTTGTAGTATTTCGGGAAACATATTTTAAAATCTTCTCCTCCAAAAGCACTTTGGATTGATTCAAAACCCATGAAATATCATCTAGTGCATCCGCTGAACCATGTTTGTTCAAGAGTATTTGATTAGCCAAAAACTTCGGTGGCCATCTTGAATGACCTAGTGTTCATGAATACGAGTCCTTCTCCAGAACCACTAAACAGATCGGGCCGAAATTTGGCTGGTATGATTAGGGATTGAGGAGCATTACAGGTTGTTCAAGAGAAATTGATATGTAAAAAACATGGCCGCCATCGACCAATCAAAATTCAGCATGATTGGCGGCCATTTTGAATTTTTTTATATGTGGAAATTTAAAGCCGAAATTGGTTTTGCATAGGTTTTTGCGTCTTCTGATTCCAAATTTGCGATTTCAATACTGTCGGACAAACTGTTTGACAGCCATCGTGGATCGTTTTCCCGCCAAAATTGCCAATGCTAAAGCAATGGGAGAATTGAATTGTCCTCTCAAGAAGAACTGGGCCGATTTCATTTATATTATTTTTACTGTCATTGTTGACACACGATTGTTTGTTTTTCAAAACCACATTCAATGTGAGATAGAATGGGCGGATAAAGAAGATTCCTACTGTAGCCTTCTCACATAATTCAATAAAATTGACAGCATTAATCCAACTTGATCAAGTCTAAGAGGCTATTTAGGCTCTAAGCCACCTATAAGAGCTGGCTCAGATAAGGTTCTCGTCTTAGCTAGCCACTTGGCCCCCCCCCCCCCCCCCGCCGATGCATCGCCGCTTGCGGCTATATTTATTAGTGGTAGTATAAACATCCTAAACCTAACCATTCCCTGTGCGAAGAGGGCAAATACAGAGCTATCGAATTGCTTGAGAAATGTTCATCCGCAGTTCAGAAGACTATTTTTTTAATTGTTCCAGTGCGATGACTGGCTCGATAACCGAGCCAGTCATTCGTCTGGTAAAATTTCGAAATTCCCTTCTCTTGCCCTACAAATGGGCATTCAACAAGCGAATAATTTTGATTTTCGTGACCAAATGTAGCCAATAAATTAATATTTGCCAGTGAATTAATTTAATGTTCGTCCAATTTTTAGCAAACTACCAATATCTTACTTGGCATAAATTCCGCCTAACATATATATGCAGGGTTTCATGTGGTGTTCATTTTTCAACACATCTGCTGGAAGATGTTGCTGTCATAGACAGCAACATCGTCCACCAAAATTGTTGAAAAATGTACACCAGTTTCTTTGCTATTGACACAGTAAAAACAGAATATTGACATCAGTGTTGTAAGAGTTAAATAGAAAATGGTTGGTGTCTTGTCATTTCGAATTCAAACGGTTAACAAACGGTTAATAAATCACTTTGGTCCATATACGCTTAAGCATCTCTAAAAAGGACACTCACTTTGGGACTAAATAGTGTGGCTCTATAGGGCACGTTTTGTCACGATATTATGATTATGAAAATGATATAATGATATATCGATGTACTGATATAATGATATAAATATAATGATATAATGGTGCGCTGATATAATGAGATAATGATATAACGATGTACTGATATAATGATATAATGATATAACGATGTACTGATATAATGATATAATGATGTAATGATATACCGATATAATGATATGATAATATGAGGATATAATGATATAATGATATACCGATATACCGATGTAATGATATAATGATAGAATGATGTTCTAATATAACGATGTACCGGTATAATGATATAATGATTTAATGGCATAAAGTTGTATAATGATGACTTGAACTAAACGGAGCCTCTATTTGCTAATGCATAGACTGCAAATCTCTCTCTCCCTCCCTCCCTCCCCCCTTCTCCACTCCATCCTTCTCCGTCTTAAACTCTTAATAGTCCGACACGTTGTACGAATTGGATGTCTTTACTATTTAATAAACATTCTGGCGAATATGTTGAAACTGATTTGACTGTTCGTCAAAGTTAGTTTCAAAATATTTAACAGCTTACCTACAGAGTTCAGTGATCGATCGATCCAAACACGAGCGAGGTGTGAGTAGAGATTAGCAACAGATGGGTGGAGCATAGCTAAAGCTGGAAAGGTCCGTTGTATGTCTTTGTTGAATGTACAATCTAACCATTTCACTGATGAATTCCCATTTCTCATTTTCGAAGTAACCATACAGGAAAACTGTTGAATATTTTGAAATTAATTTGTCTGGAAGCTGTCGCTGCCCCAGGTTTCAACTCGATCTGAGCATGAGTAAACCGTGTGAGGTCCTTGGCTAAAATGGGCGGAGCCTGGCTAGAACTGTATTTGTCAATTAAAGGTACAATTTCACACTTTATTACTATTCACAAATCAAATGTGTTGTTTCTTTCATATTATTCCCTTTAGATTAGGAAACGCATTGTTTTTAGGGTAGTTGTCATCCGTGCCCGCATTAGGTTGTTACTGAGAGAGCCGTGTCTAAGAACGGCGCCACTGCTCTGTCATTGATGACGTTAAATTCAAATTCAATCGCTCGGTTATCTCCCATTATTCATGTTGCTTGCAATGAGTTAGCCAACCCTGAAGAGATACCGTCCCTTTTAACAAATAAACAGCAGAAACGCACTTTGGTTAACTGATATTTTATTTGTAAGACATATAATTCATGGTTGACTGAAATTTATCAGATTTTTATTGCACATATTTTAGATATACGGATTCGGATCTGGGGATTTTGAGGAAGTAGCCAGCCTCAAGATTACTATTTCCTGTCTTAAGCATTATTTGCATATAACCTCTCGACCTGGCGAGCCTGAAGCCCAAATCTTCTGTTAGTCTTTTTAGTAGTCTTTTTGATAGATTCATCTCAGTTATAAATATCTTCTACGTCACGACAACGTCATCGTGATTTATATACAGCGTTTATGAGAAACCATTTATGTAATATGTGTGCGTGTGTTCGTGTGTATGTGTGCGTTTGAACATGTACGCACTTGTTTTTATTAATGTAGCAAATAACATGTATATAGATAGATGAGCAGGATAACCTAGTCAGGAGCGCGTGATATGGTAACCCGTTTTACGCTGTGCGCGGGAATACGATATACGTTTATACGATATAAGTTATGCGTAAGGGACGGACGAACAGACAAGAAGGAAGGATAGAATAGTAGAAGGAAGAATGCACATTTACTTTAGCAATGTCGTGGGTCTATAGTGAAGACAGCAAGTGTCATTGTTAATAATTGGATGAACGAATTACTCACCTTTGGACAGCAACACATGCAAACTATTTTGAATACAATTCGTAACAACAAATGCACACTTTCGTAACGACAAACGCAAACTATGTGTTAGTTCGTAACAACGAATGCAAACTATTGTATTTCTAAAGGTCAACCGCATTTTATGATGGTGTTATAGAATTTATCCGAAATCCAAGCATGGTTAGTTATGCCTATATGAAATACTGGTTTTGTTATTACTGAACGAATTTTGATGCTACGCATATTGGCTGGTGTGTATAAAATGCGGCTGGGGATTGACTATTTCAATACAGGATTGTTTAAGGACAATCGTAGCTATTTAAGTAGTCAACGCTCGGCAACATACAGCAGGAAGTGATTATTTTAAGAACTTTATGACTGAAAATATCTTGAATAGAGGCAGTGGTTAAATGGCCGGTTTGCTAGTATGATCGAACTTTGTCAGGTGCTGCTGACTCATGTGTGGGCTACAGATTTTCCCGTGACCAGATCCTCAGTACGTGCTAGGTCAGAGATCACCGAATAATGAGGTTCTGTGGCGCTGTGACCGTCATGTTACCAAAGCCTAAATAGACAAACCATGTATGAGCGAATCCTAGCGATTCAGGTAGAAGTACGTGGCCGAGCTGTCAAGCTGAACAATAACATGAAACTATGCTTGGAATCACAACATCATGACGTCAGTGTGGTGCAATATCAACAAGATGTTATGATATATCCTTCAGAACGGTTCCAGCGAGAACTAGTCAGAACTAGTCGAACGCACGCATCTTCAAGAGAGTTTGTGAGGATTCTATTGGGCGAGCAATGAGGCTTGCCCAATCAGAATCCGAACTACCTCTTTTGCTCCTGTTGTGTGACGATGGTCATGAACACCCTTTTGTCCTATATAAGACGCTGTCGACAGTGACATCACTCCGTCATCCGATGATCCTGAATTTAGTGTACATCTTTGTAAACGTCTGCTCAGTATTTAAATTAGTTAATCTCTGCAATTCTTGTGTTTATCGATTGATAATTGGAAACCAAGCTTGTATAGATAAGGTTTATATTGATTTACAGTCTGCAATACGACGTATTTGCTTTAGTCAGTTATATCAGTTAGTAAAATATATTCGTTAAATCTATGATTAAGTGTTAAGTTCAATCTGTGATTAGAGAAAGACACTTCGTCTTTTCCGAACACAGAGAATCTTCTGCAGTCAGATATAAGCCGGAAACATCTACATAATCAAACCAGTATTAGTTATATCTTAGTACCATTTTTAGATCCGAACCCGAGTTGCCGACTTCTCAATATGAATGTCTTTCACATGATTTTATCGTGAGCTATATTTCTTAATTCCTGAACGAGTATTAACTTTGTGGCCGCGCTGCCTCCATCCAGCGCCTGTATCACCACCACCACCCCAACCCCACCCCACATATACACACATCCCACCACACCCCTCCACACCCCACCACACCCACCACACCACGCCACCTCATATCACCCGAGTTGCAACCATCCTACCGCTGTAACATCACACATGTCACCCAGAGAAATGAACGAATAAATCAGCACGATTATCAGATAATTGTGCTGGTTTATTCTAACAAATATTATCAGCGAGGTGCGTGGTGGCATAGTGAATATCACTATGAGCACTATACGGCGCACAGAGTAAGATTGTAGTAGCTAATTCATTGTTGTGGGGTGTGGCTGAGTAGCGGTAGTGAACACCTGCCCTGAAACTGTAACAGTATCATGGCACAATAGCATTCTAGCAGTATATGTGCTGGTTCACTTTTTAATAAGTACTTGTACCAACACAGACAGACTGTTATTTTGCCATAATACTATGCACAGTGCCAGGTCAGGTGTTCACTACCACCGCTCAGCCACGCCTATAGTGTTGCCCAATGGAGGAATCTAATTTAGCTAAGCTCCACCCACGCTTTGCCCGCGTTGGAATCGATCGATCTCTCCACTCTCTGAATCTTAAATTCCAAAAAAATATACGCCTAAGCTGTTGGTATGACATCCCCGTCAAAAAGTTTTAAAATATTCAACTGCATCTTTATTAAATAGTAAATAGAATGCATACAATTCGTACAACAACGCTTAGTCCGTCATCAATTAAGTGTTCCTGAACAACTTATCTACCGCGCCGTCATTCATGACGTCATTGATTATGTCGTCATCCTACGCGTCTGCCGTTATGTAGTTGATTATGATGTCATATGATTGATGGATAAACTGGAAAGGTCCATTATGTAATACGTTTTACGGTATAACTCCAGGTGTGCTCATATTTGTTTCACTTTCCATTTCATCTACTGTTGAAACATAGCCAGACCGCAACCAGGTGTCGTAAAAATAAATGTAGAAAATTTGGAAACAGTAGCAGGGCAAAATTGTTAAAAACCACTATCAGTAATATATGGCCTGTGACCAGCAGAAGAAACTACAGTAAAAAAACTCCAGCCATGCGCAACATCATTCATCAAGACAGACAGTTGCATAAATCACCATTGACCACCAGCATGAGCAATATTATATAGGGCCAATATAGGTCAAGTTCGACTCGCTAACTAGAGTCAGTTTCATGGTTTACTGAACATACGCAGTCACTATGACAAGCCGAATGCTGAATAGTTAACTATAGTTCGTTGGTACCCGGTTCCCCATTGAATTACTATTGCAGACAATTTGGAGCCGGGTGCCAGTCTCCATTAACACATTAATATCGTCTGTTTTGATGACCTACAAAAATGGGTTATTTTTGTCCGCTAAGACGTCAAAAAGCGTCCATATGACATAAAGTGGGAATGAATAGGAGCTTGGGAACATTGACATACAATGGGAAAGCACAATTTCGTCAAACCTAAGTTATTAAATGAAATAGTTACACTTTCATATGCAATTATTCATGGCAAGCGCTCGGTGTCCGCCATTTTGAAATTTAGGCAAATATTTCACTAACCATCTGAACCGAGGTCGGGTGCTAGGTTGACTATAGTTGACTAGCTAGTTAACTATTTGAAGTTCGACTGATATTCTAGTTAGCTAAAGCTAACTATGGTTAGGAGTCGAACTTGACCATAGTTTCTAGACTCATGCTAGTAAACCAATGGTGAAGCGGTCAGTAGCCACTTGTAACTGTGAGCCTGACAGGCAGCAATACCGGAAAGCACATAGAACAGCAGAGCATTAAAATTATTTTTTTACAGCGTGACCGTGTGAACATGGAATAACTGACTTGAAGCTATTTGAATCATTATGCATTGCGATGATAAATTCAATGGGCCTTTCAGGTTTTAGTTATACCACGCCCATCTCTAGCAGCTAGCTAAGCTCCACCCACATCTCGCTCGCGTCGGGGTCGATCGATCTCTGAACTCCCTCACCATCAATTTCCAAAAAAACTACACAGGTAAGCTGTTGAATATTTTGAAACTAATTTGACTTGTTGCCTAAGGCAGCAATAGCGCCAAGTCAAATTAGTTTCAAAATATTCAACAACATTTATTAAATAGCAAAGAATTACAAAGATATTCAATTCATATAACGTGTCGAACCATTTGAGATTTGATGACCGTCTATATGAAACACTTTGCGACGTAATCATTGGGACGTCATCATACACGCGCTGAGCTGATTATGACGTCGTACGGGGTCAGATGATGGATGGATACTATGGAAAGGTGAACTACCTTGCAGAGTTAAGTTTCCATGAATGACTAAAACTTTCAGAATCCCAACACTTTCATGATCAGACTGATACTGGGACGACGTTCTGCCAATTGTGTTACCCCTTATTCTGTTATGTATTTTAAAACTAATTTGGTTTGGAGCTGTTGTAGCTAAAGACACTGAACATTTTGAAACTGATTTGATCGGGAGCTGTTGCCGTCTTATGATTCAGTCAAATTGATCTGAAATTGAAATACATTGGGTTCACTATGACTAAGGGTTTAAAGCTGTATTAACTTTCCATGACTTTTCATGACTACTATGAGACAACAAGTGCTATAGGTGTGACATAGGCAGCTATGCCAGAAATGCGACTTCAGTTATACCATTACTAGCTGCGAGTATCGACTAAAATGATGATTTGCATTGTAAATAAATTAAAACAAATACATGTATTCATTGTTGTGGTTTGAGTTCTTTGCACTTCCATCAAACAATCTAGTGGATCATGGTCAATGCAACTAGACAACAAAAGGTAGGAATACTGGTAATAAATCATAAAGGTAATATTTATTTCAAGCATGGTAAAAATCAATGACACATGATTAAGTACATGTAACTAACTCATATCATAATGATATCAATTAAAATCAACAAATTAAACAGTTAGGGCGCTAGTTCTGGACAATATTCTGATTTTGAACGAGTGTTTGCAAAAGAGTATTTTAGAAAAATTGCAACTGAATTGATAAGTAGCTAAGTGACTGAGCGACTGTCAATACAGTTGAAAGCTTCCAATTATAGTCTCCTAGCCTGAAATTTCATGTAACAATTCCAGACCATTCTGATGGGATTATTATCGATCACTAAACATAATGGTTAACTGTTTCACCGAAAAATTCCCTTATCTCAATCTGTGTGCAAACAAACAGGAAAGGTGATAAATATTTTGAAAATTACATGACTGGAAAGCATCGTTGCCTTAGGAGGCAATGGCGTCCAGTCATATTAATTTCAAAATAGTCAATAGAATAATTATATGCCATAAATCGTAAGAAATTTACTTTTTTAGGGAATTGTCAAATCTGAAATGTCAAATATGTCAACTAAAGTAAAACTCCAGGCAAACTTTTTCATCCCTGTCATCACTCTGTTTCATGATTGTCATCGGCATCCAGTTGGTCAATACCTTCCAGTAACATAGATGCCTCTTCTTCACGTCATCATCAAGCATGCCGTCGTCCGAAGAGTCACTCTCTAACTGTAACACACGTGCCTCCTTGTCAGCGTCTGACTTTAGTTCTACAATTCCATCAGCAGATGTATCGCTATCACTGTTTTCAGCACGATACTTTCGTTTTGGCTTTCTGCATCGACCAGCCAGAGCATTTATTGCAGCATCTTTCTTGGTCATTTGATGTTTTATACGTTTCATGAACATGTACTTCTCCTGAGCCGAGTTAATTTTGCCTGTGCGTTCTGTGTCTGACCAGGAATAGTGATTCGCTTTAATCAGCAGCAGATCTTCCATATTTCCAAGATTCATGTTTAGTCCCCTGTTTAGTCTCCTGGCAGACAACATCAGTCAGCAAGCTGAATCCTGATTCTGCATTGCCATTACTTACACCAATGCTCATAATGAACCGTTCCATTTTTAGTTATTCCCCGCCCATCTCTAACGAAGCTCCACCCACACTTCGCCGTGTTGGGATTAATCTATCCCGAATTCCCTAACTATCAATTTCCTGAAAACTGTACAGGTAAGCTGTTGAATATGTTGTAACTAATTTGACTTGGCGCTGTTGCTGCCTATGGCAGCAACAACGCCCAGTCAAATTAGTTTCAAAATAGTCAACATAATATGTATTAAATAGTAAAGACATACAAGTCTTACAACAACGCATAGCCCGTCTTCAAATATGCGTTCGTGACGTACTTATCTACATCATTCATGACATCATCCATTATGATGTCATTCTACACATCACGTAGATTATTATGACGTCATATGATGGGTGCATACTCTGGAAAGGTGAATTATCTCGGCCAGTAAACAGATGTTGGGGAATGCTTTTCTCCGAAACTGGAAGATTCTTTTCCACAGTGGGAACTTTTCCATGCCTTTGTAATAGGTTGATACAGTTAGCTGCAGATCATCCCACTCCTTTTTACACTTTGATTGATCAAAGCTTGCATGTTGTAATGTGGTCGCAAAATGCTCTGCAATTACATTATAGACAACACGTCTGATTCATTGTAATTTTTCCAGTCCACGGGGTCTAACTACTGCATGTGTTGGTAGATTTCTGTGTCAAATGAGCTGAACCTCTGTTCCAGCGCGTTTTGAATGTGCGGCAATGTCTTTTCTTTCAGGGGCATTATTGTTTTTGTGCATTAGTAAAGGAACCTATCCCACCGCTGGAGACATTTATGTATCCTCTGTTTTGCCAAGAGCATTTCATGTGTCCGGTCTTTGGAAGCTCACAAGAAATTGACTGGTGTCTATTAGAACTATCTTCCTTAGGATCTAGGGTGGCCACTGTCTTCAGTTAATGAATCCCAAGGACTGCTTTATCCACTGCAGGTTTTACTTCAAAAGCCAAGTAGTGGCCTTCTCTAAAGTCAGGAACAGCTGTGCAATGATGTCGAGAATCCTCTTGTAGAGGCAACAAATGGACAAGAAAGTGGAGTTTCTCAGCTTGTTCATAATGCTTTTGGAAAATTGGTGCAATACCTTCCATTGGACCACTTGCAATGCAACTTTCCAAAGTTTGAATCAAAACAATCAAATTATTTAGCAAATGGGCAAGCCCCCCTAAGTTCATGGTTAACAAATCTAATACCGTGTACTTTCAGAAAGTTGTACACCTGCAGCCCCGAGTACACTAGCCTTGTTTTGAAAATGCCGCTTTAGTTTCCCTGATTGTTTGAATAGATAGAATATCAGGATCATAACATCTTTGGGCACCAACAAAGTCTTTGTTTTTCATCAAAGAGTCACCAAGAGACAATTCGACACGATTGCAGTACGCAGTAAATCTTTAGTAGACATGGTCTGCCATTATTTGTCAGTCGCGTCAAAAGACGATTATATATGTTCGTGTTCACTGCAGCCCCGTCAGCTGTAGCACATACCATGGATTTTTTATAATTCTCATCGAGATTCTTACCTTTATCTGTGAATACTGAGTCGATACAGAGATTCAACACTGCAGCATTGGCATCCCTAAACTCATCAACACCCAACAGGAGCACACAGTAAAACACAGGTTGACCGTCTCTCACCACTCTCACCATCACTAGTTCTCTTTCACTCCCTGTCTTGCATGCTTGGGACCCATCACTCAGCACCGAAAAAAACATGAACAGACTCCAGTATATTTGCCAATTTTTCACGCATAACATCAGCAATGACATGTAAATATTCTCTAACATTGTCACCGTTGTCAGTTCCTGTAATTAGTGGGGTGCCGTTCTCTTTTTGTTCATTTACAATTATCGTGAAACTGGAGATCGGCTGTCTATCAACAGCGAGCAAATAGAACGATTTTAGAAGCTTGTGCTAAGCATCTTTGGACGTTTTATGGATTGCTGTATCAATATTTAGTTGTATGGGATTAAGGCGTGCTTTACTACTCATGGAATCATCAGGATCCCCTCGTCCCATACCAGACATGCCAAATTCGTGTTCATATTTAACACTGAGTTCGTGAACTATTGACGATAGGTGGCGAAGTACAGTATGTTTGGTGACATAATTTGTCCCACCTATATAACTGTCTAGGTCATTCAAGTCCTGACCTTTAACATTCCTTAGCAGTTTACCACTATAGTGTGCATACGAATTACAGCAAACACGAACAACAAGTTCTTTTCCATCAATGTTTTTACTTTCCTAAGCTATGTTACCACCCGTACTCCAGCCCAGAAATATTGATAGCTGCACTTGAATCCCCTTGCGCACAATCACCTTCATATTGGAATAGTTTAATTTAATATTAACAGTTAACACGCTTCAGATAATTAATATTCAATTTAGCAAGTTAATTTTGTATTAGTTTATTTACTACAAGAGGCACAGCTATTTGAAAGCAGAAACAGTATCAAGGTAATCTTGTAACATAGAAAACGTGTGACATTGATAAGTTGTTTGAATTGAAAATCTTTATTTAATATTTGATTAATTCTATAATGATGATAATGATGGCGGTGATAATGATGATGGTGGTGATGATTGGGGATCATATTGTATAATAAAAACAGTCCAAGTACTACATGCAGATGCATAAACCTAATAAAAATTAGCAATTTCTCAATAAATTTTTATGCAGAGCTCGGAAATTCAACACAAATTGCAGAGGTGCTACATGTTTTATCTGATCCAGGTAATATTAACACTGAAGAGCGAGACGTGATCCAACCATTTTACCAGACTTCGCTTCGATAGAAATTTCGTTGGTACACTACGAATTCACGTTAGAAATTTACACTCGGTTCGGTCAGTCGGTGGTCTCCCACAGCCAGTCGGCCTTCCTGGCGGCTCGCGGTCGTATTCCCCAGGGTTTGTGATGCCATCACATGGGCGCTTATACGGGGGCTCACCCACGTGCGTTTGCTGGCCGGAGTGGCCATCTGTTTCCTTGGAGATACGTGCGTTCGGCTGAGCATTCCCAACATGGCATGGTGCTTGAAGGTGTTGTTGACGGGTTCCTGGGCCGCTATCAGTAGGGAGTGCGCCGGTCTCTTCCTCGCCGTCGTCCAGATGCATGTGGTCAGAGTCGAGAGCCGCCATCATCACAGCGGCAGTGTTTCTTTCTTGATTGTGGTGGTGGCTGGCCCTTCTTGAAGAGTTGCGTGGTAGAGGTATCTTCCCAGGTCCTTCTCGTGAGGACGATGGGTGGAGTGGTATGGTTAACTACAAGGTAGCGGGAGGTGCGTGTGAGTGGAGTCGTGTATGCGCGATTCGAGGCAACATTTTCCTGGAGCACATGTGCGAGGCAGAATGCACTGCAGATGGCTCTTTTACTGCAAGTATTTTTCGATTTTTCATACCTGCGTTTGAGCGTTTGAACCTCTACCTTCGCAATTCAGGCAAATCTTCGGCTTGCATACGAGGACCAGCGTGTGCGGTATCAAGAAAGACTTGACGTGGTCCAAGGGCGGTCTTACCAAGTTCAGATGTGGCAACCGACTTGTGTAGCTAAAAAGGAAAGCGTTTAGGGAATCCCTGCGCTTCTGCAGTCGAATGGGACGGAAGATGGAGGATGGTGCAGTCAGTTCGAAAGCGGACATGGACAATGATGATACATTTGACACAGATACTGAACCTGGTGCTTATCAAATGTTGTTTAAAGATATTAGGACAGAGCTCATTTTCAAAACATATGTATTAACAATGGTTGAACTAAAAGACAAACTAAAACTGTATATCAACCAATTAGGTATTAAGGAAGTGAAATGACAGACCAGAATTTAAAGGTTGTCTGGAGATTTTCCCAGATAAAAACGGAAATCTCCTTATTCTTTCTGACAACTTAACTGTGACACAATTAGCATCAGACTATATGCAAATGACGCAGGAATTGGAATCATACAAAGAAACTGTCTCTGATACTGCACAGCTTGTTAATAAGGCAGCTCTTCACATAAGAAATGATATTACGGCATCACAAGATCAATCTGATAATGATTGGCCACCGCAACCAGAGGATCTAGATAATGATTATTTACCATTGCCATTTTCAATCAGAACATTTTTGAAAATGTTTCTATCAGATGATCCTGATAAGCAAACTACCCCACGTGTAAATTTAATCATCACCTCTCTTGCTCAGGAGTGTATATATGCCGTCGGCGAAGGTGTGTACAAAACTGCTAAACATATTTTACTTCCATGGGCAGCAAAGACACTGCCAGGAAATGTAGAAGTGATTGCAATTCTGAGTCGGTTGGGGCATGGTGTGTCATGTTCAAAACTGGAAGAGGTAGAAACGGCATTGTGCCTTTAAAAGCTAGAAAGTGAAGATAGGAACAATTTACTTCCATTTTATATCCTCCCACGTGTTCCTACCACTTTAGCATATGATAATATTGACCTCTAAGTGGAGGTGGAACATGTCATCGTGTCAATGGTATAGTGGTACACAGTTGAAATGCCCCAAGAAAAAAACCACTGTGCTTAATCAGAAGAGGTGAAATATCACTCCAACACCATATATGTTACAGACCTACAATGCCAGAGATCACATTGGATCGCCAGCTATGATATCTCTACCAGTTAACTGTGATTTTAAGAACATGATCTGGACTTTAGTACGCCAATTCAAAGCCATGTCGAGCTATGTCTTCTCTCATTAAAAAGACTTTAGGGATGGCAGTGTTAGACAGTGCTTGTACTAAAAAACTGTGACTGGAGAAACATGGCTAGAAATGTTTATAGAAACGTTAGATGAAGCCAGAGAAAAACTATGTAAGCTAGTGAAAGCGAGTAAGAACTTTGCTGATGAAGAACCTTTTAGACATTATCAAGGAATGCTGTGACTCTTGTGAAAGTTGTGAAAAATTCAAACATCAGCCATTGTGGCCAGTTAATGGTCTACCTCTGGCTAATAACTTTAACCAAATTGTATGTGTGGACCTAAAGGAATACGTTCACAATGAATCATGGATTCGTCATTTGATTGACTCTGCTACAAGATACTCTGTGGCATGTCTCATAACAACAAAGCATCACAATGAGATTGTATGCAAGGTGAATCGTATATGGATAGCATATTTTGGATCTCCCAGAAAGTTTCTCACAGATAACGGTGCTGAGTTCTCAAATGAAAGCTTTCGTGAGATGAATGACAAGTTGAATGTTGAGACCAATATAACAGCAGTTCTATCTCCATTTAGTGATGAGATTGTTGAAAGACATAATCTAATTCTTGCAGAGACAATGAAAAAACCGTTGCTAGATGTAAAGTGTGAGCCTGATGTTGCACTGGCAGGAAAAAACTCTCCAGGATCATGGTGGATATAGCCCAAATCAGTTGGTTTTCGGACATAGCATCAACACACCATCAGTTTTAATAGACAGTATTCCAGCATTGGAGGAGCCCACACCTGGTAAGACATCAAGCGGCCTACTACTGAATTTATCCATGTCAGTTGATGAGAATGAAGAGTTCAGAGTTAGAAAAGGTGTCCAGCAGACATCACCTGAACTTGAGGGGACAGGAAAGAAAAGATGGGAGGAGACAGTTAAGAGACAGGTTAGAACAGATAGGGGATGAAGAAGATGAAGAAGATCATCTAGATACAGCAAATGATAATGATGATGATAATTGTGTAGAGTCAGTTAATGAACCAGGTGTAGAAGAACATGTTGTAAATGACGAGATTTCAGAGAGAGAGAGAGAGAGTGAGAGAGAGAATATTGACAGTTCTCGTTCGTCTGTATGTGATAGTTCTTCAGAATCACAACGTGATAAAGTCATTAAGGACCATTCAGTTAAACCTAGGCGAAACTCATGTGTTAAATTTAAAATGGTTATGAATGAGGAGTGGCAGCATGGAAGAATTGTCAGTGCACAGCCAAAGCAATCGGGAAAGTATTGTAATTGGATAAACATTCATGTTCCAGGTGACGAGTAGCCTATGTGTGTCAACCGGGATCTTGTGGAGTCGTGGAGTGATCTACCAGAAATTGCAAATGCTGTATTCATGACTGTGGATCAAGAGTTGTCACAAGAGGTTGTTGATGCCAAAGAGAAAGAGTTGAACAACATGATTTCGAATGCGGATTTGAGGGAGTTCCAAATACAAACCAACTAGCAATTTCTTCTCGATGGGCCATAAACTCTGATGGAAAGAAGAAGGTTAAAGCATGGTTAGTGGCTCGTGGATTTGATGATGATACAAGCAATTTGAGGAAGGATTTCCACGCATGCAGTAGAGAGTGTCTGCTACTGGGGTTTTTGATTTCTACAATGATGTCATGGGATATATAGTCCATCGATATTACAGTTGCATTTCTCCAGAGTAGACCAATAGAGAGGGAAGTGTATTTGAGACCACCAAAAGATGTTTGTCCAGAGGAAACTATTTGACATCTAAAGCGATGTATCTCTGGCATCAACGATGCACCACATTCATTGTATGATAGAGTCAAGAATGTTATGATGGATCGTGGTGTGAGAATTCGTATCTATGACAGTGCTTTGTTCCTATAGCATGACTCTTCAGATGGAAAACTCATGGGTATTCTAGTTAGCCATGTGGATGACTTTGCATATCAGGTGGTTAGTTGATCGGGCTTATCCTAGCACCAGCCCCGAGGGTATCACTTATTTACAGTTAGATACATTTATTGACGCTCTAAGTGGCGAACCCTCCGTAAAGGAGAAACTCTTTCTGTTAGAACGCGGAAGCCTACAGACGCTGACGGCCACCGCCTTCCATGTAGAAAACTTCTTGGAAAGAGAAAAGAATGCCCGACGTCAAACACATCCTATAACGAGTTAACAGACACCAATACAGTTACGACCACAGACACCACACCGACTTCAGGCAACGCAGCAGAAGCAGACATACAATAAAATGCACCACCTCAAAATCACAATGCACTGTGAGGCAAAGACCATGGCCAGTCCCACCCTGGAGGCCACAATAACATCCCAGGATAGGGTAACGAACATAATATTTTCAATAAGTCCAATACGCACGAACGATTAGAGGAAATTACAAAGCAGATTGCTTCTCTAACCAATCTATTGACAACATTGTCCACTATGGTAGCACACAATACCACTAGGCCCCCTTTAAACCACCCTACACAATCGGCACCACAACCAAACGCTTCTTTCGGATGCAGTCAATTAGGGCACTGGATGGAGCAGTGTCCAAACCGACATCCTTCCACTACACGACAAAGAGAACAAGGTAGACCACCAACAGAGAATCCAGCAAACTAAAAAGGGCACTGAAGAAGTCAATTCAGCGCTCGCTTCTTAAAGCTGGCTCAATAACGGCCATCAGTCAACCACCTTCATCTTTACAGTCTAACCATACCACACCCCTCTTGGCTGTACCTGCAAAACATCTTACTACAACAGGTACGGCCCCGCAATCTATGGTACCGGAGACACGCATGGCGTCTATGGCGCAGCCCACAACTCTTTCTCTGCTGAACGGTGCCCCTGCCCCAGCTGCTTCCACCAAACCCTCTTTTCTATATAGGACAGCCGTGGTAGGTTGTGGCACCTCCACAGAGACAATGTTCATCCAAGTTGCACGACCAGCTACTATGACACCTAACACACGATGTCCTCTAGTGGTGTGCAATAAACAGTTTCTCTTCTCAACAGTAGTGACACGGATAGGTCGCATCGTTCCTTGCCCTGGACCCATAAAACAACAACAAAAGTATAGGGACAGGCAATGGAATAGACACTGTTTCTTCTGTGCTTCTAATAAGCACATGATGATGCACTGTCCTAAGTGGACAGCACAGGTTGCACATTGTAACCGCACCGCCAGTCCATGCCCTCCCCTTGCAGATCTAACTTTACATCCCAATTCTATTACCGCAGACACAACACTCTTCCTACCAACTGCACCATCGTCACCTAAACCAAGTTGACAGCAAAGACGAGGCCACTGGGAAACACGCAGTTTACATAGAAGACCCCACCACACCACACGAAGATAACCAGGGACCAATACTGGAACCTCTTCTGCAGGCACATGATAAAGTTGTATACAAGTGTGCCTGTTTATTTGGTGGTATGCCCACTAATGCTACTGTGGATATGGGAACTTCCATTACTGTCTTTAATCAGCATTTATGTTCCTGTATCCCTCTTCATAGAAAGCCCTCCCCTTTAAACACTCCAATCTTCTTCTACAGACTACCACTGGTACTGACATCCCAGTAGCAGGTATTATAAACATTGTACTACAGATAGAGGAATTGAAATTCATCCAACGAATTGTGGTCACCTCTATACAAAATGATGGGCTGCTGGGTTCTGATTTTCTCAGAGCCAGTGAAGCCATAATACACTGCAGACAACAAGAATTAGAGATACATGGCCACCATATACCTTTGGACCGAAATCCTCGCCATACCATACCTGTGCTTTAATATTGGCCTCTTCAGCCACCATTGAGCCGGGCCAAGAAAACATATTATGGGCCACCACACCACAGTTAGGAAATGACATCCACACCACAATTTTGGAACACGATCCTGAATATATGTTAGCCTCTCAATGTTTTAGTCCATGAATGTTAGTCACCACCACCAGTAAGGATCACATACCTTACCGTGTGTTTAACGGCACAGCTGATCCTATTACCCTTGTCCCAGGCATACACTGTGGCTGTTTGGTGGATGTAATCTATGTGGAAACACTTTACAATTCACCCACAGCAACAGCAACAACGGATGACGATATACCCGAACATCTACATGAGTTATATTTGTGTGCCACAGTTGGATTAACCAGCACTCAGAAAAATGACGTACAACATCTATTGTATAAGTATATGGGTAGTTTTTCCACAAGTGATATGGACCTAGGAGAAACACATCTGGTCCATCACTCCATAGATACCGGCAATAAACAACCAGTTCAACAGCCAGTATGCCATCTCTCTATTCACAAAGAAACAGAAGTGCACCAACAAGTAAATGATATGTTAAGAACAGGAATAATAGAGCCCTCCACATCTCCATGGGCCAGCCCTATAGTCCTAGCAGGCAAGAAAGATGGATCCCTGCGATTTTGTATTGACTACTGCTGACTAGCTGATCCAAGCATCAAGGACACTTACCCCCTTCCTAGAATTGATCAGGCATTAGATTCGTTTGGTGGAGCCAAATGGTTCTGTACATTTGACCGTGCGAGTGGTTATTGGCGGGTAGCCATGGATGAGCAGGATCATACGAAAACTGCATTTGTTTGCAGGGAGGGTCTCTTTCAGTTCTGCAAAATGCCTTATGGTGTGTGCAATGCCCCAGGCACATTTGAGCATCTCATTTAACAGGTGCTCATGTAGCACGGATCGACCGGACGGGTACTGGCCATCCCAGCTAAGCTGGGTAGAGAATGACCATTCCAGATTCGCTCCAAGCACGGCCCCCGGAGTAGGATAGTATGCGTGAATAAGCCCTATAGGAGAGGTTTTCCCTGACAACACATGTCGAGATTGGGAGCGAGTGTATGCCTATCGGTACCCATGATTTATTCAAATTGCACCGTTCGCGTCGTTCTTGGTACCTATCAGAACCGGAATGAGACAAGAATTACAGTACTGTTTACCATTTTAAAATCAGTCCAGAAATAGCTGTTATCGTCGAAAATCCAGATAAATTATTTTCAAAATATTGCTTTTAACACCATAATCACGTGCATGCATTAACTGAATAGAGAATGTGCTGTGCACGTGATAGCCACGTCACCACCTCCAGCCGCACGTTGATTGGCTACTGCTCGGCCTCTGATTGGCTGGAGTGCCTGCCTCTGACATCACAAGTAGGATTGAGAGCATCATCGGCGTGGAAGCTGACCCGTCTGGAGGACTGCTGGACCTGCGCGGACCAGACGTGTGCAACTGCTAACCCACAGTGATTCCTTCATCACTGTGGTGCCATTTGGATTTCAGTTCACCCACGCCAGTAAGCAGTTCTTGGCAGCACCGCGATACAACAATTTTGGATGCTCCCGGATGGCCATCCGGGTGAAAAATAAATAAAGTTATACCTCCCACATCTGGACTTTTCTAAGGGAGCCTTACTGCGGATGGGCAATGCAGGCCCAAGATGTGATTCTATTGAATATAGAGCTGATGATGATCCTTGGTGGATGACTCGCCGGATCTGCCAACCATGCTGAAAAGTGGACTCAAACCGCCGTGCTGCATGTCGCGTTTGCTTAATTAACTTTTCGACCACAGTCTGGGTGGACTTTGCTCGGTGCGCTGCAAGTGCTATGCGTTGTACCCCACACCATGTGCCAGTTATTGTACATGCATATCTATTATATAAGTAGCCCTCTCTGTTAATGGGTTACTCTCAACTTTCATATTACCGTCGCCAGACGGAAACCTCACAACAAAGTGTTTAGATTCTGCATTAGTGAAATGACTATCTAGTGGGCATCTCCTGAACTGTTCCATTACCCTGTCCTGAGAATGTGCCATATCCAACCTGCCTGCGGAAGCCTGCTTGCAGAGACCAGCCTGCAGAAAACTGCTTGTGGAAACCTGCCTGCAGAAATTCTTCCTGCACCAAAGATTGTGCCATCTCACGCTATCGACATATTAGCGTCTCAATTTTAGCAACACGTGAACTTTACTCGTACCGATGACCAATAGGTAATCAAGTAGCTACACTATTGAACATTTAATTATTTCCGTATATTGGTATTGATGACTAATAGGTACCGTACCAGTCCTAGGACCGCATTTTTATAATGTCTGTTTCATACTGTGACTATTATCCTTGTTTACTGTGGGTGCTTTCAATTAGCCGCACCGTAAGGTCTAGTGACCTGTGATACTTTATAATTATCATATTCATTGTCATCGTATCCGTTAGATTGTGTATTAGTTAGTTGTGTAGATGGCAAGTAACCATCTAGTTAATATGTTTTATTTATTTATAAAACCTCTAGACCGCAGTACGCTAGGCTATACTATACAGCAACAGATATATCCGCATCACTATATTCCAGCCAGCATCAATTTTACACTGAGGTCGCTGATCATGCTCTAATTGTTTGAGCCTGACATGTTACCGACTAAACCTGGCTATTCTAGCTCGATAGGATAGGTTTAAAGTGGTTAGGGACAATTTCTCCTTAAGAGACGCATAGTGTACACGTCTTTTCCAGTTGTTGTGGTAATGTACCCCCACACACTGGCAGGGCTTCTTAATATATCGAGTTATTGTCTCTTTCCACGATCCTCCAGCTGCAAGGCTTATTAATTGTTTGGATTATCATCGACACGGTATCAGGATCTGACCCTGGAAAAGTATCAGAGGTTTCTGAGTGGTAATAGATAAAGTGCCGATCTACATACACATCCCCTGTATCTTCGGACCCTAGTTAGGTAGATAACCCCCCCCCCCCCCAAAGTAGGAAGCACTGTGAAATAATAATAATTAATTAATATGTTGTAATACAAGCCTGCAGTGCATCTCTGGGCATCATGGAAAGTAACCCTAACGACAGGTCAAATGTTAACTCCATAGCATGCGGTAATGGATGAGATGTGGATCTCCATCCATTTGTTGTAGTGTCTGGGTGACGTCTTAGAACCCATCACGCCCTCACGGGAAGGACGCTAGCAGTGGATATCCGTTCCTCCATCCCCACCATAAATGAAATAGCACTTTTTCACTTGTCCTGGTAATGTTATATGTAGTTACGGGGTCAGGTAACCAGAGTGTTATTTGATTCGGGAGCTCCATAACATGTACGCAATGCTATCCTTTGGAGGCAGATATGTGGGGCAACTTACGGGAAGACGAGCAACGGCGCCCGACGGATAAACGTATTTAAAGTTAGGTCGTAATCCCTGCCACTTGCGGCCAAAGCTTGTTTCCGTTATGAGCAATCTATTGGTAGGTTAGGATGTAGCAGAAGGCCTGCATAAATAAAGCGGTGACTACCAATGCAGCAACTTTGGAACTACATAAGAAGGTGACCTGGGAATTCTTCGGAAATCATTCGCCCTGTCTTCACGTAAACCAGTGTGCAACACCTTAACTGTAGCTTCACTAGGCTTTTCAGCACTTAGCATTTTCGGTTTAAACAAAAAAGTGGCCCTTTTTGCCAACTCTTTTCCTTTGCTTTGGCGTTGAAGGCATTTTCCTGTGACAGAAGCCCGCGTGAGGCACTTACCTCTCGCAATAACAATATTCTCTTTGTGTGTGTGTGTGTGTGTGTGTGTGTGTGTGTTTGTGTGCGTGCGTGCGTGCGTGCGTGCGTGCGTGCGTGCGTGCGTGCGTGCGTACGTGAGTGAGTGAGTGTGTGTGTGTGTGTGTGTGTGTGTGTGTGTGTGTGTGTGTGTGTGTGTGTGTGTGTGTGTGTTAGGGGTATACTAGTTTATATTAAACTACCTAGTGACTTCGTTGTGATGCTTTCTTACAGGGAAACCGCTACGGATTCAAGGATCTGTGTGGTAACTCCGGCAGAACCACGTGGAAAGGACATCGGATGGCTCTATGTTGTGTGTTCATTTACTGTCAAACACATAGACCTGTTTGTATAGTATTATCAAAATTTGTGACTGTTTAATTATAACATCTTGTCCGTTACTCTAAATTAGAATGGACCGACACACCGGTGACATAAACCGCAGGGACGAGATCATGTGGTTAAATTTCGGGGGGGGAGGGGGCAATGGTCACACAGCCCCACTAGAACATATGTATTCCACCTGCTCTAGAGGCTGGTCTTTGTACTTTCCGGAGAGATCTGATACTAGATCTGTAACCCTGAGAACCGATGCGGTGCAGTGGAGCAAAACGTCAGGACGGATCAGCGCATACCCCCGCGAGCTACACTCACCACCCTGCAATAGAAAGTCTGTTTGCGCTATGTAGACGTCGTAATTGTCTTTGGCACCTCGATTGAACAAATCTGTCCAACATGGATAAGGTGCTAATTTGGTTCCAGACCACGAATCTGAAGCTCAAACCTAAGACGTGTCATCTCTTTGGAAAAAGTGTTGAATTTCTGGGCCATGTAATATCCACTAATGGTGTGGCCACTCAGCCAACCAAAACCCGTGTGGTGGCAGAATAGAAGACTCCTACTACGGTGACTAATACCAGGAGCTTTCTCGGCCTCTGCCAGTATTATAGACAGTACATTCGTCATTTCAGTAAGATAACGGCTCCATTATTCCAAATCACTGAAAAAGATAGGCCATTTGAATAGACAACGAAGTGTGAGGTTTTCATTAGGGCATTAAAGGAACAATTGATGTCTGCACCCATACTAGCTCATCCAAACACTAGTCTTGATTTCATCCTGGATTTTGATGCATCTGTGTATGCTATAGGCACCATTCTATCTCAGCGCACAGAGGATAGATCAGAACATGTGATAGCATATGGTTCGTGTACGCTGAACAAAACAGAAAAACGGTATGCCACCACCAAGAGAGAGTTGTTGGGTGGAGGGCTTAGTATTTGTCAAATACTATAAACATTTTCTGTATGGACACCCCTTTACATTGCATACTGATCACCCCTCACTACGCTGACTCAGGAATCTAAAGAACCCTGAGGGTCACGTGGCGAGATGGCAGAAATCATCGAAGTGGTAGGCCTACAACTTCAATGTTGTTCACAGACCTGGCAAGTTGCATGGAAATGTCGATGCCTTGAGTAGAATAGGACTCAAGTATGAACCAGAAGTGGCCACCGTGATAGCACAAGACACCCAACAATTTTCCATATTCCCTGTGCTGCGGGTACTCCCTTCCAAGGAATCAGTCAGTCCTTTATCTACTGTGGCTAAGTATTACTATCAGAGATACGAAGAATGCCACATGTAAATGTACAATGGTGTTCATTATATCAATGACCGCATAGTAATCCCTGAGCATTTCCGAGTCATGATCTTGGAGCAGCTGCATGACAACGCTGGTTTATCTAGCCATGGAGAGAACAATAGAATTGATAAACCAAGATTCCATTGGATAGGTATACGTGACAGCGTGAAGGCATGGTTGGCAAAGTGTGTGCCCTGCCAGCGTCGTGCTGTTGGCCAACACCGCTCTGCGTTATTACAAATCAAAATTGTAAGTGCACCATGGGAGCGAGTGGCTGTTGATGTACTTTGACTCCTGAATACAATGGATGAAGGAAATAGGTACATCCTCGCATTAAAGGAGCACTTCACGAAGTTGGTGGAAGCCTTTGTTTTGCCAGACAAAGAGGCATCTACCGTAGCAGAGGTTCTGACAAGCAATGTATTCTGCTGTTTTGTTATACCACACGAACTACATTCCGACCAGCGTAGCAATTTTGAGAGTCGGTTGATGTCCAAGCTCTGCAAATTGTTTCATATAGTCAGGACCCACACGACACCATGCCATCCACATGGAGAAGGGATGGTAGAAAGATTCAATAGAACTCTAGCGGGAATGCTGACTACGGAAATGCGCCTTGACAGCCGTGACTGGGATCTACAGCTCCCATATGTGTTGATGGCATACCACACTGCAATTCACTCCAGCACGGGTTATACCATTGCTTGGTTAATGTTAGGCTGTGAGTTAGCCGTACCCTTGAATCTAGCCATGCCAAGGATTCCTGGGGAAATAATCTCACCTTCTCCGTACGTAGAACCCATGCGCCAAAGGATAGAACAAGCACATGAGCTGGTAAGAGAAACACTTTCCACCATGCACAGGTGCCAGAAAACCTGGCATGACCGTCTTGTACATGGAAATCCATATGAGGTAGGAAAAATTGCCTGGGTTCACGACACATGACATTCTGCAAATGTGCCAAGTAAACTGAGTTACCAGTGAACAGGTGGTAGCAGGTATGCCACACGAACTACATTCCGACCAGGGTAGCAATTTTAAGAGCCGGTTGATGTCCAAGCTCTGCAAATTGTTTCATATAGTCAAGACCCACACGACACCATGCCATCCACATGGAGACGGTATGGTAGAAAGATTTAATAGAACTCTAGTAGTAGTGCTGACTAAGGAAATGCGCCTTGACTGCCATGACTGGGATCTACAGCTCCCATATGTGTTGATGGCATACCACACTGCAATTCACGCCAGCACGGGTTATACCCTTGCTTGGTTAATGCTAGGCTGTGAGTTAGCCTTACCCTTGAATCTAGCCATGCCAAGGATTCCTGGGGAAATAATCTCACCTTCTCTGTACGTAGAACCCATGCGCCAAAGGATAGACGAAGCACATGAGCTGGTAAGGGAAACACTTTCCACCGTGCACAGGGGCCAGAAAACCTGGCATGACCGTCTTGTACATGAAAATCCATATGAGGTAGGAAAAATTGCCTGGGTTCACGATACATGACATTCTGCAAATGTGCCAAGTAAACTGAGCTACCAGTGAACAGGTGGTAGCAGGTATGAAGTCAGACGTGATCTACCAAATCTGTACCTCAGATGGCCTGACTTCAGTCATCCACTTCGATCAGCTAAAACCTTGTGTTGGCGGCGACTCAGTGCCTGAGATCGGACTGAGCAACACGCACAACACTGGTAGCCAGACCAACTTCTCTACAGAGACAAGTACTCCCACCATTAGCCAAGCACACCGTGGTGGCAGTTCGACTCCCCTCCTACCAAGCCAGGAGCAGCGTGAACTAGGAACTAACGCCGAAGATGATGACGAGATACGTACTCGCCCTCTCCCTCCTCAGCTCGGGTCAACTAGGTCTTGTATTGTCCATGGGGAAGGATTGAAATATTGTGAGTAGAGTTGATGAAACCTTCACCTGTTCTAGCCAACAGAAAAACTGCACAACTCGGTGTACCTCCAGACCAAGCCCAAAAATCATGGTACACCCCCACCACCCCACCCCCACCCCATTTTCAGGCAACACCCTTGTCAGCCGTTACACCATTTCCATTCCACGCCGCATCCCTCGTTTCGACAACAATATCATTTCCTTTCCATGCAGCACCCACTCCATTGGCTGCAACACTCCAATTCCAAACCGCTCCCTCATTTCGATTGCAGTACTACACCCCCCCACAAGTGGAGCCAATTCCACCCACAAACCATGTCCCAAAAGATTACACCAAGTTCGGACATCACTTGTCCAATCCTACTCACACTCCACCCGTCATCTGAAGACCGTCATACTCCAGAAATGAGAAATTCTGCTGTTTCAGGAAGAGTGGACCACATTGCGCCAATTGCTATGGCAACTGACCGTCATCGTGGGGGGGGGGGCAGCCTAATCCATAGATTTTCGCCTCCTCTATTCCCTGGTCGCAAGAATAGATATGACTAGCGCCAACCGCTGCGTAATGGGAGATTACCATTCCCATCCAAGAAGCAACACGCACCCCCACCCCACAATAGCTTCACCACACCACCACCCATGTCAGTCAGAACAGAGGCTAAATACAGAGTGTCCAATTCACCATACACCACTTGCCACCAGGCTGGAGATACTAAAAATCTGTAATGTGCAAATATCATCATACACCCATTACATCTGCCATATATAGTGAGGAACAGGCACTATGTCACTACAAGCATAGTCAATATGTCTATGTCCACCAGCAACCAGCCAGCAACCATAGCAATAAAAAACGGATGGTATACAGAATCCGCATCATTCCGCGCGCAATAATGCGGTAGGCCTGACAGCTCACCGCACACAAATATACCTCTGCATCATATTGGCATGGCCAGCGTGGAAACCTGCCCATGGCCCCCAGCACAACACCACCAACATAACACGTGATAGAAACTTCCTTCGCACCAGTCACTATGCCATACAAAGACCAAGACAACTATCTCCGCCATATGCACACCTTCACTATAAGCATGCGGTAATCTCCACATATGGTGAAAAGTCAACTACACAAAAAATCACCCCTACGCTCCCTGTGGAACATCCCTCCATTAAGGACTACATAAACATACTATAACGGTAAATAGCCTCAAATGCACATAATTTCAAACAGCTTTGATAAGAGAGGAGGATTGGCCACAATCTATCACTAGGATGCAAGTAGGAATTTGCTACCTAAAGCGAAAGTCAATAATGGTTTGATTCAAGCACGTCAGCTACCCATACCGTCATCCCCACTCAAAGTACCTCTGTCCGGCATTCTATAAGCCTCAGCCATTATAGAGTGAACACTAATGAAATCCATCAAAGGCCTCACTGTAAGCACCGCAACAGTACCTCCCTGGTCTTTTTTTTTCTTCCTGGGTGCATCCTTCTCATGACAGTAATCTTAGACTGTTTTCCTTATTTGGTGCATTAAAGCTGAAGTGGTCATCAAACTGTCTCTGTCTCCTCTGATCATCTCTTCAAAAGATACTTCAATAGGCCAGAAGCTTCTCCTAGCCTGTTCATATCGCTGGCAGTGCTGCAAGAGATGTTCTGCTGTTTCTTCTGCCTGCTGACACTCACAAAGTGCAGAATCTGTAATCTTGAGACGGTGAAGATGTGCATTGAGACGATTGTGACCAGTCCTCAATCTGAAGATACATGTCTGATCCTCCCTACTGAGGCTGTGTATTGCATCATTATGCTGCCTGCTGGTGGTTCTTGTGGCTTTAATAATATGCTTCAGTTCTTCAAAGTCAACCTCGCGGTTGAATTGTTCTTTATTTGACCCTTCCTTAGCCAGTTGATCAGTTTTGTCATTTCCTAATATGCCACAATGCGAGGGGATCCACTGTAAGTTGACATTGTTCTTCCTAGCCAGTTACCTAAGATTTTCATAAATTAAATCTTTACTTTCCTTTCCGCTCTCCAGCGCCTGGAGTGCTGAGAGGGAGTCTGTCAGGAAGACACTATTTTCATTTCTGGTTTTTCGTTGTATCAGAATTTGGCTAGCTAAGATCAGTGCCTGGATTTCTGCAGTATAAGTGCTACAGTGCTTCCTTGTTGGCAAGCATTAGTCTGTTATATATCCACATGGAAAGCAAATGTGAGCATCTGCCCCTCCATTCTTGACAGCCTGGATAAGTGATCCATCTGTTTAAACATGTATCCACTCTTCCTCAGGTTAGTTTTCTGCAATATGACTCAATGCAAGAACTTTGTTTGTCACCTCTGCTTGATTTCCCTTGCTTTCAATCCCTGGAATCGAGGACCAGATTGAAATTGTGTTTTCTATTTCAGAAGCTTTCCACGGTTCCCTCTCAGAAATAGCAGTTATGTTTCTACATCTGGGGAAGATGTCCGACTCTCTGTTTCTTTCAATTTTCTTTGAAGTTAATAAGAAATTATTCCTTTTGAGCCTTCCTCTAGACATTTTGTGAGTCAGAATATGGTGAGGCATCAATTTGAATTTCGCGTATTGAATCTCGGCCTTGATATCTCGTCTCTGCTGGATAGGCTGGATATTGGTAAGTTCTTCCATCGCTGCTATTGGAGTGGTCTTCATAGACCCTGTTATGATACGAAGAGCCTGATTTTGTACCTTATCCAATGTCTGAAGGGTGCTTGTAGCAGCTGTCATCCATGATGATGAGCCGTATTCGCTGATTGGTCTAACTGATCCAGAGTAAACCTGTTTCAAAATTTTCATGTTAGCTCCCCATTTTGTTCCAGAGAGCTTCTGCATAACTGCCAGTCTTCGCTTGGCTATACCTTCAGCCTTTCTGATTTGCGCCTTCCAGGTTAGTCTTTTGTCAAATATCAGACCAAGATAAGTTACTTCATCCTCAAAGTGCAGAACTGAGTCACCAAATTTCAGACTTGTCTTGTGTTCCTTTTTATTGGATAGTGTGAATAGAGTTGTGACTGTCTTCTCTTTGTTGATCTAGACAAACCATCTTGTAACCCAAGAATTGAGGTGATCAATTGCGAGTTGCATGCGGTAATTGGCTGTTGACACATACTCCTCGCTGCTCCACATCACACGATCGTCAGCATACAATGCAGCTATGACTCCCATTGGAAGGTTCTTCACCAGGTCATTGATGAATATTGTGAAGAGGGTGGGAGAGACTACACGACCCTGAGGTACACTATGCTGTAGCGGTACTTTCTTGCTGCTCGTCCCATTCAGCTGTACTGATGCCTTTCGTTTGTGTAGATACTGGCATATCCAGCTGTACAGTTTTCCAGAAATATCACTGGTCTTGAGCTTTTGGAGGAGCTCCCTGTTGAAATAATATTTTACTATATTACCATGCAAGATTCGTACAAAATAACCAGCCAGGCACACTGAATACACACATCAACACGTCAAGAAACACGGACACTCAGGATGATTGATTCACAAATATCCAAACAACGGAATTGTATTACTGTAAGTGTGGCACGTTTTATGAGCTGTATTGTACCGGTTGCATTCATGTCTAGGTATGGTGGGACTGGTCCCGCATACGGGAGAGGGATGCTTGGCAGTCCACCCACCCGGTAAATGCAATCATGCTTAACATGGTCAGTAACTTGATGCTTGGAAGACATGAATTTGCTTCAATTGATATTGACAAGAGGATACATTCAGCTGACTGTTAAAATTTTGATTAAGAATTGAATAAGTTCTAGTGCACATGTTATGCATGAAAACTGTGGGCTGGATAAGGCACCATCAAAATTCAAACAGTCAAAACACGAGAGAATTTCAAATATTCTCTTACACACAAATTCTTCATCTAAGTTATTGGAAGCGGGATTAAATACTATACATTTATGACCAGCGCAAGAAATAATAACGCGCAGATAGGGTGCCTGGTGGAAAACAGATACTGTCTTATTATTGTTATCATAAATGTATTCTTTTCTTATTATTTTTTCTATAAAATTGAAACCTTTTTCCTGCCTCTCATGAATATGCACCTCACGCGTCACTCTCTCTCTCTCTCTCTCGCTCTCTCTCTCTCTCTCTCTCTCTCTCTCTCGCTCTCTCTCTCTCTCTCTCTCTCTCTCTCTCTCTCTCCCTCCCTCCCTTCCTCCATCCCTCTCTCTCTCTCTCTCTCTCTCTCTCTCTCTCTCTCTCTCTCTCTCTCCCTCCTTCCCTTCCTCCATCCCTCTCTCTCTCTCTCTCTCTCCCTCTCCCTCTCCCTCCCCCTCTCTCTCTCTCTCTCTCTCTCTCCCTCTCTCTCTCTCCTCTTGGCTACGTGCTTACCCAAGAAGTCTATAATTCTCGCGTATGCCCTGTGGCTGGCAATCCACCGTGCGGTACCATTTGGCCCAGGTGATAAACTGCGAAGGGGTGGTGTAGCGCGGACCACCCTATCAGATACGAACTGGCCTAGCACATCTGGGTACGGAACGGCCTGGTCTGGGATGCTCCACGTTCACCCCCTGGGTAGCACAAGGCACACGTGTATAGCCATGTAAAAAGAGGAACAAAGTAGTAGAGTCCATGAAATTGCCCCATGCGCATGCACAGTCGTAAGAGGTAGCCAACACTCGCACATAAGCGTGTGGAGTCGGACAGCGTATGTATATAGTAATATTAGACCATTCTCCCTGATTTTTTGTATGAATCAATACCAGAATTGGAAGAGAAATTTAAAACAGTAAACAGACATAAAATCGGTTCCGGTCTGGCGAAGATATTGCAAAATAAAAACTGACTATTTTGAGCTCCAACTAAACAGAGATACGGCTAGAGTGTGTGCGTACTGGGGTGAAGTCCAAGAAATATTTAGCCGGCTACCATACCTCGCCCACAATGCGTTCGCTGATTGGCCATGTCTTGCTGGTGCTGGGTCACCATTCAGTATCAGAGGAGCTCTGAAAGTCAGAAACAACCAGAAGGGAGGCGGTTTCAGTCAAAATGGGAGCAGTCTTACTATATGCCTTCAGCGTAGAGCTCGCATTCTGCAATCTACACCAATGCAGCTTATTTCAGTCAGGCTCCCTCTCAGGACACCTGCGCTCCGCAGCGCACTAAGGTTTTGGACGCTCCTGGTAGATCAACAGGGGTAAAAATACAAATTAAAAGGTTTCTCGTTCCACCACCATCACCAGTGGTACCTTCATTGCAAGGTTTTTTACTGTTGCCAACAAAATTTAAGTATGTAAAAACAAGTGGTGTTCGGATGTCCCGCCAGACTTGCCGTTCCATGCTAAAAACAGTGGTAGAGATCAATGGACGCTCCCAGCATCACTAAATTAATGTTTTGACCGCAGTCCAGAAAAGGACATTGCTTTACGCGCTGCATGAGCTAAGCGGTGCGGATTGTCTTGTGCCGAAACAGAAACCCTGCATTCTATACATCTTCGTCTTCATAAAAAGAAGGCATTCGTCACTCTCACACCAAATACAGCATATCAAAATTACGGTAGATTAGACATTGTGTACTATGTGTGGAGACTTGTTAGCCACCAGAAATGGCTATCCTTCACATTTCCTGAGTATGGACAGCACCAGCTAGTACCCTGTGGTAAATCACGCGTGTCCACTCGCACCGCAACCATATGATGCATCAGCTAAGGTAACGTTTAGTAAGTTCTGCACTGATGACTAATAAGGAAGATATCTTAATTATGTTACACCGTTTTTCATGAATAATTACCAACATTAGTGGTACCATAAGGTCGGGTGCAACCTCCGTTATGAATCTTTACTGTATATAATTATTAACATTGTGAACGGTGGCAGCAATTATGCGGCACCGTAAGGTCAGATGTGACCTCCATATTTTCATTATGTATATAATTGTAATACGGCATACTGCCAATCAAGTTATTATTCTTGTTAATTAGTTATTATGAAAACTAAAAATTACTTGGACCGCAGTTCACTTAGGTCACACTATACATCAACGACAAATACATCACCCTGTTTCAACAATTTTTCACTAAGGTTGCTGTTCAGGCTCTGAGTAGCGAACATGACATTGTAGCACAGATCGACTGGATGGGTACCGGCCGTCCCAGCTAATCTGGGTACGGAACGGCCGTTCTGGATTCGCTCCAAGCACTACCCTGGGTAGGATAGTACGCGTATATAAGCCCTGTGAGAGAGGTGTTCGTTAAAAACGTCTAAGTCCGTTAAACCGCGTGGTCCGCATGCGCGCGCGTCAGAGCTTCCCTGACAACACGTCTCGGAATTGGAAGCAAGTGCATGCTTAGAGTGGAACGATATGTACCCGTATATGAATTTACCTATATTGTCCTCGTTGTTCTTGGTACTGCTCAAGACCAGAATGAAACGAAGATTTCAGAACCGTTTAAATTATTAAAATCGGACTAGAAACGGCTGTGTTATCGTCGAAATTCCCGTTAAATTATTTTCAAAATATTTCTCTTGACGTCGTAATCCTGTGTATGTATAAATACATAAGGAATGTGCTGTGTACGTAATATCCACGTCATCACTTCTGTCTGCACGCTGATTGGCTACTGCTCGCCGCTGATTTGCTTGAGACCCCTTGCTCTGACGTCACGAGTAGTATAAAAGGGGTGATGACCAATAGGTACTTAAGTAGCTATACAATTGAACAATTAATTATTATTTCCGGTTGATGGTACTGATGACTAATAAGTACCCTCCTGGTCTTAGGACCGCATCTTTAGTATTTCTGTTATTGTGAATATTATCCTTGTTTACTGTGGGTGCTTTCAACTAGTCGCACCGTAGGGTCCAATGAACTGTGATACTTTATAATCATTATTTTCGTTAAATTGTGTATTTGTTAGTTGTGTATATGGCAAGTAGCCATCTAGTTAATATGTTTTGTTTATTTATAAAAACTCTAGACCACAGTACACTAGAAAATACAATACAGCAACATTTATATCCGCATCACGATTCCCGCCAGCATCAATTTTACATTGAGGTCGCTGACCATGCTCTAAAATGTTTGAGCCCGACATGTTACCGACTAAACCTGGCTATTCACCTCGATAGGATAGGTTTAAAGTGTTTAGGGACAATTTCTCCATTAGAGACGCATAGTGCACGCCTCTTTTCCCGTTGTTGTGGTAATGTAGCCCCACGCACCGGCATGGTTGTGTAAAATTGGCCAGTTACCTATAGGGCCTCGTTTATTTATTGAGTGATTGACTTTTTCCACGATCCACCAGCCACATGGCTTATTAATTGTCTGGATTCCCAATCGACACGTTGACTGGATCCGACCCTGTGAAACTATTGGAGGTATCCGACTGGTGATAGTTAAAGTGCCGATTTACATACACGCCCCCCTCATGTCTTTGGATACTTATTAGGTAGATCTCCCGCTAAAGTAGGAAGCACTGTGAAATAATAATAATAAGAAGAAGAAGAAGAAGAAGAAGAAGAAGAAGAATATATATATATATATATATATATATATATATATATATATATATATATATATATATATATATATATATATATATATATGTTGTAATACCGCCTGCAATGCATCTCTGGGCATCATGGAATATAACCCTAACGACAGGTCAAATGTTAGCTCCGTAGCATGCAGTGACGCACGAGATGCAGATCTCCATCCAACTCGTTGTAGTGTCTGGGTGAGGCTTTAGAGCCCACCACACCCTTACTGGAAGGACGCTCGCGATGGATATCCGTCTCCCCATCCCCACCATAATGACATGTCAGTATTTAAATTTGCTTATGTGCACTGTGAAACTCGTCTAGTGATGTTATATATGGTTGTGGAACTGAGTAATCGGATCGTTATTTGATTCTGGAGCTGTGTTCCGTAACATGTACGCACGCTATCCTTGGTAGTAGATGCTATGCAGGGCAAGCTCAGGGAAGCCGGTCATCTGCGCCCAATGGATAAACCTATCTAAAATTTATGTAGTAAACCCTGCCACTTGCGGCCAAAGCTTGTTTTCGTTACAAACAACAAATTGGTAGGCTAGGATGTAGCAGAAGGCCCACATACATAAAGCGGCAACTACCAATGCACTAACATTGGAAGTACATAAGACGGTGACCTGGTAATTCGTCGGAAATCATTCGTCCCGTCTACACGTAAACCAGCGTGCAACACCTTAACAGTAGCTTCACTAGGATTTTCAGCACTTAGCATTTTCTGTTGAACAAAAGAGTGGCCCTTTTTGCCAGCTCTTTTCCTCCGCTTCGGCGTTGAAGACATTTTCCTGTGACGGAGGCCTGCGTGAGGCACTTTCCTCTCGCAGCAACACTATTTCCTTTGTGTGTGTGTGTGTGTTATGGGTATACTAGTTTATATTAAACTATCTAGTGACTTCATTGCTGAAACTCTCTCTTGCGGGGATACCTAGTGGATTCAAGGATCTGTGTGGTACCTCCGGCGAAACCATGTGGAAAAACACCGGATGGCTCTATGTTGTGTGTTACTGTGCTCATTTACTGTCAAACGCATAACACTGTTTGCATAGTATACTAAATCACTCATTGCTTAATTATCATTTATTCCATATCTCTAAATTCCTATGGATAGACATACCGGTGAAACAAATAGTTGGGATGACACCGTGTGATTCAATCTCGGCGGCAATGGTTGCACGACCTCTTTGGAACGTCAGTGTTCCACCGGATCTAAAGGCCACTCTTTGTACCTTCCAGAGAGACGTGGTACGGGATCCGCAACCCCAAGATCCGCAGCTAACCAGCCCTCGCGTACATCATGCACTTGCAGTGTGATGGATAGGAACGTCATGCCAGATCCGCATGTACCCCCATGAGCTACACGTGGCGCCAAATATGGGGCTCAAATGAGAAGCGAACCCACGCTGACACTCAACACCCACGATTTTCAGTCTCCTTCATCTGACAGTCAGCTCTCCCTAGAGATGGAAGTAGCATCATATGATGGACGTACTGCTCACGTGCTCACCAACAATGTCAATAATTTCCCTGGTGCGGGACGACCAGCACCGCCTCTGCATGAGTTTTCATTGATTAGCGCGGGAACATTCCACGATGCCTTGCAGACGGGAACTCAATACATCATCTTATCGGATCTCCGCAATAGGCCACCACCATCTACACTGGATCACGGATGACCATGACAAAGACCCCCCTGGGGGCAACCTCACCATTCACGACTATTTTGTTCGCCAACGTCATCAATGGATGACCTAGTGGCCGGATGCTCATGCACCATACCCTGCATCCCCGCCTTTCTGTGCGTCTTCACCCTACTACCCAGCGGGGCCGTGTTACAAGCCATAGGATGCGGCTACAGCTTTTCAGCAATACATCAGGAGACCCACACATCACACACATCATCCGCATCAGTCACCTGCACCGCCTCTGTATGAGGAATCCATAGAACCTCCACATCGTTTGCATAACACACTTCCACCCATCTATCGACCTACACCTGTCTATAGACCAGCATCAGGGCAGTATTCGGCGGAACCCATGTATCATGCACAGCATCGGCGACGGGAATCTCCTTCAGAGACGCGGCATCATCAGTATCGACAGTGACATCGACGGGAGACACCACCTCCACCACCACCACCTACACATCCACCAGCATCCATGGTTTCTTCAGTTTCACAAGCACCACCCCCGGGTTTCATGCCCATTACTTTTCCACGAGGATCTGGCCGGATCATTCCCCACACCCCCACCCCCGCCACCGAATTCAGCGGGGAGACTGATTAGGCCAATTATAAAGCTCAGTTCGAAATCATAAGTAGGACAAACTGGTGGAATAATCGTCAAATGGGAGAGTATTTAGCCGCAAAGCTGTCTGGGAAAGCTCTTCAGGTCCTGGCTGACGTGGGCACAGACTACACCCCATCGTACATGGAATTGGAGAATGCGTTGTCAGAAAGATTCGGTGACACATCCCTCGGGGAGATAAGTCGATTGCAGCTTAAAAACATACGTCGACGCTCAGAGGAAACATTACCAGAATTAAATAGTCACATTCATCGGTTAGTTACCCACGCGTATCCCAGCACCAATCTCGAGGGCGTCATCCACATACATCTGGACACATTCATCGATGCGTTGAGCAGAGTATCCGCCTTGAAGGAAAGATTGTTCCTCCCAGAGCATGGCAGCCTTCAACAACTAACGGCCACCAGGGTTCGTATTGAGAACTTCTTGGAACTGGAGAAAAATAATCGCCACCAACTACACCCTATAAACGAGGTAAATGATGTTAATGTCGCCAACACCACCGAATCCAGCACTGTCACCGCCACCACCTCAGCATCCGACCAGCAAGTGCAACACAAACAAAACAACAGTCAGAATCACACATCTAGATGAAGAGGGGGTGGCCAATCCCATCGCGGGGGTCACAACAACGCCACAGGACGTGTGAACCAGAAAACAACACCAATGGCCAAAACATGCATGATAGGTTAGGAGAGATTACCAAACAGATCTCTGCACTCACTAATCTAGTTACTACACTCAGCACAACAGTCGCTACACAATCCACCACCAGACCACCTACCACTACAGCTTCCGCACCGCCACCGAACATGTGTTTTGAACGTGGTCAGCTAGGCCACTGGAAGGATCGATGCTAGCCGACCTCCATCAACAACTCTGACCACTGACCGATGCACCCCGCAGCCTGAGAATCTGTCAAACTAGCAAGGGCACCGATTACAGAGTTGCGTCAGTGCCCATTCATACAACCCGTCTCAACTGCGGCCTCTGAACCACAATGTCAGGTGGCCATTACTAACAATCACTCTCCTACTACACCATGTATTCACCAGCACCCGGCTTCCTCTATGTCGGTGCCCACGATGCACACCGTATCTGCAGTATTGACATCTCCCCTCTTCGGAAAATGTGACCCTGCAAATTCCGCATCTACTAAACCTTCTTTTCTATGTAAAACGGCAGTGGTAGGTTGTAGCACCTCCACTGAAACACCGTTTCTGCAAGCACCGTGACCTGCTGCCAAGGCACTTAACACCCGGTGTACTTTGGTATTATGCAACTCAATCCCCTTACAACATCATCTACAATGTCTACCAGCAGCAGCAGTGATTCCGAAAGGAGTGCTCATTCAGCATCTTGGGTCCACAAGCCGAAGCATTGCACAAAGGATGGACAACCAGCACACCATCACTGTTTCTTTTGCGCTTCCACCAAACATTCCATGATGTACTGTCAAAAGTGGCTCGTGCAGGTAGCACTCACCCACGAGTGCGAAAATCCTATCCGCACCGCTGTTTACACCAATTCAGCATACACGGAACCAGCAACAACACCACAACCATTGCTACCCCCAACTCCGTCCTTGCCTAAGCAATCACAGCAGCAGCAATGACGGGTTGGCCCTTTCCACACTCAGCCACCAATCGCACTCACGGAAGCCATCCGGAACCAAGCCGACTATATACAAAGTGATACTGGCCCATCTTCACTTCCGCAAATGGTATCGGTGGAACCCCTTCTGCAGGCTCACTGCAAGGTGATATATAAGTGTGCCTGTCTCTTTAGCAGAATTTCCACCAGTGCCACTGTAGACACTGGAGCTTCCATCACCGTGTTTATCAAGTGCTTGTATGAGAGCATTTCTCCTCTTAAAAAGCCACCCCTTAAGCCTACAAACATATTTTTGCAAACAGCTATGGGAGCCGATATTCCCGTGGCTGGAGTAGTAAACCTCATAATACAGATAGAGGAGATGCAATTCATTCAGCGAGTTGTTATCGCCTCTATTCAAAATGATGCCCTGCTCGGTTATGATTTCCTCAGTGCCAGCGAAGCCATCATACATTGCAGTCAACAGGAATTAGCCATACATGGCCGACGGATACCCTTGGACCGGAATTATCACTGTACGACACATGTGCAGTGATTTTAGCATCAACCGCCACAGTTGAGCTGGGACAGGAAAAGATCTTATGGGCCACTGCACCACAGTTAGGAAACAACACTCACGCAGTCATGCTGGAACCCGACCCTGAATACATGATCGCCTCACAATGCTCCAGTTCCCGCATGATCGTGGACACCACCGACAAGGACCACCTACCTTTCAGGGTATTCATTGGCACGCTTGAACCAGGAGTCTGTTGTGGCCATTTGGTGGATGTGATCCCACTGGAAACAGCACCCACCGCACCAACACCAGCAACGACTTCTGATGATTTGCCAGAACATTTACATGACTTATATTTACTTGCCACAGTTGGATTGATGCAATCCCTAAAACAACAAATACGGAAATTACTTTACAATTATCGTGATACTTTCTCAGACAGAGACATAGATCTGGGTGAAGCTCATCTTGTATGGCGCTCCATCGACAATGTAAACAACAGACCCGTTCAACAACCGCTACGATGTCTTCCCATACATGAGGAAGCAGAAGCACACCAACAAGTGAATGACATATTGCGGACAGACATAAAGGAGCCATCAGCATACCCCTGGGCCAGTCCCATTGTACTAGCAGGCAAAAAGGACATATCATTACGGTTTTGTATAGACTACCGCCGCCTTAATGAGCTGAGCGTCAAAGATGTATATCCATTACAACATATAAATCAGGCCTTAGATTCCTTGTCCAGTGCCAAGTGGTTTTGTACCATTGATTTAGCTAGTGGATACTTGCAGGTAGCCATGGATGAGGCTAACATGGAGAAGACCGCATTTGTATGCAGAGACGGTCTTTTTCAGTTCCGCAAGATGCCCTACGGCTTGTACAATGCTCCTGGAATGGTTGAGTGTCTCATTGAGCAGGTGTTAACTACCCTGCAATGGGAAATCTGTCTGTGTTACATTGACGACGTAATCGTCTTTGGGTCCTCGTTTGAGCAAACTTTATCCAACCTGGACACCATGTTTTCAAGATTCTGCATGGGTAACTTAAAGCTCAAACCCAAGAAATGTCATCTCTTCAGACAGAGCATCGAGTTCCTGGGACACGTCATATCCGGTGATGGAGTGGCTACTCAGCCGTCAAAAACAAAAGCAGTGGCGGCGTGGCAGCTACCGACGTCTGTCACGGACACCTGGAGTTTCCTCGGCCTCTTCCAGTACTATTGTCACTTCAGTGAGATTGCATCACCCCTATACAGGATCACAGAAAAGTATCGACCATTCGAGTGGACAAGTGAGTGTGTAGGTTCATTCAGGGCGCTGAAGGAACTCTTGATGACCACTCCAATTCTTGCTCATCCCAATCCTAACCTCGATTTCATCTTGGACACTGATGCATCGGCTTACGCCACCGGTGCAGTTCTATCTCCGGTCATGAAAGATGGAATGGAGCAGGTACTGGGTTATGGCTCCCTTACTCTTAATAAAACTGAGAAACACTACGTGACCACTAAGCGAGAATTACTTGTGGCTGTACACTTCGTCAAGTATTATAAACACTTTCTGTATGGGCGCCCATTTACCCTCCATACAGACAACGCCTCACTACGCTGGCTCAGAAACCTAAAAAATCTGGAGGGCCAGGTAGTGAGGCGGCAGGAATCCCTGCAGGCCTTCAACTTCAACGTTGTTCATAGACCCGGCAAACTGCATGGAAATGCTGATGCCTTGAGCAGTATCGGGCTCGAGGATGAACAGGAAGTGGCCGCCACCATGACACAGTCATCTCCAGAGTTCCCAGAATTGTGGTGCACAGAGTGGAATACGGAGGCAGTCACTCACGAACAAGCAACAGACGCGCAAACACAAAATATATATGCGTGGATCCAGGAGGGGGTACGTCCTCCAAAGGAATCTTTTACACCATTATCCGCAATGGCAAAATACTACTACCAGCAGTTTGAAGAATTCCACATACATGAGGGCCTTCTCTACTTCAACAACCACATGGTGATTCCAGAGTGTTATCGAAATGCAATCCTGCAACAACTGCACGATAACGCTACACACCTAGCCATTGAACGGACATTAACACTGATAAAGCAGGGATTCCACTGGATCGGGATTCGTGATGGTGTGAAGGCATGGGTAGCCAAATGTGTCCTATGTCAAAGAAATTAAGATTGTTGGTGCAACGTAGGGGCGAGTGGCTATTGATGTGCTTGGACCCTTGAATACGATGGATGAAGGAAACAAGTACATCCTCGTATTGCAAGAGTATTTTACGAAGTGGGTGGAAGCATTTGCTTTGCCAGACCAAGAGGCATCCACAGTAGCGGAGATCTTGGCAAGTAATGTGTTCTGACGGTATGGAATGTCATATGAGCTGCACTCCAATTAAGAGAGTAATTTTGAGAGCCGGTTGATCTCCAAGCTCTGCAAACTGTTTCATATCGTCAAAACCCACACCACCCCATATCACCCAAGAAGTAACGGCATGGTGGAGATGCTTACTAAAGAAACACGCCTTGATTGTCGAGATTGGGATCTATGGCTCCCATATGTGCTCATGGCATACCGCACTTCAATACATTCCAACACGGGTTATACCCCTGCGTGGTTAATGTCAGGCCGTGAATTAGCCTTACCTCTGGATCTGACCATGGCCAGGATTCTGGGAGAGAAAAATTTCCATCTCTCTACGTAGAGCTCATGCAGCAGCAGATAGAACAGGCCCATGAGCTAGTGAGAGCAACTTTATCCACTGCACACCAGCGTCAGAAAACATGGCATGACCGGCGGGTGCATGGAGATCCGTATGAAGTTGGAAAGATGGTTTGGGTTCACGATTAGTGACGTTCTGCAAACGTGCCAAGTAAACTGAGTTACCAGTGGAAAGGCCCCTATCTGGTAGTAGGGAAGAAGTCAGACGTGACATACCATATCTGCGCTTCGGATAGCCTGACCTCAGTCATCCACTTCGATCAACTTAAACCTTGTGTCAGTGATGGCCCAGTACCAGAGCTTAGCCTAGGCATTCCACGTGACACCGGTACCAAGATAGATGCCTCCACAAAAACAAGTATTCCAGACATTGGTCCAGAGCACCATGTTGCCAGTTCGACCTCTCTCCTACCAAGCCAGGAGTCCGGTGAACCATCAACTAATGCTGAGGACGATGACGAGATAGGTACTCGCCCTCTCCCTCCTCAGTGTGTGTCTACTCGATCTGTGAATTGTATAGACTTTCTCGTTTGTGCTGTCCAAGGAGAAGGACGGGAAAGTTGTTCTGTTCTGCCGACCTCTTCCCACCCACTTCATGCTACTACCCCCATTATAGAGTTACCACAAGCGGAGGCTGAGGCTGCCATGGGCTATGCTTCTTGTGGGGTGGAACATGTAATAAATAGCATGGAAGTGAAGAGGCCGGGTGAGGCCTTGGCTTGTTTTGAAGAACAGCAGAACCACACAAATCGGTGTACCTGTCCACATCCCCAAATCGCACAACCATCCCCCACCCCCCAGCCAAGATGTCACCCATCCAATGGCACCCCCACTGCCAAATCTCCAATGCGCATCTCTCGTCTATGCACCAAGTTCGGACATCATTCGTCCTGTCCATGTCACACTCCACTCGTCGTCTGTTGATTGTCACTCTTCAGACATGAGAGAGTCCGCTGTTACAGAGGAGGTGGCATCCCACACACACAGCAACCACCCCATCCCCACCATGCGGGCGGTGGGCAGGGAAGCAGCCTGTTTAGCAGACTCTCGGCTCGAATATTCCCTGTACTTAAAAATTATGACAGAGTACCAACCATCGTATAACAGGAGACGACCATATTCTCCATCCAAAGGGCACCCCGACCACCACTGCCCGACTACGCCCGCCTAAACCCCCTCCCCCCTCACCTGAGCAGTCAGAAGATCACAATGGACGCCAAAATCCAGAAGCATACAGAACACACTAGCCAGCAAGGCTGGATACGTTAATTCATCATTGTGCGAACATCACACACACACACTATATAATAGTGTAACTCAGATATTCAACCTCAGCAGCAACAAGTGTAGCATTCACCTAGCGTTTTTAATTGAAACAGTTAGAGACACCTATTTCCACAACAATCCCTCCCCATAGACATGGAAAGTTCATCACTTTCCGTAAACCCAACTTTTCTGCAACCGCAACAGACTCTGCATTCACCTGCTTGGAAACCTGGATATGCCCAAACCGCATTACGCAAGCGTCACATAGCAACCCCAACTTCCCTACAACAGATCACTACCACCATCAACACGAGTCAACATTTTCGGCAACCACCTTCATATCCGATTATACGGAAATAAGGAACAATACCGCAGCCATCTACAGTACGCGCTACGGATTCCTCACTCACCCCACCCCACCCCCTGGAATCGTCGTACGGAAACAGCTAAAATCTTACACGTCATTCACACGTAACAACAGTCAATATTACTAAGAGAGCAAGATGCCTGCAGTCTGTCGTCCATCACAAGTAGGATTTTGCTACCGAAAGTGAATTTGATAATGGATTGATTCAAGTTATGACAGCACCCTTCTTTGTCATCCATGCTCTAAAGTAACTCTGCCCCACCCCCGGGATCGGCCATTATAGAGCGAAATACATCATGTCCAATAATGTTGACACCACACAACAACCCCCAGTGGTAATAAAAACGTCACACTTCAGGACAGCGGAAGAGTTATCAGCAGATAAACAGCCACACGTATCAATCAAAATCATCAACACGACAGAAACACAGACACTCAGGTTGACTGTATTCACAATCTCCATACGACGGAATTGTAATTGTAAAACTGAGGCACGCATTTTCCAAGCTGTATTGTAATACATTAAGTTTGGTCTAGGCAGGGATGGGACTAGTCTTACCCACAGAGGAGGATGCTTGGCACTCCATCCACCTTGAAAACACAGTCCAGCTTGGCGGAATTAGCACACTGAATTTCCGCAAGACATGGCGCTGTTTAAACCAAACAATAATTACAGACAGCTATATTGTCGTAATTTTGATTAAGAACACCATCGTTCTAGCGTGTATATGAATCATTAACACACGGGCTGGTAAAGCAGCATCAAAACTTCGACAGTATAATCTCATGGAGAATTTCAAATAATCTCTTACCTACATATTCCAGTCCCACGATCAACATTGGCTGGCTATTACAGACGACAAGCGACGCATGTAAAAGAGCACGCACATACAGAATTGAATACATATATTTCCGTTTTTCACACCCACTACAAATAATCAGCAGCATCAATACTCCGCCATTACATAAATTTGCCTAAGTTTCCGATCAACCACATTCTTTCACAACAAGAAACCACGTGATCTTCACTTCTGTTTCCAGTAAATTGGATCAAAAGGTTATGGACAAAATAACTGCCCAAATGTGCATCTACCACAACGCGTTGGTGGAGGTGAGAGGGGGGGGGTGAGTTGGGGTAATTGCCGCTGACGTCACCACGCTCTCCCACACCCCATCAGGGCTCCGGCCTGAAATCTGAACAGGCGAGTTTATAAGCATTCAATCTGAAAAACCGCATTACACTAAGTAAAAGATGAGCTTCCACGGGAATAAGTAGTTCTGGATTTTAACTTTACTCAGAGACTTGTTTTTCCTTTGAATGGAGATGAAAGCGACAATCCTTCCCTGTTATATTTATATTTACTTCCTTTCCACGGACGGAATATATCATTGGACTCCAGGAACATTAAAAACAGAACTTTCCATATAGGGCATGGTCAAATCATCCTAAAACTTTCGGGTGTGGTCATCCGCCCTCCTGTGATGTCACCAAAAAGTGTAAAAGGAGGAGATTGCGCACTGGAACTTCGTCTTCCCGTCAAACTCGACACACGGGAAGAACACGCATTAGGCTGCTTTAGTGGCGCAAACCAAATTCTGCTGTTTTAATTATTATTTCATTACTATTAGATTTGGCCAGGAAAGTTATTAAGAGGTAGGACAATTGGAGTAGGTTAGGTGCCTCCGCGCAATCATTATCATGGTGAAATAAGATGTCACTTTCGGAAGATCTGGCCTTGTCCGACAGCTCAGAGGATTCGGCCCCAGCTCATCCCGGGAAGAAGTATCCATGTACAGCTTTACAGCATAATGGACAGCCATGTAAGCATGCGTTCTCCCGCAATTCGAACTTGACGCTTCATGTCAATCATGATCATCTTTTCCAATGCGCAGTCTGCTCGGACTGCAAATACCTATATACAGCTACTCATTACGGAGTGACACATGCATTAACGGAAAAGCATCGTGTGTTAGTGGTAACATTACAGCCTGCTGAACAAAATGATGACATAGAAATTCTAGCTAGCCGCTTTGAAACTAGACTTCCAATTAATGTACTTCCTACGGGGAAGATGGTTAAGACTAAACGTACCAAACGGTGACAACCTGACTTTCCATATTACATAAGACCAACTGCACCAGCCTCCGCCACACAGGCAGCACCCAGTCATCATGTTGCACCAGTCACTACTGTGATGGCAGCACCAGCACGAACGGCACTGGCAGCACCTGCAGTATTGATACCTACATCACCTACAGTTTCCACTCCGGCAGCACCCGCATCACACATCAGCACAGCATCAGCATCCATAATCGGCCAGCCAATACCAGTTGTGATTTCCACACCAGTGACCATATCCGAACAGGGGTTACAGGACGTTTCCGACAGATCTATATCTCCATGCAGTTTAATAATAGATGAGGAGATCCACCTTGCGGAAGCAGTCGCCATCATCACCACATCACAGAGCAGCACATCCACACATCCGCACATCAGTAATCCTACAGATCCCGCAGTTCACAACGTGGCCACGCCAGATCGTCCTTATGCTGTAAAGAAGAGGATTGCGCATCTTGACATCCATGCAGTTCCGAGGACGACCGCCAGCAAGTTACTGAAAGCAACTAAAATCTGCAAGCTATCTGCCAGCACTGCATCATCATTCGCCGCAATGCACCGACCGCTCATCACCTTCACAGCACTCAGCCCACCAGCTGCCCACACAACAACCACCTGCTCCACGACAACAGCGATGTCAGCAGCTTACACGCTGCCACCAGTTCGCACTTCACCCATCACCATCTCCGCCACCATCAGTGCTTCAATGGAGACATCCGTACCTTCCTCCAGCATCAGTATACCCGACCTGGGCATAATTACTAGTGACATTTCGGCAGTGGAGGACCATCCGCCACGTCCGTCCCGTACGAGTTGGTGTACCCAGACTCGCTGGGGAAATTTTACAACGGATGTTTGTGGACACTATTGCCGAGGATGCAGCAGGATTTATAAACAGATGGGCGGAAAGCGGAACATTTTATTATGTTTATTTTTTAAATACTTTTCTTCTTATTATATATGTTTTTAAAACTGAAACCTAATCCCTAGGCTGACTATGGTCATCCTACACAGCTGCGCAAAATTCTTGAGTAGCTGTGTCTCACATAAATAATCGCTACGGATCCCTGTGTTGTAAACACGTCGTGTGCGATGTAAGTACACAACGCACCGTAGAGAATATGTCCTATTACCATAACGCAGTCTCAGCTACGCTGGGGCTGCTTGATAAACTAGCCTTTTTCATTTATTATTATTACTATTTTTCTTGTTATTTTTTTTCCCGCGTCAGAACGACGGGACAGATTGTGGGTATGGGGAAGCTACCCATGCGGATCCGCAATAACGGGCTGCATTAATAATAATCAATATACATATCTGTATGTGCATCCCTTTATTTACCCGGGGTGCACATGTAATTACTTATTTATCTGTGATATACTGTGATAGTATATATATATATTATATTATATTTCATCTGTGTAATTATGGTATGTTGGAGCTTGGTGTTCTCTGCGGAAATTTAATTATCCGCATCCGAGAGAATACCCATGCGAGCTATTGTTTAGGTTGATCATGGACCGAATAAAATCATGCACACGTCTTGATATTAAATAAAAAAAAGAAAAGATCTGGAAAAATAATTTCAGGTCAAAAATCAAAACTAAAAGTATGCCTCCCTCCCAAACTCTTTCGCACCCTATGTGTTCTTTCTTATGAGCTAATAATGAGTTTGCTAAATTCGCAGAAAAAAAGATATGATATATTTCAAGACTTGTTACGTATATGTACGTAAAATGGACACGAATCTCACTAAATGATAGAGTTGATCTGAAAAGGATGCAATGATGGGGGGATGGATCTGCAACTTGACATATTTCCTTTTTGCAATTTAAACTGGTTATGTGGATCAAGGGTCCAAAGGTTAATAAGGAAGTAGTAAATGTAGTCTGAATTTATGAATTGTTCATGTAAGTTCTGTCTTGTCTAATTCATATATAATTATATATACATATGTGTGTAAGGTGTCCACCATAACAATAGTCAATGCCTTCGGCGGACAACCTGTTATGACTGATGAACATTGTTTATTTAGAATTATTGAGTAAATAATATTGAATCTTGAATCTCATGATGATGATGTAGTCGTAACACGGCCAGAGAAGTCGCTACGCTTGCGAAAATGTATCAACTTCTACGGCTGTGTTCCGACTAGATGATGATGATGATGATGATGATGATGATGATGACGATGATGATAATGATGATGATGATGATGAAGAGGATGATTAATTAGTAATCACCAAGCCCGCTCAAACAACCATCATAGATTTGCTTCTAGGCTTACATCACACAGTAATAACCCAGGCCTTCGAGGCAGAATTCTGTCAGCTATGCTCAAATGGTGTCGCACCCATGCAAATCAACCACAACCAGTACTGGTGATACAAACTCTGATCGTCAGCCACAGGGACCACAACAAATCGATACTAATATTCAAAGGTCAGAGAATACCAAGATCAACACATTAATTGTAGGTAGCTCTACTCTAAAAGAAATTAACTGGTCGCTAAATGAGTCCCAATAACCTCAATGTCACAGTTAACTCATTTGAAGGCGCACGCATATATGTGAGCTAACTGACCAAATAAAGGTTATTCTCAGTTCAAATATGTACGATGAACTAGTGGTCCATGTGAGGACAATAATATAGCAAAACGGACATTGGAGGGAATAATCCAAGACTATGATGCCTTAGTTAAAACTGCCAAGTCACTTACACCCGGCATACAGATCCTTATATCTTCTCTTCTTCCTAGACCGTTCAATGAGTATGAAAATAATCTAACTCAGCAGTTTAATGCAATGTTGTGTTCACTTGCAAATTGGTTGCATTTATCCTTCATTGATAACTCTGCACTTTTCACTATTAATGGTGACCCATTGCCACAGCTATATTGGGATGAAGTTCATCCAAATACCAATGGTATGCATTTGTTATCTGGAAACATTATGAGTTATATAGGAACACTAATGAATATTCATCACGATTCTATTAAAATCACAGCACCAAATGAATACCATTACAATAGGAGCTGCATCCAATATGACACTAACCATGACTGTAACAACAAATACACACAAAGAAACAATGGCTATAATTTCGCTGATATGTATGACTCAGAACCTGAGCAGGATGTTCATTTTGGGAGGAATATAGGGAGGAGCATAATGAATCATCGCAGGCAGAGTCACAATGCTGGAAAACAGTCATACAACAAAAATCAAAACCTCTTCCAAATGTCTTTCAACCAAAACAAACCTTTTTATCAAACTAATTTCTTAACCTCAGAGATGAATGTACAAGCGAAATAACAGATACATGTAAAAAGTACCAAACAACTGAACAGGGATTACAGCGAATTAACAATAACAATATGGAAATAACTTTAGAAATCTGGCCACCAATGGTGAAGGTGCCTCTAATGTAACATCCCATCAATCTCTATTCAACGTTCCCATACAATGTTTATATACAAATGCAGACTGTCTTCGAAACAAAATGACTGAATTAAAGTACATTATTGAGATCAATACACCGTTAATTATTACTATAACTCAGAGCTCTAGATAAGCAGGGGGTTTGCATTTTCACCCAATAAAAATGGCCAATCACCCAATTAATCTTTAACATCATGAGTGCCGAAATAGTCAATCACCCAATTAATTTCAGTTCTATTGTTAATAATGTATAATAACTTAATTTAGAAACCCAATTAATTTCCGAAAAACCAATTTACAAAATTTCTAAGAGTGAATCACCCAATTATTGAAAAGCTTATCTAGAGCTCTACTAAAACTGAAGTAAAGACCAAACATTATAGAGAACTACCCCTAGAGGACAACAATGTTGATGAATATACCAGACACCAAACAAATATTGTTAAGACAATGGGCAGGGGAATAATCGTCTACACACTTTCTTCTGTGTGTGCTAGTGGTTCTTACTTAATCACATTCGAATATGAAGAATCAGTCTCGATTGAGATACTGTAAAATTAATATTCGCAGGACAAGTTATTAATTGGGGGTATATATAGGTCTGACAGTGGAGCAAGGGAAAACAATGAAAAACTCGTAAAATTATTAAAACTTGTTGTCACACTCCATCATAGTCATCTTTTAATAGTGGTTGACTAACTATCCTGATATCTGCTGGAACACATGGTCAACCACAGAACATGAAATAATTCAAGAGTACTCATTCATTGAATGTATTCGTGACACCTACACATGTACTTATAGCAGCATATAAATAGGCCCACTATATTTAGGAATAATACTAAACCTAATATACTTGATCTGCTTTTAACCAATAAAGAAGGAATGATATCAGATATAGATTACCTGAGCCCACTCGGTAAACGTGACCACTCTGTTATCACATTCCATTTACATTCTTATCTTGCAGGAAAACCCGTGAAGAAAAGATTTCTTCTAGAGAAAGGAAACTACAAAGAAGTGAATAACAACCCCATAAATATAAGCTGGACAAATACATTTTATGATTGCCCAGATGATGCTAATCAGCAATGGTCAATTTTAAAACAGATACTAAATAACACGATAAATCGACATACCCCATCAAACTTCTTTAATGATAAACCTAACTTGACTAAGAAAGGTGACATCCCATTAGACTACAATACTGTAGGTAAAATTCTCCACTGCTAATAGACCCAGATAAATCCCAATGCACAGAAACCGACATAGAAAAAGCTGAGGTTCAATCATGTCACTTTTCAACCATTTTCACTGATGAACCAAGCAACAACCTGCCAATCATTCCAGTTAGACCAATTAACAACCTATTTAAAAACACTGAGGCACAAGTAACTGAAACACAAGTTTTAGCTCATCTCACAAAATTGAAAATCTCTAAGTCCGCAGGACCTGATGGGATACATCCCCGAGTTCTTAGAAAATTATCCATCTCTGTAGCCAAACCTTTGTCAATCATATACATGTACTCAGCTTCACTAAGAATAAAATCTATACCACAAGATTGGAAGGAGGCCAATGTAACAGCAATCTTTAAAAAGGAATTAAGGCAGCCCAAACTTGCAAGTAATTATGGACCCATAAGTCTCACCTGTGTAGCTTGCAAGGTTATGTTATCCATTATTAGAGAGCAAATAATGAGCTATATGAAATCTAATAAACCTTTTAGTAAGAAATAATATGGACTTTTTACTGGATGCTCCATTTAATAAATGCCTTAGATGAATGGATTAATATGCTAAAGAAGGGAGGCACTGAGTCTATCTTTGGGTCTTAATGTGGCAGATCCACAGATGTACAAATTCTTACTGGCTCAGTGTGAAGTACAAATTCTTACTGGCTCAGTGTGATGTACACATTCTTACTGGCTCAGTGTGATGCACAAATTCTTACTGGCTCAGTGCGATGATGAATACAGGAATAGTAGCAAGCTACATTGTAAGTTTAAACATGTCTACCTGCCTGATGCTAGTGGACCGGTATCTGACCAATAACCACTCACTGATTGTGTTTGTTTGTTTCAGAAGATGGCACCGATTGAGAAAGCACCTGATGCATGTATACCTGGTCAATGTGTGCATAATGAAGCCTTTGTCAATCAAAGATTTCTCAAAGCACCTGCGTTAAAGACAGCTGTTTCCAAGGATCTAGCACCAAATCTGGGCAAGCAGATATTCATGTATAGTAACGTGTAGCATGCCTAGTAAATGTAATGATCTGAAACTAGTTATGAATCGTCACAAGTGCAATTTTGTGTATATATATAGCTATTGTTTTCTGCCTATCACCTATTATATTGTAGTAGCCTCGGCTTCTATTAGGACAAGAGGTGTTCAATTTCCAAACCGACATCTCTAAGACAGGGTTTACATTAGGTATACATGTATTTTACGAAAAAGTTGAAATGCATTCTCTAAAATGGTTAAAACTGATAGACAATAAGTCAATAAACCGATAAATTGTACACAATTTCCTGGTACAAATTCTTACCGTCTTACTGCTATGTTCAATGTATAGAATAGCTCAAAACATCATCGCAGAAGTGAAATTATTAAATGGTACCATACAATGTCATCCCGAAAATATATAAATCATATGATATTAGGAATCCGCTAAAGTTAAATCAAATTAAGAAATATCAGGGATATTTAGAGTGAGTACTCGGAAGCTTTATATATCCTGCACTCAGAGCTCAGAAATTGTTACAGGTATGTATAAATTATCATTGTGTGATGGTAATTGTACTTTAGATCTGATACAGACATCTTCTTGTACATTGACATGATTGATAAGAGGTGCTTCAGACATGGAATTGTTAGATCAATGTGATCTACCATTCCTTTGCTTGCACGATTATTACTTTGAGTGATCGCTGTCGATTGTTGAAGAATACTCGTGATTACTCAATTAATCAGCCTTGTTACAAATTACACCGATATAACAACAAAGGTATATCAATGACGAAATGTGCAATGGTGTTTAGAAGTGTCCATTGGCATACCAAGAGAAGACTCTTTTTTTAATGTATTTGGAGCCAGGAATTCCAATGATACATTTTCAAAAAATAGTCTTCTCGTGGCCTGCAAATGGACATGCATTCGCTGAGCAAAATGTAAACAAAAAGGTAGATTTTGAAATATTTTATGCAGTGGAATTATTCACGATTATTCAATTATTTCGTTTTTAATCATATAAATTCAGGATTTAAAAAATAACCGTGATTTTCGATTTAATCACTTAATCGCGCAAGCCTAACCATTCCCTGTCTCAAACTCCCGTTAGTGTATGAGATCTCACGAGAACACGTCAATATGATCTACCATTCCCTGTCCCAAACTCCCGTTAGTGTATGAGATCTCACGAGAACACGTCAATGTGATCTACCTTTCCCTGTGTCAAACTCCCATTAGTGTATGAGATCTCACAAGAACACGTCAATGTGATCTACCATTCCTTGTCTCAAACTCCTGTTAGTGTATGAGATCTCACAAGAACATGCCAATATGATCTACTATTCCCTGTCTCAAACTCCCGTTAGTGTATGAGATCTCACGAGAATATGCCAATATGGCCCTTTTTAATACAACTTCACAAATTTATGTGTCTCATGCATGCAAACTTACAAATATGTTTCATTACTACTTCGTACTCGGAAACATCTGCGATGTCACAGCGTATTATTATTATGGCACGTTATCAGACCAATGAAAATATTTCTTATGCATTATCTAGCCAATGAAAATCTTTCGTTAAATATTACGTGTGTTCATATCGAGAAATATCAAGCGGACTGAAAGCTGCGTTTATATGATAGATATAGCTTATTGTTGTCACCATGACACAAATAATACATGTACATACATACTAATATATACATGTATTTTTGATAAATACTATGTAGTAATTGTGTTTTATTACAGGCAGATTATGTGATATTTCCAAGTCTGAAGACAATTTGTCAAAATTACATGCTTCTCTTCACGTCGAGCACCTGACAATATCCAAGCTGCTGTGCTATAGGATGTGCAAGAAGATGGGAAGACACGAAGCGTATCAAGGCCTCAGGAAGGTATATTTAACCTTTTGGTCATGGTACAATGTACTGGTCAAGAATGGTCAAGAAAGTCTACATGTAACTCTGCATAATAGAGGACTCCAGTTTATAGGTCAATCATATGATGTCATAATCGACAACGTCACATGTAAGCTGATGTCATAATCAAGGGAGGAGCAGTGTTTTAGCTATGCTCCGCCCATTCCTAGTTAAACTCCGCACACGCTACGCCCATGTTGGGATTGATTGCACTCCCTGAATCTCAATTACCTATGGCAGCAACAGCGCCCAGTTAATTAGTTTCAAAATATTCAACAGCATGTTTATTTAATAGTAAAAACATACATTGTACAAGTCGTACAACAATGCTTAGTTCATCATCAATTAAGCATTCGTGATAAACTTAACTGCGTCATTCATGAATGACACAATTGTGTCTCATAAATGCTTAATAGACCACCAGCTTGTGCAAATTGTATGTCTTTACTATTTAATAAACATGCTGTTGAATATTTTGAAACTAATTTGATTGGCTGCAGTTCCGGCTTATCTGTATAGTTTTCTGGAAATTGAGATTCAGGAAGTGTAGGGATCAATTGATCGCAACATGGGTAGAGCGTTGGTAGAGCTTAACTAGGGATGGGCGGGGCATAGCTAAAAGTGGATGCCTCTATGTTTTACATCCATTTCAAGCCAACAGTTGTTAGCTCACCTGGCCTGAAAGGACAAGTGAGCTTATGCCATGGCAGCCGTCCGTCTGTCCATCATCTGTCGGTCCGTCCGGCAAATCGCGTCTTCTCCTTAACGGTGTGACCGATTTCAACCAAATTTGGCTGAAATGGTCCTAAGCTGCTACCCTCCAGAGATTTTTTTCAGAATTTTGATTGATCAATTTCTTGGGTGAAAATCTGAGATTTTATGAAAAATCTACCGGAAATGGTCAAAATGCTACTCCTCCTTAGCTGCTTGACATATTTCAACCAGATTTGACTGGATGCATTCTATGGTGGTAGGATCTAGAAATTCTATTCAGAATTTTGATTAATCAATTTCTTGGGTGAACATCTTAGATTTTATGAAATTTACCGGAAATCGTCAAACTGCTACTGCTCCATAGCTGCTTGGCATATTTCAACCAAATTTGACCAGATGGATTCTATGGAGGGGCGGCTCTAGAACTTCTTTTCATAATTTTGGTTGATCACTTTTGTGTATGAAAATCGTAGATTTTCTGAAAAATCTACCGGAAGTGGTCATAATGTTACTCCTCCTTAGCTGTGTGACATATTTCAAACAAATTTAACTAGATGCATTTTATGGTGCTAGTCTCTAGAACCTCTATTCCGAATTTTGCCTGGTCAATTTTTCTAGTGGCCATCTGTTTTAATGTAAGGAATCTTGTATATGAAAATGTTTCAAATGCTAATGGTCAAAGTGAGCGTCATAGTCCCTTGCTTCTCTTGTTTGTCAAGCCCATAGTGAAGCGGAGGATTTCAACATAGCAATCTAAACACGTTCAGTGTCGGGGAGGATCTCGACATCGCGATCTAAACACGTTCAGTGTCAGTGTCAGGGAGGATCTCAACATAGCGATCTAAAAACGTTCAGTGTCGGGGAAGATATCAACATAGCGATCTAAACACGTTCAGTGTCGGGGAGGATATCAACATAGCGATCTAAACACATTCAGTGTTGGAGAGGATCTCAACATAGCGATCTAAACACGTTCAGTGTCGGGAAGGATCTCAACATAGCGATCTAAACACGTTCAGTGTCGGGGAGGATCTCGACATAGCGATCTAAACACGTTAAGTGTCGGGGAGGATCTCGACATAGCGATCTAAACACGTTCAGTGTCGGGGAGGATCTCGACATAGTAATCTAAACACGTTCAGTGTCGGGGAGGATCTCAACCATCGCAATCTAAACACGATAGTGTCAGTGTCAGGGAGGATCTCAACATAGCGATCTAAACACGTTCAGTGTCGGGGAGGATCTCAACATAGCGATCTAAAGACGTTCAGTGTCGGGGAGGATCTCAACATAGCGATCTAAACACGTTCAGTGTCGGGGAGGATCTCAACATAGCGATCTAAACACATTCAGTGTTGGGGAGGATCTCAACATAGCGATCTAAACACGTTCAGTGTCGGGGAGGATCTCGCCATAACGATCTAAACACGTTCGGTGTCGGGGAGGATCTCGACATAGCGATCTAAACACGTTCAGTGTTGGGGAGGATCTCGACAAAGCGCTCTAAACACGTTCAGTGTCGGGGAGGATCTCGACATAGCGATCTAAACACGTTCAGTGTCGGGGAGGATCTCGACATAGCGATCTAAACACGTTCAGTGTTGGGGAGGATCTCGACATAGCGATCTAAACACGTTCAGTGTTGGGGAGGATCTCGACATAGCGATCTAAACACGTTCAGTGTCGGGGAGGATCTCGACATAGCGATCTAAACACGTTCAGTGTCGGGGAGGATCTCGACATAGCGATCTAAACACGTTCAGTGTCGGGGAGAATCTCTACATAGCGATCTAAACACGTTCAGTGTTGGGGAGGATCTCGACATAGCGATCTAAACACGTTCAGTGTTGGGGAGGATCTCGACATAGCGATCTAAACACGTTCAGTGTCAGGTGTCAGCCAAGAATTAGGTACATGTTAAAGTCTTTCAATGGACATTTAATTCACCATGGACTCAGCCGATTTTAATAAACTATAGGGATTTTATCTATGCCTTCATTGCATTTAGTCTCCATCATAATGATTGTGATTTTCTAATTTCTTTCCATACATTTCCGGGGTTTGCAATTCAAAAATGTGTGTGTGATATATATATTCTACTTAACCCTTACTGCTCTGATGTCAATATATTCTATCTTTTACTGCGTCAATATCAAAGAAACTGGTGTATATTTTGAAACAATTTTGGTGGAAGATGCTGGTGTCTATGACAGCACCATCTCTGTCTGTGACAGCACCATCTCCCACCAAATATGTTTAAAAATGAATACCAGTTTATCTGTTAATTTAATTTGAAAATGGTCAAGCCAAGAGTTAAAAGAATGTTAAATTTTTCATTTGACATTTTAATCAATGAAGGACTTATCCATTTCCATTAAAACTGTGCAGTTATGTCTTTACCATCAGTGCATTTAGTCTACATAAAAGTAAATGTGATTTTTTTGGGAAATTTTCTCCATATTTGGACTTAGTTAATTTGTGTGTGATTTATATCCTGCTTATGCCCATAATTAGATGAATGTTAAATTTTTTTACTGGTTCTTTATAATTAAACAACTTGGGCTTATCCGATCCCAATAAAATGTTACAGTTTTTTTCTATATTGTCATTGCATTCAATTTGCAGCAAAATTAAAAAGATTTAAGAGATTTTCCATTATTTTACATGGTTTTAACTTATGTTATTTCTGTTAAATTTATCTCCTTTTCAAGAATTAGAAGAATGTTAGAGTTTTCAATAGACATTTGATTTATCAAGGTCTATACTATTTTAAGAAATCCTTATTTTGCAACACTGCCACACATGATGCGTGATATGTGGAAAAACTAAGCAGCTTGCAATGTTCCTTCATTCAACTCTAATAATAAGCAGGTCAATTTGAATGTTAGCATTATAAACATGTACCGGTAATTTGTGAGTGTAGGTGAAGATGTGTTTGAAGCGCTATATTGAAATGGAGACTGAGAAAATGTTGACAGACCTCTCACTCAACGGGTAGATAATGTAGTTACACTTCCTAGCAGGCTATATGTTCTAACATGTCTGTCATATCATGGACGTGGGCTAGTATTATTCAGTCCCTCTGGCATGAGAACTCATGTAATTTGGGGAAATCCATTTCTGCTTACAGGGGAACCCAAACAGAAATGTGTCAAAACCTCACAGTTGATGCTATTATATACAAAAGTAGTTTATATAAAGTAAAAAATATTCGCATATCTGCTCTCCATATAGATATACATATATATGTAAGGGGTATATAGCATTTTGCTTTGTCTGTCCATTCATCTGTTCATCCATCCATCCGGTGGGATAACTCTAGCTCTATTGCAGCGACCTTCACCAACCTTGGGTTGGAGGTTGGGTTTGGTTGTCCGAAGAAGCTTATCAATTTTCGGGTCGAAATTGCCAAGGTGACAGTGACCCAATTAATGACATATTGCGTTTCCGGACAATGACTCAAGTTCTATTAAAAGAATATTTGTCAATCTTGGGTGGGAGCTTGTCCTTGGTGGCCCTAAGAAGCCTATCGATTTGGGGGTCAAAGGTCAAGGTCGCCATGACCGAATTAATGATATCGTATTGCGTTTCTGGATGATAACTCAAGTTTTATTAATGGGATCTTTGCCAATCTTGGGTGCGAGGTTGTTCTTGATGGAATCGGGGGTCATACTTTAGCAATTTCTGATTGTCGTTCTTGTTTCAAATTCCTAAATAGTAAATTTTGCTACGGAAAGTAATTTTCCATTTCCCATACATGTAGGTGATGTCATTGCGTAAGTGATTGCTGCGGTATGATGTCATCACGTGAATAACGGTTTGCCGTTGATCATTAACACTAACTGACTGTACTGAGAAAGCTTATTCATATACCATCATACTACTGAGATGCTAGAGAAATAGTAGCATCTGATAAACTAGAACTGGGGTTTGAGCTGGGGCCGTATTCACGAAGAGGGCGTAACTTACGCCTGGCATAACTTACGCCCTAGAGTTACGCATCATGTTTACACCATATTCACGAAAATTCACTGGGCGTAAATAAATTCATCACTGTGCATGTAGGCCAGAATTCGTTGGTCACATATAGGCCACTTATTGATGTGGTACCGTACGCGTCAACAGCTGTCAAAATGTGAGGCCTTCACTACAAAATGGAATGCTGAACAGCCACAGGCTAGCTACCATCGACTCAAAATTTAGTATGTACGCTTAATACTGACAAATAAATAAATAAATAAATAAATAGTATTCATTCGGACATTCTATTGAATCTGACTAACCTAGCATATAACCATTCATTAGTAAAATGCTTGTCATTACAAAAACTAAGTGCTGCAAAAACATGTAATTATTATAGTTTTGCAACTTTTCTTTAGCATTCAGAAGCCTTTTTGTGAAAACCGGTGCGTCATTCAGGCTGTTCACGCACGCTTGTTGCCAGGCAATGACGTATCGCTCTACCGTATTTATTTACCATATTGTTTCCGCTTCACATTTAGCGCACCGCGGGTACTTCGAATACTGAAATAGGAAACGTATTCAGCTCAAATATTTTTTTTAAATGGCTGCTATGGCTTTACATTAAACAACACTTAACATTTACAAAATGTCAGCTAAATGCAAATTCAATTTATAAAATTCGTAATATCAGATATTCGACTAAACTTCGAGACCACGTCAAAAACGCTGTAAATAATGACTTACGCCATGTAGTTGGAGGGCATAGGTTACGTCCAATTTTATGGATGGGCGTAAGCTATGCCCTTTTCATGAATACCGACTTAATGTCAATGGCTACAGTATCGGTACACGGTATACCGTGGCCATCACGGTACTACCCTCAGACCGCCCAGCTTATCGAGCCAGTCATTCCAGTGATAAATTCTCCAAAATAGTGTTCTCTTGCTCCAAATAGTCTTCTCTTGGTATTCAAATGGACATTGCTCAAGACCACTGCAGTAAACATGCTGAAGGTTTAAGTTGGCACAAGAGGTGTTAAAGACTCCAGTCTCTGTTTAAATTCTACTCATGTTCATATTGCTTTTGTACTGCGCTTCCAGGTGACCACTCATGTTCATATTGCTTTCATACTGCGCTTCCAGGTGACCACTCATGTTCATATTGCTTTCGTACTGCGCTTCCAGGTGACTACTCATGTTCTTATTGTTTCGTACTGCGCTTCTAGGTGACCACTCATGTTCATATTGCTTTCATACTGCCCTTCCAGCTGAACACTTATGTTTATATTGCTCTCATTTTCCTCTCAGCGTTGATCTTCAGCCATCTTGTGTTCTGACGTGTCAGATGATCCAGTATGGTTTGGTGCGCCCACAGGGTGCTGTAATCCTACTGGCCACTACGGCTGAATATTGCTATGATAACTTCATGTATCCTTTTTTGGTGCACCTACAGGGTGCTGCAATAATACTGGCCACCATAGCTGAATATTGCTATATACCTTATGTATCCTTAAAATACACGTATCTCTCTGCCATGTCCGTCTAGCAAATAGTAGAGTAGTGTGTGCTGAAACAGTATTAAACACTACAATACATTCTTGATGAAAGCCTTCAGAGTCTAGTATGAGCCTAATATATGTAGGACACAAAGCTGGTATGCTTGTTATTGTTGTTGATGATGTTTTATGGTAGTTTTAGTTTTATTAATGACACCTTGTGTAGGGATTCATGGAATTATAAAAATGAATACCGGTATCGATATCAATTTCTATACCGGTATACCTTTAATATCGGTATCAATGTGATGGGCAAAATAGAGTGAGGCTTGGCTAGTATGATTCCATATATTCAACGTATATCAGCGTTCCTGAAATAGTCGCTGAACTTTACAAATTTTCACAATAAATCAGAGAAATTACGTGAATACGGATATTAACTTCTAAAGTACTGTCTTCAGTTAAATCATATCCCAAAACGGCTTAACCAACCCCCCCCCCCCCCAATTAGCCCTAGAAACAATTTGAATTTGCCACGAAATTACAACTGTTTCCATGACCTGTGCAGAGACCGTTTACCACCTACTTACAGATCACGAGATAATCAGTGACCATCTCGTACCAAATAAACTCACCCAATGAGACTTTGTGAATGGATAAACCTTTTGAGTCAAACACATTGGATATGGATGTAAACCTATGTTTTACTAATATATATATATATATACACCTGTGCAAAAGTTAAGCACCAGCAAAAACAATAGAACGTAGAAACATGATGGTACAACTAGGCTGCCATACTTTTTGTCCCCGCGTTAGCTGACATAATTCCAAGTACGAAATGCACATGCATGCATGACGTCACGCCGCATGATGTCCGTGCGTGGCGGGAAACAGCACACGTGTTCAGTTATGTAAAAGTCCAGTTTGAGGTGTAGAACATTACATACAGATTTAGGCGACAAGATTAGGAATTTTGTGTTCATGACCGTGGTTTATTTGTACAGAGAGAATTAGCTCTTGATTGTGAACCGCTATGGCAAGACGAAGGTTAAGTGACCGTGTGAAATGGCAAATCATAGGCATGCATACCACTGGTATGTCATGCAGAGAGATTGGCAGACAGCTGAACATTAACCATACTGTAATCAGTCGTTTGATTGCAAAACATGGGCACACTAACGAGGTGAAGGACATGCCTAGATCTGGAAGACCGAAGAAGACTACTGCCCGTGATGATCGAGCCCTAGTACGCCTTGTTAGGAGATCTCCATTCACCAACAGCAGAGTGCTCAGCCAGCAATGGGAAACGCGCAATAGAGTGTCAATGTCTACCGTCAAAAGGAGACTGTATGCTGCTGGCATGAAAGATAGGAGACCTGTCAGACGTCCTCTCCTCACTGCACACCACAAAGAGGAGCGTCTGAGGTGGTGCAACGAACGAAGACACTGGAACATGAGATCCTGGAGACGGGTACACTGGTCCGATGAAAGTCGGTTCCTGCTTCATGCACAGACGGTCGAACTCGTGTATGGAGGTCCAGACGCACGGCGTACGACCAACGTAACATCATGGAAGAAGTTCCATTTGGTGGAGGTTCCGTTATGATATGGGGGTGCATCTCATTTGATTGTAAGCTGGATCTGTTGACTGTACCTGGAACACTAAATGGACAAAGATATCAAGATTCCATACTGGATAGAGTTGTGGTCCCTCAATTTGTAAATCATGCACCTGGAACCCACCCTATATTCATGGATGACAACGCCCGACCACATCGTGCTAGAGCTGTGCATGAATACCTCCGCCAGAATGCCATCGAAACCCTACCATGGCCAGCAAGGAGCCCTGATATGAACCCTATTGAGCATATCTGGGACATTCTGGGAAACATGGTGAGAACCTACAGGAATTAACAGACGCACTCCATCTTGAATGGCAACGAATACCACAATGGCGTATCAGTCGGTTGGTGACCAGCATGAGACGTCGTGTCCAGGCCGTCATCCAGGCACAAGGTGGATATACCCGGTATTAATAATGACAGTCTCAAACTCGTGCACAGATGTTAAACTTCGTTTTCAAACACCATTAATGACAATCTAGCCACGTGTGTCAACTGTAGGGCAATAGTTGTCAGTTGTGTCAACGTAACCATATTCAGGCCTCGTTTTCAAGTTCAAACAAAAACATACAGTGTTTCCCCACCATCATAATCAGCATTCCTCTAGTTGCATTATTACCTCTTGCACTATGATGGATGGGTACATAAATGTTCATGCTATTGCTTTCTTCATGGCACATGAATATACCCTCGCGTGTGCGTAAAAATAGGGTGGTGCTTAACTTTTGCACAGGTGTATATATATATATATATATATATAAATATATATATATGCCAGAATAATAAATAAACGTTCCATGAAAATCTGTGCTATATAGGATGAATTTGCAATGGGACACAACCACCAGGAATCATGGAAATCTATGCACATGGGTACAACTTAGTCATTATAACACTTACTAAATAGACCATCATATGCTGAGAATACATAGGCCTACGCTCGCTCCTGTTAGAGTAGCTTGTATCGATTGATATCTAGCAACCCGCCAACATAAGAATGGAATAAAGCTCACAGGGATTGAGAAGTTTTTCTCATATCATTGGTTCCTCTTTGCTTGGGCTGCTTGCATAGTAAAACACCTTTTCCATATTGACGTCATTACGCCGGGATTCCCCAAAATCAACGCTCAGAACACTACTACTGGCTGGTAACGCCGCCAACAAGCAGCTGACCCGCCGTGAGTTACTATTACACTAAAATACACCGCAATTTTAACCGTTCCTATGAAAAATTAAAATCACTATATTGTTTAAGTCATACATCATTGGAAAGCACTTATGCTTATGATCATGTCGCTAGTCACTTAGGATGGCTGTATGATCAGCGAACGAAAAGTAGAAGAAGATTGGAAAGCACAGCCAATTGTGTAAACATTAATGTATTATTTTTATACCCCCACCCCCCTGGTCTGGAAGACAGGGGAATATAGCAATCAGCTTGTCCATCCATCTGTCCGTCCATCCATCCGTCTGTCCCCGTCTTGTCAACGCAACTCCTAGAGCTCTCAATGGATTAGCTTAAGATTTTGTCCAGATTATTAGTGTCATGTGCAGATGTGCATGTGGTTTTTTTCGCTGCAAAAAGTCTTCATTACAGAGTGATCCCCCTTTAACTGTCTTAAGGCTGATACATAAACTGCATTGCTAATCATTTCTTGTCAACGCAACTCTTCCTACAATTTAGCTCCGATTCCTTTGAAACTTGGTAAGTGTTATCATTACCACATGAAGGTGTGCATGTGCTATCCGTATACCTGTACATCCATCCGTCTGTCCAAAATCTATGTATGTCCGCCTGTCTGTCCATCCATCTCTGACAATCATTTCTTGTCAACGCAACTCCTAGAGCTCTCTATGGATTAACTTAAGATTTTGTCCAGATTATCAGTAGTTGTGCAGATGTGCATGTGTTTTTTTCTCAGCAAAAAAGTCTTCATTACAGAGTTATCCACCTTTAAATGTTTTAAAGCTGATACATAAACTGCATTGCCAATCATTTCTTGTCAACGCAACTCTTCCTACAATTTATCTCCGATTCCTTTGAAACTTGGTAACGTTTATCATTACCATGTGACGGTGTACATGTGCCATCTGTATACCTGTACGTCCATCTGTCTGTCCAAAATGTAGATATGTCTATCTGTCAGGCCATCCATCTCTGACAATCATTTCTTGTCAACGCAACTCCTAGAGGTCTCAATGGATTAACTTAGAATGTTGTGCACATTATCAGTATCATGTGCAGATGTGCGTGTGCTTTTTTCGCGGCCAATAAATGATTCATTACAGAGTTATCACCCTTTAAATATCTTAAAGCTGATACATGAACTGCATTGCCAATCATTTCTTGTCAACGCAACTCTTACAGTTTAGCTGCGAGTCCTTTGAAAGTTAGTAAGTGTTATCATAACGACATGAAGATCGATGTGCATGTGCTATCTTGATACTTGTACATCCATCCGTCTGTCCCAAATGTATTTTCGTCTGTTGGTCCATCGTTGTCAACACTACTCCTACAGTTTAGTTACAATTCTTTTGAAACGTGGTAAATGTAGTCATTACCATCTGAAGATGTATATGTGCTTTTTTGCGGCCAGAAAATTATTCATTACAGAGTTATCACCCTTTAAATATCTTAAAGCCGATACATAAACTGCAGTAGCAATCAATACTTGTCAACATAACTCCTACAATTTAGCTGTGATCCTTTTGAAACTTGGCAAGAGTTCTCATTACCACTTGTAGATGTGCATGCGCTATCCGTTTGCCTGTACATCCATGCATCTATATAGAATGTATGTACGTCAGTATGTCCATCTCTGACAATTATTTTAAGATGTCAACACAACTACTACAATTTAGCCACGATTCCAGAAGTCTCTGTTTGATTGACATTAAGGGAGTCTACTAGTTTTATTTAGTGCTGATTGAACAATAAGCATGTTTATCTGGTTAATAATAATGACAGACAAACCCGGGGGGAGGGGTGTCTATGGTCATTATCTCCTCTGAAATACTTAAAAATTGATCAAAATTATCTTGTTTGTGCCAGATCTTGAAGAATTTTGAACCTATGCTTTCAATTCCTTTGTCACTGAATATATTACTTGAAGAAGCAGCGCCATGATTCCATTTTTAGGAAATTCATCCATATTTTCCTGAGTTATCTCCCTTGAAAAACTTAATATTCACCAAAATTCTCTTGTCGGGGCATAATAGTTGAACGGAATTGAACCTGCACTCGCAAATCTATCTTTCTTTAAGGCGAGATGCAGTGTCAGAATTTCATTTTTCATCGATTAGTTTCTCTAAAATATCATTTACAAGTAACGTTACATATATGTCCACTCTTGATGTATGTTTAGTTGAAATGTTTGGATCCGGGAGGATATGCCATCTTCTGATGGCTCTTGTTTATACTTTTCAAAACTTTCAGTGGGATATTTGCATATATAATATACACCATTATTCCTAGGTTCATTAAATCAAGTGAACAATAGGGGCTATTTTAAAATTACAATTTTCGTAGTCAGTAATCATTAATTTATCTATTTTTCTAGCCTCCAAACAACAATTTGACAGATCTGGATAAATAAGAAAATTGCAAGTAACACAATCCAAAATAAAAAGGGAAAATCCAAATTCCCTTTTTTTGGCTTAATATTCAGTAAAGCTAGACCATATGGTATCAATTTCTGGAATTTCATTCCTCTAAAGACGTCAATTTCACTAATTCTAGTCTCGATGTGAGGAAATTTCCTCATTTTGGCTTTGATTTTGGAGAATGAAGTCTTTATGAGGAAATTTCCTCATGGCTGTGAATTTGCCAATTGATGTCTTGTTGAGGAAATTTCCTCATGGCTGAGAATTTTGAAAATTAAGTCAATTTGAGGAAATTTCCTCATTTTGACTTTGATTTTGGGGCGTGAAGTCTTTATGAGGAAATTTCCTCATGGCTGAATATTTGCAAATTGATGTCTAGTTGAGGAAATTTCCTCATGGCTGAGAATTTGGAAAATGATGTCTAGTTGAGGAAATTTCCTCATGGCTGAGAATTTGCAAAATGCTGTCGATTTGAGGAAATTTCCTCGTGGCTGAGAATTTGCAAAATTAAGTCAATTTGAGGAAATTTCCTCATTTTGACTTTGATTTTGGAGTGAAGTCTTTATGAGAAAATTTCCTCATGGCTGACAATTCGGAATACGATGTCCAGTTGAGGAAATTTCCTCATACCTCAGAATTTGCAAAATGCGATTTGAGGAAATTTCCTCATGGCTAAGAATTTGTAAAATGAAGTCAGTTTGAGGAAATTTCCTCATAGCTCAGAATTTACAAAATGCTGTTGATTCGAGGAAATTTCCTCATGGCTGAGATTTTGCAAAATGCTGTCGATTTGAAGAAATTTCCTCATGGCTGAGAATTTGTAAAATGAAGTCAATTTGAGGAAATTTCTTCATAGCTCGGAATTTGCAAAATGTGGATTTGAGGAAATTTCCTCATGGCTGAGAATCTGGAAAATGATGTTGATTTGAGGAAATTTCCTCATGGCTGAGAATTTGCAAGATTAGGTCAGGCTGAATTACAGGCCTCCATTAACCCCGTAACTGTTGAATTACAAACTTCTTTTAACCCTTTTATTGCTGAAAAGCAAGTTTCCAATGACACTTTTACAGCTGATTTGCAAGTCTCCATTAACCCTTTTACTGTTGAATTGCAAAGCGCAATTAACATTTTTACAGCCGAATTGAAAGATGTAATTAACCCTTATGCTGCTGAATTGCAAGTCATAATTAAGCTTTTAACCAATGAATCTCAAGTGTCCGTGTTAAGCCTTTTCTGCTGAAATGCAAAGCGCAATTAACCCTTTTACTGCTGAATTACACATCTCAATTAAGCCTTTTACTGCGCTGATTTACAAGTTTCAATTGACTGTTTTACCACTGAAGTGCAAGGCGCAATTAAGCCTGCTACCGCTGAATTTCATGGCACAATTAAACATTTTACTACTGAATGGCAAGTGTCAATTAATCATTTTATGTACACACACACACGCACGCACGCACGCACCAAGCCCCCCTCCCCACTGGAGAAGTTTCAAAGTATTCAACTAAATATTTCTTACATCACATAGGAGGATCAATGGAATATGGGTCATGGATGTGCATGTTAAACAAGAGGCCAGAGGACCTTGTCGCTCAACTGCTTAATACTGAGACTGCATGCTATACATGTTGCTTTTCTATTAGAAAGAATTTGTTCCCATGAGAGAAATTTCGAAGTATCCAACTGAATATTTCTTACAACACATAGCAGGATCAATGGAATATGGGTTATTGATATGCATGTTAAACAAGAGGCCAGAGGGCCGTGTCGCTCAACTGCCTAATACTGAGACTGCATGCTATACATGTTGCTTTTAGAGAATTTCTTTCTCAAATTGGCTTATAATAATAATACATACATAATGTTCTGGCTCAATGGTTTATTTTGGTTCTAATAGGATTAACTAAATTTGACCTATGTTCTTAACACACGGTTTTCAGAGATCTTTAAATGTGTTTATAAAAATAGTAAATACCAAATCGACCAATTTAAAGCTATTCCCATTCATTTCCTGTAGGATTTTCATAAGTTATGAAAATGCAAGATGGCTGCTTAAAGAATCGATCAATAGAAATTCTGAATGATACTTCAAGAAACTATTACCATAAGGGGTACTTCTGGCCAAGTATACTTAAAATTGGGCCATGGATTAAGGATGAGTAGTGTTTAAAAAGATTTCCAGAAATAATTCAGACCAATCAAATTTCTGAATAGAATTTCTGGGGTATACCACCATTAGGGTTCTCCCAGCCAAATTCAGTTAAAATACACCCAGTAGCTAAGGAGAAGATGCATTTTGACATGCTTGACAATTTGTGGTAAATTTGTCATAAAATCTAAGATTTTCGCTCAAAAATTTAACCAAGCAAAGTTCTGAACGGAAGTTATAGAATGGATCAATATATGGCCCTTGTAGCCAAATTCGGCTACAATCTAGCCAGTGGTTATTCAGGAGATGCATTTTGACAATTTTCCATAAATTCTTCACAAAATCTCAAATTTCCACCCAAAGAAATTGATAAATCGAAAAATCTGAATCGAAGCTCTCGAGCATAGAACCATAGAATCCTTCCAGCCAAATTTGGTTGCAATTGGTCAAAGCATAAAGCAGGAGATGCGATTTGACGGACGGATAGCAGGTGAGCTAAAAAGTAAATTATGGAAGCCTTCATGACAGAATAAATGTATCGACATTTAGGTATTAAAATCTAAATGGCATGATCAACAAGAGGCTCAAGGGCCGGTGCCGCTCACCTGGACCATTAGCATTTGAACCGTTTGCATTTAAATAGACATGATGGATAATTTTCGGAAAATCTAATAATGCCACCTAGAAAATTGACCAATCAAAATTCTCATTTGATTTCTTGAAGCCTATCATCATAGGGGCCGTTCCACCCATATGTGTCTGATATCGAGCTGCAGTTGTAGTGGTAGCGATTTAAAGGCTTTTGGAAAGTTTTTGGAAAGTCCAAGGTGGCTGCCGGAAAAAATCACCAATCAAAACACTCAGAAGTATTTAAGCCGATCACTATAGGATCATTCCACCCAGGTTTCGTTGAAATCTGGCCATTGATTAGCATTGTAAAGTATTTCTCATGGACAGACCTACCCATTCGCCAATTCGCTTTTGAGAATAAGTTTCATGCTTGGCTAATAAAATGTCAAAATAGGCTAATTCACTGGCTAATGATTGTAGATGTATGTTGATAGATCAGTTGCGCTTAAACCATGATGAGACATCTAATTCTACCCAATATTTTATTTCTTACATGACGTACTGGTCATCTCTTACTTGGTTATTAGCCTGAAGATCTAGCATTTAAGGATTAGATTGATAGGTTATTGGCCAGGCTAATGAAGTCCCCAAATAGGCTAATTCACTGGCTAATGATTTCAATTGAGTACATGTAGGTCGGTCCCTGATTTCTGGAAAATCCAAAATGACTGACAGAAAAATTGACCAATCCAAATTCTGTATATACGTTCTGAAGCCTACCCACCTAGGGTCCTTCCAACTGATTTCACACACCATTTGGAAAAGTCAAGATGGGTGTCGAAAAAAATAAACAATGAAAATTCTGTGTTCAACTTCTGAATACTGCCACCATAGGGCCCTTCCATCCAAGTCTGGTTGAAATCTCCCAAGCAGCTAATGAGGAGTAGTGTTTTAAACAATTTCCGCCAAATTTGTTATAAAATTCAAGATTTTCACAAAAAATTGACCAATTAAAATTCCGTATACACGTTCTGATACTTACACCTATAGGGTCCTTCCAGCCAAACAAGATTGAAATCTGCCAAGCGGTCAATGAGAAGTAGTGTTTTGACAATTTTCGGTAAATATTTCATAAAATCTAAGAGTTTAACCCAAAAAATTGACAAATAAAAATTCTGTATACAAATTCGGAAGTCCACACCCATAGTGGCCTTTCAGCCAAATTACATGTAGGTTGAAATCTGCCAAAAAGATTATAAGGAGATATGTTTTGACACTTTCACCAAAAAAACTGAACAATAAAAAATCTGAATAAATCTAGCCCCTACCTTCATAGGTACCTTCCAGCCAAATTTGGGTGAAATCTGAAAGCTAAGGATGAGATAACGTTTTGACACTTTACGATAATTTTAAAAATAAAATCTACCATTTTCAACACAAAAATTGAACAATCCCAAAAATCTGAATAGATTTTCTAGAGCCTACCACTTTATAACCCTTCCAGGAAACTTGTGTTGAAATCTGTCAAGAAGCTAAGGACGAGAGGAATTTTAACACCTTCAGGTACACTTTTTCTTTTTACAAAATCTAAGCTTTTAACCCAAAATAGTGACCAATCAAAAATTGAAATAGACGTTCTAGAGCCTACCAATATATGATTCTTCCAGGAAGATTTAGTTGAAATCTGTCAAGAAGCTAAGGAGGAGATACATTTTGACACTTTCCGGTAAATTCTATACAAAATCTAAGATTTTCAGCCAAAAAATTTACCAATCAAAAATCTGAATAGAAGATCTAGAACCTACATCCGTAGAATTGCTTCAAGCCAAATGTGTCTGAAATCTCTACTGAAGCTAAAGAGGAGATGCATTTTGACACTTTCAGGTAAATTTTTATAAAACTATAATTTTATATAAGATTTTTGACCCAAAAATTGAAAAATCAAAAATCTGAATATATGTTCTAGAGCCTCCCTCGGTAGGATCCTTCTAGCCAAATTTGATTAAAATCTACCAAGCAATTTAGGAGATACATTTTAAAGCAAAAGTTGTCGGACGGACAGATGGACAGCAAGACAGATGATGGACGGTCGCCACGGCATAAGCTCACTCGGCCATTCTGGCCAGGTGAGCTAAAAACTTAACCTGTCATACATAGTTTATGTGTGGCATGTTGTATCATCTGAATACCTATTATTAGCTCACCTGGCCTGAAAGGGCAAGTGAGCTTATGTCGTGGCGACCGTCCATCGTGCGTCCATCCGTCCATCCATCAACTTTTCCTTTAAACGACTTCTTCTCAAGAACTGCTGGGCCAATTTCAGTTATATGTGGCAGGACGCATCCATAGGGCATATGGATCCAAGTTTGTTCAAATGAAGCCGATCGGCCAATTAGGGCGGTGGCCATCTTGGATTTTGGTCGATTTTTAGAAACATCTTTAAAAGTCTTTTCCGAAACCGCTTGAGGGATTGAAGTAAACCTCATGAAATATGATCTAGGGCAAGAGCTCAACCAAGTTTGTTCAAGGGAACTTAATTGTTCAAATGGTTCGGCGGCCATCTTGGGTGACCTAGTTTTAGCGAAAATAAAGGGATTAGGCCGAAATTTGGCAGATATGATTAGGGACTAAGGGCCAGTAAAGTTTGTTCAATTGAAGTTAATCCGTCAAAAAACATGGCCGCCATGAACCAATCAAAATATAGCATGTTTGGCGGCCAAATTGGATTTTTTTATTTGATGGATTTTGAGGCCGAAATTTTGTTTTATAGGTTTTTGGGTATTCTGATCTCAAATTTGCAATTTTCGAAACTGTCATATAAATGTTTTGGCGGCCATCTTGGATCATTTTCCCGCCAAAGGCTCCCATACTAAAGCAATGGGAAATTAAAAATATCTTCTCGAGAACTGTTGGGTTGATTTCAATTATATTTGGCATGAAGCATCCTTAAGGCATAGAGATTCAAGTTTGTTCAAACGAACCCGATCGGCCAATTTGGCCGGCGACCATCTTCGATTTCGGCCGATTTTTAGAAAGGTTTTTAAAAATCTTCTCCAAAACCTTTTGAGGGATCGATTCAGGACTCACGAAATATGATCTAGAGCAAGAGCTGAACCAAGTTTGTTCAAGGGAACTTGATTGACCAAATGGATCACCAGCCATCTGGGATGACCTCGTTTTCGCAAAAACAACTTCTTCCCCAGAACCGCTGAAGCAATCAGGCGGAAATTTGTGATATATGATTATGGACTAAGGGCCATTAAAGTTTGTTCAAGAGAAGTTGATCCATCAAAAAACTGGCAGCTATGATCCTATCAACATATAGCGTGTTTGACGACCATATTGAATTTTTTTTACTTGATTGATTTTGAGGCCGAAATTGGTTTTATGTATGTTTGTGCGTATTGCGATTTCAAATTTGCCATTTTCGAGACTGTCGGATAAACAGTTTAGCGGCTATCTTCGATCTTTTACCCGCCAAAATCTCCTATACTCAAGCAATGGGAAATTTAAAATGTATTTTCGCGACATTCTGGATTTTGGTATATTTTTAGAAATGTCTTTAAAGATCTCAAAAACCATTTCGGGGGATCAATTCAAAACACATCAAATATCATCTATGACAAGTTTGTTCAAGGGAACTTGATTGGCCAAATGGTTTGGCGGCCATCTTGGATAACCTATTTTTGCCAAAACAACTCCAGAACCACAGAGTGGATTGGGCCGAAATTTGGGAGATATGATTAGGCACCGAGTGCCATTAAAGTTGTTCAAGGAAGGAGCTTAGTTAGAAACATGGCAGAAGTGGACCAATCAAAATGTAGCGTGTTTGGCGGCCATATTGGACTTGCAAAAATGTCCACAAACTCATTTAAAAGACTACTCCTAAACCACCCACCACCAATTTTGACAAAAATGCACAGTGCCCCAGGTGAGCAGCACAGGCCCCTTGGGCCTTTTATAAGAAGAGGTGAGTTTGTGTGTGTGAATGTGTGAGAACGACAGGCCGGTGGGTGGGTGGGGGTTGGTAGAAAAGATTTGTATGATTTTTTGATTTTTTTTACTTGAGACTTATCCATGGAACAAGAGTCCCAAGGGCCTGTGGAGGGCACCTGGACCATTGGCATTTAAACCATTTTCATTCAAATAGACATGATGGATGATTTTCGGAAAATCCAAGATGGCCACCAAAAAATTGACCAATCAAGATTCTTTATACAAGTTCTGAAACATACCAGCGTACTATCGTGCTAGCTAAGTCTGGTTGAAATTGCCCAAGCAGTTAAGGAGAAGTAGCATTATTATTGTTAGTTTATGTGTATAATATACATATATATTATTATACTTCAACATTATATATATATATATATATATATATATATATATATATATATATATATATATATATATATATATATATATATATATATATATATATATATATATATATATATATATATATATATATATATATATATATATATATATATATATATAATGTTGAAGTATAGTGAATGCCCAGGAGGTTGCACTTCAACATTATATATATATATATATAATGTTGAAGTGCAACCTCCTGGGCATTCACTATAAGGTGTGATCTGATCACCATTCAGCTGTGCTTCCCCCACCCACTCCATGCTCACTGTTGTTAATAATCATCAGAGGGATCCCAGGCTGTCATACATGTAGCTTTATAAAATTTAGCCGACTTCCTGACTATTTTGAAAACAAATTGTCACTTCTATCCTGTCTATTCTTGTTCTGGTACACCATCAAGTAGAATTAGAGAAAACCTGAAACTTTGAAATATAACAACCATAAAACTATAACACATATTATGTGTTATTTGTAATTTTTTGAAAGAAAATAAACATACCACAAATACATTTTTTCTGGTCACAAGAAGTCTACCATGATTTCTGTTCAAATATGTCAAGCATTAGTAATGAATTAAACAATTATTAGTGATTATCCAGACTCCTTTAGCCTGACCCTTTTAACACTCATATCAGCCAAAATGACTTCTGCAGTGGTGTTGAAAAATGTCCATTTACAGACCAAGAGAAAATTATTTTTGAAAATGTACCACTGGAATGACTGGCTCGATAACTGAGCCAGTCATTCCAGTGCTAATTCTTCAAAAGTAGCTTTCTCTTGATCTGCAAATGAAAATTTTCTATGAAGAAATTGAGATTATCTGTAACAAATACAAGAGTTAAAGGCTTAAGGCAGATTTGAGCCAAATTCTCAAAACTGGACTGTCTCTGAGGCCTCATAAAATTTAATGTTCAAGCTAAATGTTACCCATTCACCAAACAAGTGGAGATATTTTCCACCACTTGCCACTCTTGTGACTTGTGACTGGAGCCGCAATATCCTACCACACACTGTATTTTGGTCAACTCCCTCTAATTTGTAAAGTATTAACCTATTTATCTCTGATTTCCCTGAAGTCTTGAGTGAGCTAAACATGAATATTTTGAAATTAATTTTATCTGATAGTTGATGCTACCTTAAATAGCACCACCTTTCAGTCAAATTATCTTTTAAATAAAAAGCAGGAGTTTGTTTACATTATGTAGTAAATGTATTGGAGTGTTTGTGATGAAATGTGTTACTGGATGTCTGTATCCAGTGAAAATATGATCAGGTTTTAACATCTTTAGCAGACAATGAACTGGGCGTTATTCCTAACAATCTGCCTGCCTATTGAAAGCACACTTTCGGCCAACCATTCAGGCTTATCGTCATCATGACTGTTTGAACATAGCAGCATTGTTATAGCTGATAGTTCAGTTCATGGCCAAGAGGCAGTCTTCAGTATCACAGCATATTCTCAAGGGTGCAAGAATGAAATTCCTTTGTATTGGTTGTCACACAACATTGATAATGCATAATTGTAAGTTTTACGAGTGTTATAGACGCCAATTACATGGTTAGTGGTGCTAAGAAACTTTAGGTGTCTACGCACTGTTTCAGCATGCTGCAGTTTTACAACTGGTAATAATATAATTACTTAACACTTTCACTGACATATCCCTGAAAAAGTAAATTCTTTATGATATAAAACGTATTCTGTTGAATATTTTGAAATTAATTTGACTGGAGGCTGTTGCTGCCCAAGGCATCATCAGCTTTCAGTCAAACTAATTTCTAAACAATCAATAGTTTTCCTGTATGGTTGCCTTGAAAACTAGAAAACGTTGTTTGACTCGAGGGCCCAGCAATCACTGAAAATACTTTTTGTTATGGAGTTGGTGGCAATTCTATTCAAGGCATTCATATTATTATAAAATAACTTTAAAATATGTAAGAAATAAAAAAAAACCAGGAAATTGACAAAGATTAAGTTTTAAAAATAAGAAGCCCATTTCACCCAAAAACTTGGCCCTACATGTGAATCCTTCAAAAGACGCATCTTGGACCCATCACAAAGAAGCGACCTGCCATGTTTCATTAAATTATTTTAAGTGGTATTCTATGTATTTAATATGCTGCTTATGAGAACATTGACAAAAATCGTTTTTGCATTAAAAATTACACTTCACTCAAAATCTTGGACCTAAAGGTGGATACTTTAACAGGCACATCTTTCACCCATCATAAAGAAGCTACCTGCCAAGCTCCATTAAATTATTTTAAGCGATTCTGTATGATATGCTGTTCGGGAACATGACAAAAATTGTATGTTTTTGCAGTCATTCCAGTAGTAAATTTTCAAAAATAGCCCTCTTGGTCTGCAAATTGACATTTCTCAAGACCACTGCATAGGTCATTTTGGCTGATATGAGTGTTAAATGGGTCAGGATAAAGGAGTCTGGATAATCACTAATACATGTTTAATTCACTACTAATGCTTGAAATATTTGAACAGATATCATGGTAGAGTTCTTGTGACCAGAAAAAATGTCTTTCAAAAAATTACAAATAACACAGAATATTTGTTATATAGTTTTATGGTTGTTATAATTCAAAGTCTCAGGTTTTCTCTAATTCCACTGGATGGTGTGCCAGAACAAGAATAGACAGGATAAAAGTGACAATTTGTTTTCAAAATAGTCAAGAAGTCAGCTACATTTTATAAAGCTACATGTATGACAGCCTGGGTTCCCTCTGATGATTATTAAGAACAGTGAGCATGGGGTGGGGTGAGGGAAGCACAGTTGAATGATGATCACACCTGTTAGTGAATACCCGGTGTACTTCAACATTATATATATATATATAATCCACATAAACTAACAATGATAACGGCTGTTGTTTTCTTAAATAAATTTGTACTTTAATCTACAAATGTAATTAAACTTTGATTAACAGTGATATAAAACAAGGACAAATTTGTTCAATACCCTCGTCATTGATATAATTTTCAAACGGGTCACTATGAAGTTGAAAGTGTCTATTTTGGAATCAATGTTGCTGAAAGTTGTTACTTTTTAACCCCAAAATTGCCAGACACCTTCGGGTCCCAATGGACAAACATCCACCCAAGTTTGGAGAAGATCCATCCAGTAGAACCACAGATATTCTACACTGACTTAAGAACAAGAAGACGATGAAGAAGAAAAGGAAACACTCAATGCTTGCATTAACCCCTTGCATGGATAACAATTAACAAATTGTTAGCTCATCTGGCCAGAATGGCCACGTGACCTTATGCCATGGCGACTGCCCATCATCTGCCTGTCCGTCCGTCCATCAACTTTTGCTTAAAAACATGACTTCTCATTAACCGCTTGATGGATTTCATCCTAATTTGCCATGACGGTTCTATTGGTGTAGGCTTTGGAACTTGTATACATAATTTTGATTGGTGAATACTTTCAGCGGACATCTGGAATTTTCTGTAAAATGGCAGGAAATCGTTTAAACCGCTACTCCTCATTAACTGCCTGGGCAATTTCAACCACACTTAGCTAGCAGGATAGTACGCTGGTATGTTTTAGAACTTGTATACAGAATTCTGATTGGTCAATTTTTTCGGTGGCCATCTAGGATTTTCTGAAAATTTGTGGAAGTCACTTAAAAGCCTACTCCTCGATAACCAATGGGCCGATTTCGATCAAACTGGGATGGAAGAACTCTAGCGTAGTATGTTTCAGAACGTGTATACAGAATTTTGATTGTGGGAAATTGTTTAAAATGCTACTCCTCATTGAGCTCCTCATTGCTTGAGAAATTTCAACCAGACTTGGCTGGAAGGATACTAGGCTGGTAGGTTTCAGAACTTTTATACAGAATTTTGCTTGGTCAATTTTTCGCGGCGACCAACATGGATTTTCTGAAAATGTTGGGATATCAGTTAAAAGGCTACTCCTCAATAACCGTTTATAATCTTTAAACCAGTTAAGATTAAGAACATTTGAAACTGTGGTTACATAGCTAATATTTAGGCTAGTTGTCCTAAAAGATTGAAAACTTTCAGTGTCTTCTTCCTGTTGTCTGGTTTCGCTGGCCTGGGATTCGTCCGTTGTCCTCTGCATGTTGGTTTGTGTTGTTGTCTATTGTTGCGTGCAGGTTTGGGTTGTCTCCCTCTGTTTCTGCTGTTTGGACGGCTTCTTTGTGATGACTAGTCCCTGGCCCTCTTGGCTGGACTGACAGACCATTCTCTGGTTCGTAGCACTGTGCTGCACACTGCCTGTTCTGCTTCCTTTAAAAAAAACCACAGACCCCCCCCCCCCTTGTGGGTTGGTCTGTTGTTTTATTAACCACTATAAAAACATACTTACCGTTCAATCACTACTTGCTAAATCAATTATCTGCATTTAGCTACCAGAATAAGAGTTTTATGCTGCATACACTCCTCCCCATGCATATTCCTATAAATATGGACCCTCAACCAGGCTACTGGTTAGGTCCATCTCCAGTATATCAACTGATATAGACTGGCACCAATCTGTACTCACTCCATAGTGACACATGTCACTAAGCGCGCTTGCGCATGCGCACTGGAGCCCAAATAGGAGACCGATTCACTTTTCTGAATTTAAGTGCCAAATATTATAGGCAAATTCTCAAATCAATTCCACACGGGGTGGCTGAGGCCGGGTCGTAGTGATTGAATGGTAAGTATGTTTTTATAGTGGTTAATAAAACAACAGAGCAACCCGCAAGGGGGGGGGGGGTCTGTGGGGGTTGTTATTACACCACAAAAACATCCATTACCGTTCAATCACTACTTGCTAAACCCGTAGATTTTGTCAGTGCCCCACTTAAAACATTAGGTGGGAGGCGATTTGAGAATCAACAAACCAAGATAAAAATCAAACCAATCTTATCCAAATGTTAATAACATAACATAATAGTGCATTTAAATTAATCACACCGTGATTATCAAATAAGGAAAACTTGAACTTAGAGATAAATAAACACCAAAATAAACTCTCACCATTTCTTACAGACGTTCTTAACGAAAATGTCGAGATGTGCTTGTTAAATGGTCTTCAGCTTTTTTGGTTAAAATCGTAATATTACGAAAGAAGGAGGCTCCTGCACTCTGATCTTTCAGATAAAAGATTGTAAAAGAGTATTCAGATTTGCAACCTGCATGATTTCATCTAAATACGAACCGGCAAAAAAGGGCAAAAGAGGAAGCCATTCCTCTAACATCGTGAGCTTTAGTATGGGAGAGATTAATTTGTTCCGTAGAAGCAATCTCGTAACAAAGCTTAATCGCCTCCCAAATCCATCAGGATATCGTAAACTTTGAGACCGGCTTAGCTAACTCTTCCGCATAAGAAACCCATAAAAGGGACGGATCAAATCTTTTGAAATCAGTTCGCTTTTTGTACATTCTTAATGCCTTAACAGGACACCAGAGTTTGTCGCAAGGTGAAAAAGATGATAATGATTTTTAAATGATCAGACTAGCAGGAAACCGGTTAGACTGAGTTTTAGATTTAAAAAATCCCTTCTGGGATATAAAACTAAACCGTCTTCTGAAACTATAAATCTCTCCCTTTCAGCAGAAAAAGCATGAATTCTGAACACCTAGCAGAGGCCGATAAAACTAATAGAGGAAAGAGGTTCAAAATGACAGCCTGCCAGCTCTTGAAGAACCAAAGCCAAGTTCCACGAAGGTAAAGGCGTAGCTATCGGAGGACGAGTGTCCTTGACATCAGCATACAGAAGGCAAGGAAGAGAAGATGCCAGAGAAAATCTATATCCCCTAAAGCGTATTAGCTGATAAATGTAAGGAATCAAAGAGATATGTTAAAAAGTCTAATACTTGGGGAATCAAAACAAAATCGGGCACGGACCATGGTCTGAACACCAATCTCCAAAAATTTTAAGTCGACACTTGTAAACTCTGAGGGTCGACTCTCTTCTGGAAGAATCGATAATTACTGGAGATCCTGAAGAAACTTTATTCTCATAGACTTTATTTAGTTTCGCTATTCTCCAAACACACAGACTGAACATTTCTGGGTTTGGATGAAGACAAAGACCTCTTACTTGAGACAGAAGATCCTGGAAGAATGGAAGAAGACGAGTGAAGTCTACCAGGAGATCTAGAAGGTCTACAAACCAAATCCTCCTTGGCCAAAAAGGAGCTATTAAAAGAATCTCGCAGATTTGTTCTTTGACCTTCTTCAACACTAACGAAATCAAAATCGTTGGAGGAAACGCATAGATGAACATTCCTGTCCAGGACTGAGACAGGGCCTCCACCGCCAGGGCTTGACTGCCCGGAAAAGGAGACATGTAAGAGGAGATCTGAGCATTTAGAGATGTCACAAACAGATCTACCAGAAGACTGAAAATCGCTTTGACAAGAGACCTCTTTAACTGCCACTCTGTGCGGGCGAATTTTCTGGGATGTGACAGCTGGTCCGCAAGAAAATTCAGACTGCCTGGGACATGAGAAGACACTAGAAGAATCTGATTCTTGCAACACCATAAGAGAAGATTCCACACTTCTAGACAAAGGAGGGTTAACCTTGTACCCCCCTGCCTGTTCATATAAGACACCACTGTCGAATTGTCCGACCGAATCGAGACTTTGAGACCTATCACAAGATCTGACCATGAAAGTAGAGCCTTCTTGACAGCACACAATTCCAGAATGTTTATATGAGCTGTCGACTCCTTCAGGGACCAAAGACCGGAAACCGACAGGGAGTCCCAGACCTCTTCCCATCCCTCCTGAGAAGCGTCTGAAGATAATCGCCTGAGGGGAGGACTTTACCAGTGGAACACCCATCAGAAGCAGAGAACGATCTTTCCAAAAATCTACAAGAGGAATCAAGTGTTCTCTGATGGGAATCTGATGGTAAATATTGTGAACCAACTGCTTCCAAAGGGACATTAAATACATTTGGAAGGTTCTTCTCATCAGCGCCGCCCATGGAATAACATTCTCTACGCTGACCATCACACCTATCACTCTTAGCAGAAATCTTGCTCAGACCATGGAAGAAGAAGACAGGATTTCCATTGCCACTGATAAAGCCTCTATTCTTGGATCTGAGGGGAAGACTAGGCCCTGGGCCAGATCGAAAGAAACGCCTAGATGCGTGAATATTTGAGAGGGACATAGGCTTGATTTCTTTAGATTTAAAATCCACCCTAGGTTGCATGCCAGACTGCAAACCTCTGGGAGAATTCCTGAGAGAATTGAGGAAGACTTTGCTTTACTAACCAATCGTCTATATAAACGTGTAGATGGATAGAACGACGGTGTAAAATTCCTGCCATGGCTGAGACTAGGCGAGTATAAAGAAAAGGAGCCATGGTCAGGCCAAAAGGCATGGCGCGAAACTGCCAAACTCGATCTCTGTAAGCAAATCTCAGGAATTTTCTGAAGGAAGGGTGAATGAGAACATGAAAGAAGGCGTCATTTTGGTCGATGGAAAACGACCACATACCCTGATCTAGACTGGAAATGATCTGGGAGATGGTCTCCATCTTGACTTTGGAGTAAGAATCATGAGATTTAATCATGTCATACCCCCTTGTTAAATTAAAATTAATGCAGATTTGAATGTTTCAGAGTGAATAGAGATCATTTTACTAAGATTTAATGACAGGGTAGGAATTCCTACCCTAAGCTGAACGCTCTCATGTATGTATAAGACACTGGACTGACAGATCCAAAGATCCAAGAAGACGAAGAGAAGAGATAAAAATAGAAGAAAGGGTTGGACTAGCCGGGCGGAGGCCACACCTTCACTCTCTTAGCTGGAGAAACCTCTCTGTGAAGACCTACAACTAGACCTTGAACTGGGTCTGTAAAAATAAACCTGGCGCCCTCTCGCTCTAAGAGCAGGGAGTTGACTACCCTTAGAAAAATCTTTAACAAGAAAGGAAAGAACTTCCCAAGAAGATCCAGAGAGAGAAAAAGTGGCAACCCGTAAGTAATCATCTTTTGGGATCTGAAAAAGGAGCATCATATTTAGAGATAAGAGAAAATTCCTTAGAATTAACATCATTCACAAAGAAAACTAATATGTTAATGACCAAATTGTCAATTGGAAGGACCTGAGGAGACAAGAAAGAAGAATTAGAAAAAGAAAGAGCCGACACAAAAGAAGGAAGGTCTATAGAAAACTCGTCCTCAAAAGGAAGAGAAAGAATCTAAGCAATCCACCTGTGAGCCAGGGACCAGTCATCCGAAGAGACCCTGACTGGACAAAATCTCCTCAGCCCTGACCTACTTGGGAATTGAAGAATTAGAAGAAGGATTAGGGGATGGAGAAGAAAAATGAAGAGAAGAGTCACCAGAGGCCATAGAATCAACAGTTCAAATGGAAAGAGGAGAGCAAGGCCTCCTGGAAGCTTGAAGAGAAGAAAACTGCAAAGAATCAGAAAAGGAATAAGAGTGATCAGAAAGAATGTGATCAGATACAACATCCCGACCAGAGGAAATGAAAAGTGATTCAGGCCACTAGCGGAAAACCTTGTAAGAATAGAGAAAAAAGCTGACATGAAAGAACGAACAAGGGACGATTCCCTAAGCACAGAAAACAATGAGAAAACCAAACCTTAATCAACAATTTGAAACTCAACCTCAAAAGAGAGAACGACAGAAACAATCGGATGAAGATGATCAAAGGAGGAAGAACAGGAAGAAGAAGGAGGAAGAGAGGAATTAAGAAAATGGAAGATGAAAAGGAAGGAACAGAACCAGAAGATCCCTGCAGAGGAGTGATAGAAGATGAAATACGGGAAATCCCCAGAGGAGGGGGAAAGGAGGAAGACGGAAAGAGAGAGAGAGGAAGGAGAACATGACTAGAAGAAAACTTTAGAAGAAGGAGCAGAGGATGAAGGAAGAGACCTATACTCATCTTTACTTATTTATATTTAAAGACTTAGAACCAAAATTATCATCTGTTAAAGACGGACGTCATTGAGTTTGATGTGCCAATAAAAGGAATGATTGATAGATTGATAATGAATCTCCGGGATCAGCTCGAGTGTTAAATACACAAAACACTGATACTTGATTATGATGAAACACTACGAGTTGAATCACGAAACAAAACGCTGAACGACAGAGGCGATATAAAATCAAAGCAAAATGACTCACCAAAACCATGACTGTGACAACGCAGAAGAAAAAACTCGGCTTTTATTCCTTCTTCCTTCACCCTTTTTGTCTTATTTCTCTATTCTCAGCGTCTTCTTGCTCTTGTAATCATTAATCTTAGAGCCATTCTCATCCCTATGAATCCACTACTGAATCCTTTCCTTTCAGCGCCTGTCAGAATTAGACTAAGAATTACGCTAGAAACAGGGTTTTTCTTCAACAAAATAACTCCCTTTGGTTAAAATAAATAATTCAACCTGACGACATAAGAGGAAAAAGAGCGCGAAAAAGGCTGAACGGCCTGAAGACAACTGGCCATCTAAAGTTGGATGAAATTAAAAATTATGTATCTAGCGATAATGTGTAGAATACAGACTGACATCGGCTGCAACAAAAAACCCATCCGGCAACCAGTCGGAAGTCTTTAATTACGTTGAATTGTTTCACTGATAAAAGAATAAATGCTGAATAGCTACAATTCCAAGAGAGACTTCAAGACTGGCAATGTCTCGGAATTAATATTTTCAGCGAATAAACATTCCGATTTTAAAAGCATTTACTGAAATAAGAGTAACTCTTAGGCAACATGATGACTAGATCCTAGGAAAGACAAACCTGGAATCTCAGCAAGAGCTATCACCAGAAATCCAAAAAAGAAGACAGAAAGGAAGTTAATCATAGAACACCATGAAAAACCGGTAATGACCCTATCCCCGGATGTACGAATCCGGAAGTGGAAAAACAGGAAACGGAAATGGGCAAACCGGAAGAAGACAACCGGAAACTGAACCCGGATGTTAGTAAAAAAACAGAATAAGCATCGGAACCGGAAATACGCAAACCGGAAGTGATGAACACTAGCTACAGGCGATCTGTAGACATTTCTGACAACCGGAATGACCAAGAATTTGACATTGGCACATGTGTTTAGGAGGGGGCTTCAGCCGCCGCCACCACTGCTTGAGGGTCATGCCTTTTCTTCTTTTTTTTCAACCTCAAGACTCACGTGGGTTTGACCTGGTGACCTGCTCGAGTTCACCTTCGAGAGCTTATTTGCTCTAATATTTTGCTGCTCTAATTATTTGCTCTTTGTTCTTTTTTCATCCACTAGACCAGAAGTTACGTCCCAACCGGAAGCGGAAGTCGGAAGAGCTTATTAGATCAGAAGAGACGCAGATAACTCGAATCTTGCATACAAAACCAAACCGGTTACATTGGCATATATGATAAAGACGGGGGGGCTTCCGCGGCTGCCACCACTGCTTGAGGGTCATGCCTTTTCTTCTTATTTTCAACCTCAAGACTCACGTGGATTTGACCGGGTGACCTGCTCGAGATCACCTTCGAGAGCTTATTTGCTCTAATTATTTGCTCTTAGTTCCTTATTCATCCACTATACCGGAAGTTACGTCCCAACCGGAAGCGGAAGTCGGAAGAGCTTATTTTCAGAATTCGCCGAAGAAGCCCCCACCCTCCCTCCATTGCTGAAGGATTAGATACATTATATTAACAAAATACAGCTTTATGCTTAACAGCAACGGGGTGGGGGAAGAATGACCAGAGGGCAGCGCTATTAGGACGAATAATCCTTAAAGAAAACTTAGATACGAACGCAGACCACCCTATGCAAAGCTCGTACATCGATGTGGGGAGGGGGGGGGGGGTACACGTAGTGCACTTTAAACAGACATGACCTTCATACTCCACAGAGTGAACTCGTTCAGATTGAGAACGTGCACTTGATTTATCGGTCGTTAAAACAGACTCTTAAAAACGAAAAAAGATTACGAAAGAAGCATACAGAATTTCGTTAAAAGGAGTCTAGAAACATGCAGACGCCTTTCAAAGAAAGGCCGGAAAAGTTCAAATTCAAAAATCCCTAACGACAAGAAAATAATCTTTCATTGGGAAATAAACATAATTCCTTGTAAAGCACTATTTTTTCTTTTAACTGAAAGTGAATAAGGGCTCACTGGACTAATAGAGGGTTTTTAGATGATGATGCTTTAGGCATATTAAAGTTGTTACCACGAAAACGAAACCACACGAAAACCGGTAACATTTATATACATAGTTATAAAGTTCAACATAACTACGAAATACTTCCATAAACATAATTTTTGGAGGATAGACTTCATAGTAGGCATATCTTAGCGTGAGGAAGTCCTTCAATAGTAAGTTGACACAGCGCAAAGATATAAAAACTTTCTGATAATATATAGGCAGTTATTCTGCTTGCTTAGTGACAGGCGTCACTATGGAGTGAGTACAGACTGGTGCCAATCTATATCAGTTAATATACTGGAGATGGACCTAACCAGTAGCCTGCTTGAGGGTCCATATTTATAGGAATAGGCATGGAGAGGAGTGTATGCAAGCATACAAATCTTATTCTGGTAGCTAAATGCAGATAATTGATTTAGCAAGTAGTGATTGAATGGTAATGGATGTTTTTTGTGGTGTAATAACAGCGGTGGTGTTGCCCACTGCTAAGACAAAACCGGACTTGTAGGTACAAGTAATTTCCGAAAGTGTAGTGGCATGAGACCTTAAAAGGTCTATTATTTGCGAAACAAGTTGTAAGTTCAGATCTTTTACCTTATTTTCCCAAACACATACACATTCTTTATCCTCACTAGGTGGTGTGTATCTCACAGCGATTTTGAGTGATCCTTGAATCTCGTCACGGCTTAGGCATTCCTCTAGTGGAGCGGCCCATGTTAAAATGTTTGCAAGCGCTGTTCCTCCAGGTTTTGTAAGCAGCTATATGTTCGTCAGGAATATCTGGTTTCTTCATTGGGTTTTCGTGTCTCCCAGTGTGTGCATCTAGATCAGTGTCGCTGTTCGGACGAGTGCGTTTCCTGCTTGGACCCTTTCCGTTGCTAGATGCATCATCCATTAGATTACACTGATGTCGGTAGAGTGGACCGCAACTTTAGATGTACTCGGCTACTCGCACAAGCTGCATTCATTTTCAGGACTCTTCTTCTTGGTATTCAGCGCGACTCAAGTTTAAAATAACTTATGACAAAACTCTGTCTTGTCTGATGCGTACTATTGTTTTAGTAGCGTCTGGATGCCAGTCTCAGTGTAAGGAGTAGATTATATACGCTTCCAGATGCGGTAGTGTGCTACCGACGATTACCTGTCAATTGGTGTCGGTTAACAGTTTAACCATTGCTACCAGTAAGGTTAACCGGATTTGTTTGGGTCGGTTAAATGTTAACAGTTTCCTGTATATCCTGTTAATGGTGGTTGACCGTCATTGCCAGATTTTATGAGGGTGTGCCGCCATTAACCGTTTCTGGTATATAAGGTTAATTGTGATTAACCATCGTTGCCCAGTTTGGAGGGTGTGGACCGCCATTACCTGTAGAGTTAACCAAAATTTGTTTTGTCGGTTATGTGTTGACCGAAATCGGTTATTTCCAGTGTATGGTGGTTAACCATTACCTGTTAGGTAACCAGTGTGTGTGTGTGTGCGTGCGTGCGTGCGTGCGTGCGCGCGCGCGCGCGTGCGTGCGTGCGTGCGTGTCTGCGTGCCTGCGTGCGTGCGTGCGTGCGTGCGTGCGTGCGTGCGTGTGGTCCTGTTGGCTATGTGTTGACCATTATCGGTATATCAGTTTAATGCTGACGGAGGTGTACCATGACTTTAGATTTTGGCGGGAAAAGTGTAATCCCGGCCAAAAAATGAAAGGATGTAGTGTCCATTTAATAGTAATCAGGTGGGTTGTTGGTCATACTATTTTAGCAACTATGTGTTTAAAAATATGTATAACGTATGGTGTTAGTTTAGATTATGCATAGGTTTACACTGCAGGGCGGGTTTATGAAGGGTCTGTCTTAAGGGTTGCGGTCTTCTAAGTTTAGAAGGAATCGTCAAATGCATGTTGTACTATTGGCACTGGCTGGGTAAGCTTTCCCTCTATCCAGTGATCCAGACTCATAGCATTTCATGCCTTAATGTAGGCTACTCATCAGAGGTGTTATGTAGACACAGTTTTGTGATAATCTGTTGCTCATGGGATTTACAATTTTTCATAAAATTGTTTGTATGAAAAATATGTATGTGTGTAGATGATGAGTGATAGCAATGGAGGGGTGATCCTCGCTTACCTTATTCATCGGTCTGTGTGTAGACGTGGCTTTCAATCTTGCGCCAAGTGGTAGCAAGAGAAAAGGTTCCACTGTCCTAGGGTGCTTGGATCAGTGAAGGCCTCGCTTGGTTCTAACAGGAAAGCAGGTAGTGGCTTTTCCGCTTCCGGTGTTGCCAAGATGGCTGGTGTGACTGGTCTATTTGGACTGTTGGTGTCCTCAACCCCGCTGTCGGAGGGAGCTGAAACCTTCGTTGAGATAGTCGATGCCGATGTCTTGGAATATGAGTGGCGACCCTATATAATGATCTTAGTCGTTGACTTCTTGGTGGTTGATTTCGAGTGCTAGTGCCTCAAGGTTATTGAGTGCCGCCAATGGTGAAAGGTTGAATGTCAGGATTGATGGGGAGAAATGGAGGATTATTGGTGTCGAAGTTTGGTACTGGTAATTCTAAGTTTTCTATGGAAAAGTCTAGATTGACGTGCAGTTCTGCCAATACTGTCAGTAGGTAACTGTATTGGTAGGCGGTATTACCTCGGCTGTAATTGGTGGCTGTGTTTCGTCATTGGTGACTGTTGTTGATGACTGATGTACATGTTTGATATGTCTTCTCAAGTTGTCTTTCCGTAAATACGTTTTATTGCACTGGTCACACTTCTTCCCGTGAGTATCTGTCGTGTGCTGTGCTCTTTTATGTCTACTAAGTTCAGAGCGTTGAGCAAAAGTTTGATCACAGTCTGGACACTTGAAATTATCCATTAGGAAATACTTAACCGAGTTGTTTTTCTCAGTTGGGGTGTGACGCCAACGTTAGTGCGATGTAATAGAGGTGTCACATCATGGTTATGATTTCATACAGTTTTTCCCGAGGCGGGCTGGAAGGATCCTATTGTGGTAGCCTCTAGCAATTGTATTCAGAATTTTGATAGGTCAATGTCTTGGCAGCAATCTCTGATTTTCTGAAAGTTTTCCAGAACCATTTTAAAATGGTACTCTTTCAATCAATAGCCAGATTTCAAGAAAACATTGGTGGAACGATCCTATGATGGTAGGCTTCAACATACATGTATTAAACGAGAATCTTGATTGGTAAATTTATTGGTGGCCTCCTTTGCTTTTCCAAAAATTATCCATGTCTATTTAAATGAAAATGGTTTAAATACCAATGGTCCAGGTGAGCGCCACAGGCCCATGGGTGTCTTGTTCCATAGATCAGTCTCAAGTGAATCGGTCCAAAAATCACACAAATCTTTTCAGTCAACTCCCACCCACCCACCGGCCTCTTGTTCTCACACATTCTTGTACTTTAAAGGAATACTCACCTCATCTTATAATAGGTGTTCAGGTGATACAACATGCCACATTTAAACTATGCATGACATGTTCAGTTTTTTATCATACCGTTCACATTTTAATAGCTAAATGTCGATACGTTTCTCCAGTCATGAAGGCTTCCATGATTTACTTTATAGATTGCTGGTTATCCATCTGTCAAATCGCATCTCCTCCTTGATGCTTTGACCGATTGCAACCAAATTTGGTGGGAAGGATTCTATGGTCCTAGGCTCCAGAGCTTCTATTCAGATTTTTCGACTGATCAATTTCTTTGCGTGTAAATTTTAGATTGTATGAAGAATTTATGGAAAATTGTCAAAATGCATCTCCTCCTTAGCCACTGGCTGGATTTCAAACGAATTTGGCTAGATCCACCCTTTGCTGGTCCATTTCAGAACTTCGCTTGGTTAATTTGTTGGGTGAAAATTTTAGATTTTATGAAAAATATATGAGAAATTGTCAAACATGTAAAAATGCATCTTCTCCTTATCTACTGGGTGTATTTCAACTGAATTTGTCTGGGAGATCCTATAATGGTGGTATACTTCAGAACTTCTATTCAGAATTTTAAACACTACTCATCCTTAATCCATGGCCAAATATTAAGCATATTTGGCCAGAAGTACCCCTACGGTAATAGTTTCTAGAACTATCATTCAGAATTTCTATTGGTCGGTTCTTTAAGCAGCCATCTTGAATTTTCATAACCTATGAAAATCCTACAGGAAATGAATGGGAATAGTTTTAAATTGGTCGATTTGGTATTTACTATTTTTATAAACACATTTAAAGATCTCTGAAAACCGTGTGCTAAGAATATAGGTCAAATTTAGTTAATCCTATTAGAACCAAAATAAACCATTGAGCCAGAACATTATTTAGGTATTATTATTATTATTATTATTATTATTATTATTATTATTATTATTATTATTATTATTATTGTTATTATTATTATTATTATTATTATTATTATTATTATTATTATAAGCCAATTTGAGAAAGAAATTCTCTAAAAGCAACCTGTATAGCATGCAGTCTCAGTATTAGGCAGTTGAGCGACAAGTCCCTCTGGCCTTCTGTTTAACACTCACATCAATGACCCATATTCCATTGATCCGCCTATGTGATGTAAGAAATATTCAGTTGGATACTTTGAAACTTCTCTCATGGGAACAAATGTTTCTAATAGAAGCAACAACCAACATGCATAGCTTTGATGAATGCAAATTATCCATGGGCTAGTGCGTCGTCGTGTGGCATTAAATAGGCGTAAGGCAACGTCCAACATTGGCTTATTAGCTTATGTCTTAGGTAATATGGGTGAGGGGGTGGGGTTTTTGGGGGGTGGGGGCGGGGGGCGGGGGGCGGTGTGTGAGTGTGTGAGTGTGAGTATGTGTGTGTCTGTGTGTGTGTGTGTGTGTGTGTGTGTGTGTGCGTGCGTGCGTGCGTGCGTGCGTGCGTGCGTGTATGTGCGTGCGTGCGTGCGTGCGTGCGTGCGTGCGTGCGTGCGTGCGTGCGTGCGTGCGTGCGTGCGTGCGTGCGTGCGTGCGTGCGTGCGTGCGTGTGTGTACATAAAATGATTAATTGATACTTGCCATTCAGTAGTAACTGTGTTAATTGATATTTACTATTCAGTAGTAAAAGGGTTAATTGTGCCTTGAAATTCAGCGGTAACAGGCGTACTTGCGCCTTGTAATTTAGTCGTAAACGGTTAATTGAAACTTGTAATTCAGCCGTAAAATGTTTAATTGACATGTGTAATTCAGTAGTAAAAGGGTTAATTATACTTTGCATTTCAGCAGAAAAAGGGTTAATGGAAGCTTGCCATTCAGCAGTAAATAGTTTACTGGAAACTTGCTTTTCAGCAACAGTTACGGGGTTAATGGAGGCCTGTAATTCAGCTTGACCTAACCTTGCAAATTCTCAGCCATGAGAAAATTTCCTCAAATCAACATCATGTTCCAGATTCTCAGCCATGAGGAAATTTCCTCAAATCGAATTCATTTTACAAGTTCTCAGCTATGAGGAACTTTCTCAAATCGACAGCATTTTGCAAATTCCCAGCCATGAGGAAATTTCCTCAAATCCACAACATATTGCAAATTCTCAGCCATGAAGAAATTTCCTCAAATTGACTTCATTTAACAAATTCTCAGCCATGAGGAAATTTCCTCAAATCGCATTTTGCAAATTCTCAGCCATGAGGAAATTTCTTCATAAAGCCCTCTCCAAAGTCAAAGTCAAAATGAGGAAATTTCATCAAATTGACTTCATTTTACAAATTCTCAGCCCTGAGGAAATTTCTTCAAATCGACAGCCTTTTACAAATTCTCAGCCATGAGGAAATTTCCTCAAATCAACAGCATTTTGTAAATTCTGAGCTATGAGGAAATTTCCTCAAACTGATTTCATTTTACAAATCCTCAGCCATGAGGAAATTTCCTCAAATTGACTTCATTTAACAAATTCTCAGCCATGAGGATATTTCCTCAAATCGCATTTTGCAAATTCTGAGCTATGAGGAAATTTCCTCAACTAGACATCATTTTCCAAATAGTCAGCCATGATGAAATTTCCTCAACTGGACATCAATTTGCAAATTTTCACCCATGAGGCAATTTCCTCATAACGACTTCACTCCAAAATCAAAATGAGGAAATTTCCTCAAATTGACTTCATTTTACAAATTCTCAGCGATTGAGGAAATTTCCTCAACTAGACATCATTTTCCCAAATTCTCAGCCATGAGGACGTTTCCTCAACTAGACATCAATTTGCAAATTCTCAGCCATGAGGAAATTTCCTCATAAAGACTTCACGCCCCAAAATCAAAGTCAAAATGAGGAAATTTCCTCAAATTGACTTAATTTTCAAAATTCTCAGCCATGAGGAAATTTCCTCTACATGACATCAATTGGCAAATTCACAGCCATGAGGAAATTTCCTCATAAAGACTTCATTCTCCGAAATCAAAGTCAAAATGAGGAAATTTCCTCGCATCGAGACTAGAATTAGTGAAATTGAAGTCTTTAGAGGAATGAAATTCCAGAAATTGATACCATAAGGTCTAGCTTTACTGAATATTGAGCCAAAAAAAGGGAATTGGGATTTTCCCTTTTTATTTTGGATTGTGTTAAGTGTGGTCACTAAATACAGGTAAGATATCATGTCCGCATTGATTAACTATTGAATTTTGATAATGGAAAGCAGATTATCTGCCTAAGCAGAATGTTTATCGGTTTTATGTTATATCTCGATATTTCAGTGTCAGCACAATCATATCGATAGGACTAATGGTATAACTATGATACCAGTATTGGATTTAATATCTGTATTTATATCGTGAAGGCCTACCTGGGTGTACTAGAACTATCAACACTGATGCAATGGTTGTACGTTTTAAACAGTCTATTTTAGGCTTGCGTGATTATTGCTTTGAGTGACCGTGATCGATTATTTAAGAATAATCGTGATTAATCGTTTAATTAGCTTGGGTACTAATTACCGAGACATAATAACAAAGGTATATATGAATTACGAAAGCTGCAATGGTATTTAGAAATTCCAATTTGCAGGCCAAGAGAAGACAATTTTTGAAAATGTACCACTGGAATGCCTGACTTGAGCCAGTCATTCCATTGACACATTTTCAGAAATAGTCTCCTCTTGGCCTGCAAATGGACATACATCCACTGACCAAAATGACAATGCGCGGGAGTGATCGCATTAAAGAGTAATTAAATCACAGGTTTTGAAATATTTTATGCAGTAGAAATTATTCACGATTATTCGATTATTTAATTTTTTATCATATAAATTAATGATTTAAAGAATAATCGCCATTTTCGATTTAATCGCGTAATCGCGCAAGTCTACTTTATTTTTATAATGAGATAATGTGAATGTGATGCATTTTGTAATTAACCCTTTAAACCATTGAATTTATTCAAAAAAATTTCAATTTTATCATAGAAAATATCCCTAGTGCAGACCTAGAGAAGACTATTTTTGAAAATTTACCACTGGAATGAGTGGCTCGGTTATCAAGCTTGACTGGCTGGCTCGGTTATCGAGCCAGTCATTCCAGTGGTAAATTTTCAAAAATAGTCTTCTCTAAGTCTCCAAATGGACATTTATCAAGACCACTGCAAAAGCCATTTTTGGCTGATAATGAGTGTTAAAGGGTTAAGTTGGTTTTAACAAGCTTTCATACAATGTACATGTAGCAGGCCATGATGAAACACATGTGGCTGAATAACCAAGACAAGGTCATTTTAGTATTTCAGATATCTATTTGCTATGCAAATACATGTACATGTTTGCTTTCTCCATTGTAATGGTTTTTTACTGTCCCTTCACTCAATAGAGTGATGTATGACATATGTATGTCTGTCTGTCTGTCTGTCTGTCCATGGCTGTCTCTTGGAAAATGCTGATCTAATTTGACTAAAATCTTAGCACTGTCTTGTATACTCTTCAGACAATCCGGTAAATAAGAATTCTCCAACTTTAATTTGTTTCTGAGCCAGAATAGAATAGAGGCTAAGTTGCAATCTTTGATTATTATTTACTTATTTTTTAATAGGTGCTGTATTATCAGCCTTGATATTGGTCCTTGGTATGCTTATTATTGAGTAGTGTATTATTAGCTTTGATATTGGGCCTTGGTATACTTATTATTGAGTAGTGTATTATTAGCTTTGATATTGGGCCTTGGTATACTTATTATTGAGTAGGTGCCGTATTATTAGCTTTGATATTGGTCCTTAGTATACTTATTATTGAGTAGGTGCTGTATTATTAGCTTTGATATTGGGCTTGGTATACTTATTATTGAGTAGGTGCTGTATTATTAGCTTTGATATTGGGCCTTGGTGTACTTATTATTGAGTAGGTGCTGTATTATTAGCTTTGATATTGTGCCTTGGTATACTTATTATTGAGTAGTGTATTATTAGCTTTGATATTGGGCCTTGGTATACTTATTATTGAGTAGTGTAATATTAGCTTTGATATTGGGCCTTGGTGTAATTTTATTGAGTAGGTGCCGTATTATTAGCTTTGATATTGGTCCTTGGTATACTTATTATTGAGTAGGTGCTGTGTTATTAGCTTTGATATTGGGCCTTGGTATACTTGTTATTGTGTGGTGTTTTATTAGCTTTGATATTGGGCCTTGGTGTACTTATTATTGAGTAGGTGCCGTATTATTAGCTTTGATATTGGTCCTTAGTATACTTATTATTGAGTAGGTGCTGTATTATTAGCTTTGATATTGGGCTTGGTATACTTATTATTGAGTAGTGTATTATTAGCTTTGATATTGGGCCTTGGCGTACTTATTATTGAGTAGGTGCTGTATTATTAGCTTTGATATTAGGCCTTGGTATAATTATTGTTGAGTGGTGTATTATTAGCTTTGATATTGGGCCTTGGTATACTTATTATTGAGTAGTGTATTATTAGCTTTGATATTGGGCCTTGGTATACGTATTATTTAGTAGGTGCTGTATTATTAGCCTTGATATTGGGCCTTGGTATACTTATTATTGAGTAGTGTATTATTAGCTTTGATATTGGGCCTTGGTATACTTATTATTGAGTAGGTGCTGTATTATTAGCTTTGATATTGGGCCTTGGTATACTTATTATTGAGTAGGTGCTGTATTATTAGCTTTGATATTGGGCCTTGGTATATTTATTATTGAGTAGGTGCTGTATTATTAGCTTTGATATTGGTCCTTGGTATACTTATTATTGAGTAGGTGCTGTATTATTAGCTTTGATATTGGGCCGTGGTTTACTTATTATTGAGTAGTGTATTATTGAATTTGATATTGGTCCTTGGTATACTTATTATTGAGTAGTGTATTATTAGCTTTGATATTGGGCCTTGGTATACTTATTATTGAGTAGGTGCTGTATTATTAGCTTTGATATTGGTCCTTTGTATACTTTTTATTGAGTAGTGTATTATTAGCTTTGATATTGGTCCTTGGTATACTTATTATTGAGTAGGTGCTGTATTATTAGCTTTGATATTGGTCCTTGGTATACTTATTATTGAGTAGGTGCTGTATTATTAGCTTTGATATTGGGCCTTGGTATACTTATTATTGAGTAGGTGCTGTATTATTAGCTTTGATATTGGTCCTTGGTATACTTATTATTGAGTAGGTGCTGTATTATTAGCTTTGATATTGGTCCTTGGTATACTTATTATTGTGTAGTGTGTTATGAGCTTTGATATTGGGCCGTGGTGTACTTATTATTGAGTAGGTGCTGTATTATTAGCTTTGATATTGGGCCTTGGTATACTTAATATTGAGTAGTGTATTATTAGCTTTGATATTGGGCCTTGGTGTACTTATTATTGAGTAGTGTATTATTAGCTTTCATATTGGGCCTTGGTATACGTATTATTGAGTAGGTGCTGTATTATTAGCTTTGATATTGGGCCTTGGTATACTTATTATTGAGTAGGTGCTGTATTATTAGCTTTGATATTGGGCCTTGGTATACTTATTATTGAGTAGGTGCTGTATTATTAGCTTTGATATTGGGCCTTGGTATACTTATTATAGAGTAGGTGTCGTATTATTAGCTTTGATATTGGGCCTTGGTATACTTATTATTGAGTAGTGTTTTATTAGCTTTGATATTGGTCCTTGGTATACTTATTATTGAGTAGTGTATTATTAGCTTTGATATTGGTCCTTGGTATACTTATTATTGAGTAGGCGCTGTATTATTAGCTTTGATATTGGGCCTTGGAATAATTGTTATTGAGTAGGGTATAATTAGCTTTGATATTGGGCCTTGGTATACTTATTATTGAGTAGGTGCTGTATTATTAGCTTTGATATTGGTCCTTGGTATACTTATTATTGAGTAGGTGCTGTATTATTAGCTTTGATATTGGTCCTTGGTATACTTATTATTGAGTAGGTGCTGTATTATTAGCTTTGATATTGGGCCGTGGTATATTTATTATTGAGTAGTGTATTATTAGCTTTGATATTGGGCCTTGGTATACTTATTATTGAGTAGTGTATTATTAGCTTTGATATTGGGCCTTGGCGTACTTATTATTGAGTAGGTGCTGTATTATTAGCTTTGATATTAGGCCTTGGTATAATTATTATTGAGTGGTGTATTATTAGCTTTGATATTGGGCCTTGGTATACTTATTATTGAGTAGTGTATTATTAGCTTTGATATTGGGCCATGGTATACTTATTATTGTGTAGGTGCTGTATTATTAGCTTTGATATTGGGCCTTGGTATACTTATTATTGAGTAGGTGCTGTATTATTAGCTTTGATATTGGGCCTTGGTATACTTATTATTGAGTAGGTGCTGCATTATTATCTTTGATATTGGGCCTTGGTATACTTATTATTGAGTATTGTATTATTAGGTTTGATATTGGGCCTTGGCGTACTTATTATTGAGTAGGTGCTGTATTATTAGCTTTGATATTGGGCCTTGGTATAATTATTATTGAGTAGTGTATTATTAGCTTTGATATTGGTCCTTGGTATACTTATTATTAAGTAGTGTATTATTAGCTTTGATATTGGGCCTTGGTATACTTATTATTGAGTAGGTGCTGCATTATTAGCTTTGATATTGGGCCTTGGTATACTTATTATTGAGTATTGTATTATTAGCTTTGATATTGGGCCTTGGCGTACTTATTATTGAGTAGGTGCTGTATTATTAGCTTTGATATTGGGCCGTGGTTTACTTATTATTGAGTAGTGTATTATTGGCTTTGATATTGGGCCTTGGTATACTTATTATTGAGTAGTGTATTATTAGCTTTGATATTGGGCCTTGGTATACTTATTATTGAGTAGGTGCTGTATTATTAGCTTTGATATTGGGCCTTGGTGTACTTATTATTGAGTAGAGTATTAGTAGCTTTGATATTGGGCCTTGGTATACTTATTATTGAGTAGGTGCTGTATTATTAGCTTTGATATTGTGCCTTGGTATACTTATTATAGAGTAGGTGTCGTATTATTAGCTTTGATATTGGGCCTTGGTATACTTATTATAGAGTAGGTGTCGTATTATTAGCTTTGATATTGGGCCTTGGTATACTTATTATGGTGTAGTGTTTTATTAGCTTTGATATTGGGCCTTGGTATACTTATTATTGAGTAGTGTATTATTAGCTTTGATATTGGTCCTTGGTATACTTATTATTGAGTAGTTGCTGTATTATTAGCTTTGATCTTGGGCCTTGGTATACTTATTATTGAGTAGTGTATTAGTAGCTTTTATAATGGTCATTGGTATACTTATTATTGTGTACGTGCTGTATTATTAGCTTTGATATTGGGCCTTGGTATACTTATTATTGAGTAGGTGCTGTATTATTAGCTTTGATATTGGTCCTTGGTATACTTCTTATTGAGTAGGCGCTGTATTATTAGCTTTGATATTGGGCCGTGGAATACCCATTATTGAGTAGGTGCTGTATGATTAGCTTTCATATTGGGCCTTGGTATACTTATTATAGAGTAGTGTATTATTAGCTTTGATATTGGTCCTTGGTATACTTATTATTGAGTAGGTGCTGTATTATTAGCTTTGATATTGGGCCTTGGTAGACTTATTATTGAGTAGTGTATTATTAGCTTTGACATTGGTCCTTGGTATACTTATTATTGGGTAGGTGCTGTATTATTAGCTTTGATATTGGGCCTTGGTATACTTCTTATTGAGTAGGCACTGTATTATCAGCTTTGATATTGGGCCGTGGAATACCCATTATTGAGTAGGTGCTGTATGATTAGCTTTGATATTGGGCCTTGGTATACTTATTATAGAGTAGGTGTCGTATTATTAGCTTTGATATTGGGCCTTGGTATACTTATTATGGTGTAGTGTTTTATTAGCTTTGATATTGGGCCTTGGTATACTTATTATTGAGTAGGCGCTGTATTATTAGCTTTGATATTGGGCCTTGGAATAATTGTTATTGAGTAGGGTATTATTAGCTTTGATATTGGGCCTTGGTATACTTATTATTGAGTAGGTGCTGTATTATTAGCTTTGATATTGGTCCTTGGTATACTTATTATTGAGTAGGTGCTGTATTATTAGCTTTGATATTGGTCCTTGGTATACTTATTATTGAGTAGGTGCTGTATTATTAGCTTTGATATTGGGCCGTGGTATACTTATTATTGAGTAGTGTATTATTAGCTTTGATATTGGGCCTTGGTATACTTATTATTGAGTAGTGTATTATTAGCTTTGAGATTGGGCCTTGGCGTACTTATTATTGAGTAGGTGCTGTATTATTAGATTTGGTATTGGGCCGTGGTTTACTTATTATTGAGTAGTGTATTATTACCTTTGATATTGGGCCATGGTATACTTAATATTGGATAGGTGCTGTATTATTAGCTTTGATATTGGGCCTTGGTATAATTATTATTGAGTAGGTGCTGTATTATTAGCTTTGATATTTGTCCTTGGTATACTTATTATTTGGTAGGTGCTATATTATTAGCTTTGATATAGGGCCTTGGTATACTTATTATTGAGTAGTGTATTATTAGCTTTGATATTGGGCCTTGGTATACTTATTATTGAATAGGTGCTGTATTATTAGCTTTGATATTGGTCCTTGGTATACTTCTTATTGAGTATGCACTGTATTATTAGCTTTGATATTGGGCCGTGGCATACCCATTATTGAGTAGGTGCTGTATTATTAGCTTTGATATTGGGCCATGGTATACTTATTATTGAGTAGGTGCCGTATTATTAGCTTTGATATTGGGCCTTGATATACTTATTATTGAGTAGTGTATTATTAGCCTTGATATTGGTCCTTGGGATACTTATTATTGAGTAGGTGCTGTATTATTAGCTTTGATATTGGTCCTTGGTATACTTATTATTGAGTAGGTGCTGTATTATTAGCTTTGATATTGGGCCTTGGAATAATTGTTATTGAGTAGGGTATTATTAGCTTTGATATTGGGCCTTGGTATACTTATTATTGAGTAGGTGCTGTGCATATTAGCTGTGATATTGGTCCTTGGTATACGTATTATTGAGTAGGTGCTGTATTATTAGCTTTGATATTGGTCCTTGGTATACTTATTATTGAGTAGGTGCTGTATTATTAGCTTTGATATTGGGCCTTGGTATACTTATTATGGTGTAGTGTTTTATTAGCTTTGATAATGGTCCTTGGTATACTTATTATTGAGTAGTGTATTATTAGCTTTGATATTGGGCCTTGGTATACTTATTATTGAGTAGGTGCTGTATTATTAGCTTTGATATTGGGCCGTGGAATACCCATTATTGAGTAGGTGCTGTATTATTAGCTTTGATATTGGGCCTTGGTATACTTATTATAGAGTAGGTGCCGTATTATTAGCTTTGATATTGGGCCCTGGTATACTTATTATTGTGTAGCGTTTTATTAGATTTGATATTGGGCCTTGGTATACTTATTATTGAGTAGTGTATTATTAGGTTTGATATTGGTCCTTGGTATACTTATTATTGAGTAGGTGCTGTATTATTAGCTTTGATATTGGGCCTTGGAATAATTGTTATTGAGTAGGGTATAATTAGCTTTGATATTGGGCCTTGGTATACTTATTATTGAGTAGGTGCTGTATTATTAGCTTTGATATTGGGCCTTGGAATAATTGTTATTGAGTAGGGTATAATTAGCTTTGATATTGGACCTTGGTGTACTTATTATTAAGTAGGTGCTGTATTATTAGCTTTGATATTGGTCCTTGGTATACGTATTATTGGGTAGGTGCTGTATCATTAGCTTTGATATTAGTCCTTTGTATACTTATTATTGAGTAGTGTATTATTAGCTTTGATATTGGGCCTTGGTGTACTTATTATTGAGTAGGTGCTGTTTTATTAGCTTTGATATTGGGCCTTGGTATACTTATTATTGAGTAGTGTATTATTAGCTTTGATATTGGGCCTTGGTATACTTATTATTGAGTAGTGTATTACTAGCTTTGATATTGGGCCTTGGTATACTTATTATTGAGTAGGTGTTGCATTATTAGCTTTGATATTGTTCCTTGGTACACTTATTATTGAATATTGTATTATTAGCTTGATATTGGGCCTTGGCGTACTTATTATTGAGTAGGTGCTGTATTATTAGCTTTTGTATTGGGCCGTGGTTTACTTATTATTGAGTAGTGTATTATTAGCTTTGATATTGGGCCTTGGTATACTTATTATTGAGTAGTGTATTATTAGCTTTGATATTGGGCCTTGGTATACTTATTATTGGGTAGGTGCTATATGATTAGCTTTGATATTGGGCCTTGGTTTACTTATTATTGAGTAGTGTATTAGTTAGCTTTGATATTGGGCCTTGGTATACTTATTATTGAGTAGGTGTTGTATTAATAGCTTTGATATTGGTCCTTTGTATACTTATAATTGAGTAGTGTATTATTAGCTTTGATATTGGTCCTTGGTATACTTATTATTGTGTTGTGTATTATTAGCTTTGATATTGGTCCTTGGTATACTTATTATTGATAGGTGCTGTATTATTAGCTTTGATATTGGGCCTTGGTATACTTAATATTGAGTAGTGTATCATTAGCTTTGATATTAGGCCTTGGTATACTTATTATTGCGTAGGTGCTGTATTATTAGCTTTGATATTGGGCCTTGGTATACTTATTATTGAGTAGTGTATTATTAGCTTTGATATTGGGCCTTGGTATACTTATTATTGAGTAGGTGCTGTATTATTAGCTTTGATATTTGGCCTTTGTATACTTATTATTGAGTAGGTGCTGTATTATTAGCTTTGATATTGGGCCTTGGTGTACTTATTATTGAGTAGAGTATTATTAGCTTTGATATTGGGCCTTGGTATACTTATTATTGAGTAGGTGCTGTATTATTAGCTTTGTTATTGGGCCTTGGTATACTTATTATAGAGTAGGTGTTGTATTATTAGCTTTGATATTGGTCCTTTGTATACTTATTATTGAGTAGTGTATTATTAGCTTTGATATTGGGCCTTGGTATACTTATTATTGAGTAGTGTATTATTAGCTTTGATATTGTTCCTTGGTATACTTATTATTGAGTATGTGCTGTTTTATTAGCTTTGATATTGGGCCTTGGTATACTTATTATTGAGTAGGTGTTGTATTATTAGCTTTGATATTGGTCCTTTGTATACTTATTATTGAGTAGTGTATTATTAGCTTTGATATTGGTCCTTGGTATACTTATTATTGAGTAGGTGCTGTATTATTAGCTTTGATATTGGGCCTTGGTATACTCAATATTGAGTAGTGTTTTATTAGCTTTGATATTGGGCCTTGGTATACTTATTATTGTGTAGTGTTTTATTAGCTTTGATATTGGGCCTTGCTATACTTATTATTGAGTAGTGAATTATTAGCTTTGATATTGGTCCTTGGTATACTTATTATTGAGTAGGTGCTGTATTATTAGCTTTGATATTGGGCCTTGGTATACTTATTATTGAGTAGTGTATTATTAGCTTTGATATTGGTCCTTGGTATACTTATTATTGAGTAGGTGCTGTATTATTAGCTTTGATATTGTTCCTTGGTATACTTATTATTGAGTAGGTGCTGTTTTATTAGCTTTGATATTGGGCCTTGGTATACTTATTATTGAGTAGGTGTTGTATTATTAACTTTGATATTGGTCCTTTGTATACTTATTATTGAGTAGTGTATTATTAGCTTTGATATTGGTCCTTGGTATACTTATTATTGTGTAGTGTATTATTACCTTTGATATTGGTCCCTGGTATACTTATTATTGAGTAGGTGCTGTATTATTAGCTTTGATATTGGGCCTTGGTATACTTAATATTGAGTAGTGTTTTATTAGCTTTGATATTGGGCCTTGGTATACTTATTATTGAGTAGTGTATTATTAGCTTTGATATTGGTCCTTGGTATACTGATTATTGAGTAGGTGCTGTATTATTAGCTTTGATATTGGGCCTTGGTATACTTATTATTGAGTAGTGTATTATTAGCTTTGATATTGGGCCTTGGTATACTTATTATTGAGTAGTGTATTATTAGCTTTGATATTGGGCCTTGGTATACTTATTATTGAGTAGGTGTTGCATTATTAGCTTTGATATTGTGCCTTGGTACACTTATTATTGAATATTGTATTATTAGCTTTGATATTGGGCCTTGGCGTACTTATTATTGAGTAGGTGCTGTATTATTAGCTTTGATATTGGGCCTTGGTATACTTATTATTGAGTAGTGTATTATTAGCTTTGATATTGGGCCTTGGTATACTTATTATTGAGTAGGTGCTGTATTATTAGCTTTGATATTGGGCCTTTGTATACTTATTATTGAGTAGGTGCTGTATTATTAGCTTTGATATTGGGCCTTGGTGTACTTATTATTGAGTAGAGTATTATTAGCTTTGATATTGGGCCTTGGTATACTTACTATTGAGTAGGTGCTGTATTTTAGCTTTGTTATTGGGCCTTGGTATACTTATTATAGAGTAGGTGTTGTATTATTAGCTTTGATATTGGTCCTTTGTATACTTATTATTGAGTAGTGTATTATTAGCTTTGATATTGGGCCTTGGTATACTTATTATTGAGTAGTGTATTATTAGCTTTGATATTGTTCCTTGGTATACTTATTATTGAGTATGTGCTGTTTTATTAGCTTTGATATTGGGCCTTGGTATACTTATTATTGAGTAGGTGTTGTATTATTAGCTTTGATATTGGTCCTTTGTATACTTATTATTGAGTAGTGTATTATTAGCTTTGATATTGGTCCTTGGTATACTTATTATTGAGTAGGTGCTGTATTATTAGCTTTGATATTGGGCCTTGGTATACTCAATATTGAGTAGTGTTTTATTAGCTTTGATATTGGGCCTTGGTATACTTATTATTGTGTAGTGTTTTATTAGCTTTGATATTGGGCCTTGCTATACTTATTATTGAGTAGTGTATTATTAGCTTTGATATTGGTCCTTTGTATACTTATTATTGAGTAGGTGCTGTATTATTAGCTTTGATATTGGGCCTTGGTATACTTATTATTGAGTAGGTGTTGTATTATTAGCTTTGATATTGGTCCTTTGTATACTTATTATTGAGTAGTGTATTATTAGCTTTGATATTGGTCCTTGGTATACTTATTATTGTGTAGTGTATTATTACCTTTGATATTGGTCCTTGGTATACTTATTATTGAGTAGGTGCTGTATTATTAGCTTTGATATTGGGCCTTGGTATACTCAATATTGAGTAGTGTTTTATTAGCTTTGATATTGGGCCTTGGTATACTTATTATTGTGTAGTGTTTTATTAGCTTTGATATTGGGCCTTGCTATACTTATTATTGAGTAGTGAATTATTAGCTTTAATATTGGTCCTTGGTATACTTATTATTGAGTAGGTGCTGTATTATTAGCTTTGATATTGGGCCTTGGTATACTTATTATTGAGTAGTGTATTATTAGCTTTGATATTGGTCCTTGGTATACTTATTATTGAGTAGGTGCTGTATTATTAGCTTTGATATTGTTCCTTGGTATACTTATTATTGAGTAGGTGCTGTTTTATTAGCTTTGATATTGGGCCTTGGTATACTTATTATTGAGTAGGTGTTGTATTATTAACTTTGATATTGGTCCTTTGTATACTTATTATTGAGTAGTGTATTATTAGCTTTGATATTGGTCCTTGGTATACTTATTATTGTGTAGTGTATTATTAGCCTTTGATATTGGTCCCTGGTATACTTATTATTGAGTAGGTGCTGTATTATTAGCTTTGATATTGGGCCTTGGTATACTTAATATTGAGTAGTGTTTTATTAGCTTTGATATTGGGCCTTGGTATACTTATTATTGAGTAGTGTATTATTAGCTTTGATATTGGTCCTTGGTATACTTATTATTGAGTAGGTGCTGTATTATTAGCTTTGATATTGGGCCTTGGTATACTTATTATTGAGTAGTGTATTATTAGCTTTGATATTGGGCCTTGGTATACTTATTATTGAGTAGTGTATTATTAGCTTTGATATTGGGCCTTGGTATACTTATTATTGAGTAGGTGTTGCATTATTAGCTTTGATATTGTGCCTTGGTACACTTATTATTGAATATTGTATTATTAGCTTTGATATTGGGCCTTGGCGTACTTATTATTGAGTAGGTGCTGTATTATTAGCTTTGATATTGGGCCTTGGTATACTTATTATTGAGTAGTGTATTATTAGCTTTGATATTGGGCCTTGGTATACTTATTATTGAGTAGGTGCTGTATTATTAGCTTTGATATTGGGCCTTTGTATACTTATTATTGAGTAGGTGCTGTATTATTAGCTTTGATATTGGGCCTTGGTGTACTTATTATTGAGTAGAGTATTATTAGCTTTGATATTGGGCCTTGGTATACTTACTATTGAGTAGGTGCTGTATTTTAGCTTTGTTATTGGGCCTTGGTATACTTATTATAGAGTAGGTGTTGTATTATTAGCTTTGATATTGGTCCTTTGTATACTTATTATTGAGTAGTGTATTATTAGCTTTGATATTGGGCCTTGGTATACTTATTATTGAGTAGTGTATTATTAGCTTTGATATTGTTCCTTGGTATACTTATTATTGAGTATGTGCTGTATTATTAGCTTTGATATTGGGCCTTGGTATACTTATTATTGAGTAGGTGTTGTATTATTAGCTTTGATATTGGTCCTTTGTATACTTATTATTGAGTAGTGTATTATTAGCTTTGATATTGGTCCTTGGTATACTTATTATTGAGTAGGTGCTGTATTATTAGCTTTGATATTGGGCCTTGGTATACTCAATATTGAGTAGTGTTTTATTAGCTTTGATATTGGGCCTTGGTATACTTATTATTGTGTAGTGTTTTATTAGCTTTGATATTGGGCCTTGCTATACTTATTATTGAGTAGTGTATTATTAGCTTTGATATTGGTCCTTTGTATACTTATTATTGAGTAGGTGCTGTATTATTAGCTTTGATATTGGGCCTTGGTATACTTATTATTGAGTAGGTGTTGTATTATTAACTTTGATATTGGTCCTTTGTATACTTATTATTGAGTAGTGTATTATTAGCTTTGATATTGGTCCTTGGTATACTTATTATTGTGTAGTGTATTATTACCTTTGATATTGGTCCTTGGTATACTTATTATTGAGTAGGTGCTGTATTATTAGCTTTGATATTGGGCCTTGGTATACTTAATATTGAGTAGTGTTTTATTAGCTTTGATATTGGGCCTTGGTATACTTATTATTGAGTAGTGTATTATTAGCTTTGATATTGGTCCTTGGTATACCTATTATTGAGTAGGTGCTGTATTATTAGCTTTGATATTGGGCCTTGGTATACTTATTATTGAGTAGTGTATTATTAGCTTTGATATTGGGCCTTGGTATACTTATTATTGAGTAGTGTATTATTAGCTTTGATATTGGGCCTTGGTATACTTATTATTGAGTAGGTGTTGCATTATTAGCTTTGATATTGTTCCTTGGTATACTTATTATTGAGTAGGTGCTGTTTTATTAGCTTTGATATTGGGCCTTGGTATACTTATTATTGAGTAGGTGTTGTATTATTAACTTTGATATTGGTCCTTTGTATACTTATTATTGAGTAGTGTATTATTAGCTTTGATATTGGTCCTTGGTATACTTATTATTGTGTAGTGTATTATTACCTTTGATATTGGTCCCTGGTATACTTATTATTGAGTAGGTGCTGTATTATTAGCTTTGATATTGGGCCTTGGTATACTTAATATTGAGTAGTGTTTTATTAGCTTTGATATTGGGCCTTGGTATACTTATTATTGAGTAGTGTATTATTAGCTTTGATATTGGTCCTTGGTATACTGATTATTGAGTAGGTGCTGTATTATTAGCTTTGATATTGGGCCTTGGTATACTTATTATTGAGTAGTGTATTATTAGCTTTGATATTGGGCCTTGGTATACTTATTATTGAGTAGTGTATTATTAGCTTTGATATTGGGCCTTGGTATACTTATTATTGAGTAGGTGTTGCATTATTAGCTTTGATATTGTGCCTTGGTACACTTATTATTGAATATTGTATTATTAGCTTTGATATTGGGCCTTGGCGTACTTATTATTGAGTAGGTGCTGTATTATTAGCTTTGATATTGGGCCTTGGTATACTTATTATTGAGTAGTGTATTATTAGCTTTGATATTGGGCCTTGGTATACTTATTATTGAGTAGGTGCTGTATTATTAGCTTTGATATTGGGCCTTTGTATACTTATTATTGAGCAGGTGCTGTATTATTAGATTTGATATTGGGCCTTGGTGTACTTATTATTGAGTAGAGTATTATTAGCTTTGATATTGGGCCTTGGTATACTTACTATTGAGTAGGTGCTGTATTTTAGCTTTGTTATTGGGCCTTGGTATACTTATTATAGAGTAGGTGTTGTATTATTAGCTTTGATATTGGTCCTTTGTATACTTATTATTGAGTAGTGTATTATTAGCTTTGATATTGGGCCTTGGTATACTTATTATTGAGTAGTGTATTATTAGCTTTGATATTGTTCCTTGGTATACTTATTATTGAGTATGTGCTGTTTTATTAGCTTTGATATTGGGCCTTGGTATACTTATTATTGAGTAGGTGTTGTATTATTAGCTTTGATATTGGTCCTTTGTATACTTATTATTGAGTAGTGTATTATTAGCTTTGATATTGGTCCTTGGTATACTTATTATTGAGTAGGTGCTGTATTATTAGCTTTGATATTGGGCCTTGGTATACTCAATATTGAGTAGTGTTTTATTAGCTTTGATATTGGGCCTTGGTATACTTATTATTGTGTAGTGTTTTATTAGCTTTGATATTGGGCCTTGCTATACTTATTATTGAGTAGTGTATTATTAGCTTTGATATTGGTCCTTTGTATACTTATTATTGAGTAGGTGCTGTATTATTAGCTTTGATATTGGGCCTTGGTATACTTATTATTGAGTAGGTGTTGTATTATTAACTTTGATATTGGTCCTTTGTATACTTATTATTGAGTAGTGTATTATTAGCTTTGATATTGGTCCTTGGTATACTTATTATTGTGTAGTGTATTATTACCTTTGATATTGGTCCTTGGTATACTTATTATTGAGTAGGTGCTGTATTATTAGCTTTGATATTGGGCCTTGGTATACTTAATATTGAGTAGTGTTTTATTAGCTTTGATATTGGGCCTTGGTATACTTATTATTGAGTAGTGTATTATTAGCTTTGATATTGGTCCTTGGTATACCTATTATTGAGTAGGTGCTGTATTATTAGCTTTGATATTGGGCCTTGGTATACTTATTATTGAGTAGTGTATTATTAGCTTTGATATTGGGCCTTGGTATACTTATTATTGAGTAGTGTATTATTAGCTTTGATATTGGGCCTTGGTATACTTATTATTGAGTAGGTGTTGCATTATTAGCTTTGATATTGTGCCTTGGTACACTTATTATTGAATATTGTATTATTAGCTTTGATATTGGGCCTTGGCGTACTTATTATTGAGTAGGTGCTGTATTATTAGCTTTGATATTGGGCCTTGGTATACTTAATATTGAGTAGTGTTTTATTAGCTTTGATATTGGGCCTTGGTATACTTATTATTGAGTAGTGTATTATTAGCTTTGATATTGGTCCTTGGTATACCTATTATTGAGTAGGTGCTGTATTATTAGCTTTGATATTGGGCCTTGGTATACTTATTATTGAGTAGTGTATTATTAGCTTTGATATTGGGCCTTGGTATACTTATTATTGAGTAGTGTATTATTAGCTTTGATATTGGGCCTTGGTATACTTATTATTGAGTAGGTGTTGCATTATTAGCTTTGATATTGTGCCTTGGTACACTTATTATTGAATATTGTATTATTAGCTTTGATATTGGGCCTTGGTATACTTATTATTGAGTAGTGTATTATTAGCTTTGATATTGGGCCTTGGTATACTTATTATTGAGTAGGTGCTGTATTATTAGCTTTGATATTGGGCCTTTGTATACTTATTATTGAGTAGGTGCTGTATTATTAGCTTTGATATTGGGCCTTGGTGTACTTATTATTGAGTAGAGTATTATTAGCTTTGATATTGGGCCTTGGTATACTTATTATTGAGTAGGTGCTGTATTATTAGCTTTGTTATTGGGCCTTGGTATACTTATTATAGAGTAGGTGTTGTATTATTAGCTTTGATATTGGTCCTTTGTATACTTATTATTGAGTAGTGTATTATTAGCTTTGATATTGGGCCTTGGTATACTTATTATTGAGTAGTGTATTATTAGCTTTGATATTGTTCCTTGGTATACTTATTATTGAGTATGTGCTGTTTTATTAGCTTTGATATTGGCCTTGGTATACTTATTATTGAGTAGGTGTTGTATTATTAGCTTTGATATTGGTCCTTTGTATACTTATTATTGAGTAGTGTATTATTAGCTTTGATATTGGTCCTTGGTATACTTATTATTGAGTAGTGTTTTATTAGCTTTGATATTGGGCCTTGCTATACTTATTATTGAGTAGTGTATTATTAGCTTTGATATTGGTCCTTGGTATACTTATTATTGAGTAGCTGCTGTATTATTAGCTTTGATATTGGGCCTTGGTATACTTATTATTGAGTAGTGTATTATTAGCTTTGATATTGGTCCTTGGTATACTTATTATTGAGTAGGTGCTGTATTATTAGCTTTGATATTGGTCCTTGGTATACTTATTATTGAGTAGGTGCTGTATTATTAGCTTTGATATTGGGCCTTGGTATACTTATTATTGAGTAGTGTATTATTAGCTTTGATATTGGTCCTTGGTATACTTATTATTGAGTAGGTGCTGTATTATTAGCTTTGATATTGGGCCTTGGTATACTTATTATTGAGTAGGTGCTGTATTATTAGCTTTGATATTGGGCCTTGGTATACTTATTATTGAGTAGGTGTTGTATTATTAGCTTTGATATTGGTCCTTTGTATACTTATTATTGAGTAGTGTATTATTAGCTTTGATATTGGTCCTTGGTATACTTATTATTGTGTAGTGTATTATTAGCTTTGATATTGGTCCTTGGTATACTTATTATTGAGTAGGTGCTGTATTATTAGCTTTGATATTGGGCCTTGGTATACTTAATATTGAGTAGTGTTTTATTAGCTTTGATATTGGGCCTTGGTATACTTATTATTGAGTAGTGTATTATTAGCTTTGATATTGGTCCTTGGTATACTTATTATTGAGTAGGTGCTGTATTATTAGCTTTGATATTGGGCCTTGGTATACTTATTATTGAGTAGTGTATTATTAGCTTTGATATTGGGCCTTGGTATACTTATTATTGAGTAGGTGTTGCATTATTAGCTTTGATATTGTGCCTTGGTATACTTATTATTGAGTATTGTATTATTAGCTTTGATATTGGGCCTTGGCGTACTTATTATTGAGTAGGTGCTGTATTATTAGCTTTGATATTGGTCCTTTGTATACTTATTATTGAGTAGTGTATTATTAGCTTTGATATTGGGCCTTGGTATACTTATTATTGAGTAGTGTATTATTAGCTTTGATATTGGGCCTTGGTATACTTATTATTGAGTAGTGTATTATTAGCTTTGATATTGGTCCTTGGTATACTTATTATTGAGTAGGTGCTGTATTATTAGCTTTGATATTGGGCCTTGGTATACTTATTATTGAGTAGTGTATTATTAGCTTTGATATTGGGCCTTGGTATACTTATTATTGAGTAGGTGTTGCATTATTAGCTTTGATATTGTGCCTTGGTACACTTATTATTGAAGTATTGTATTATTAGCTTTGATATTGGGCCTTGGCGTACTTATTATTGAGTAGGTGCTGTATTATTAGCTTTGATATTGGTCCTTTGGTATACTTATTATTGAGTAGTGTATTATTAGCTTTGATATTGGGCCTTGGTATACTTATTATTGAGTAGTGTATTATTAGCTTTGATATTGGGCCTTGGTATACTTATTATTGAGTAGGTGCTGTATTATTAGCTTTGATATTGGGCCTTGGTATACTTATTATTGAGTAGTGTATTATTAGCTTTGATATTGGGCCTTGGTATACTTATTATTGGGTAGGTGCTATATTATTAGCTTTGATATTGGGCCTTGGTATACTTATTATTGAGTAGTGTATTATTAGCTTTGATATTGGGCCTTGGTATACTTATTATTGAGTAGGTGTTGTATTAATAGCTTTGATATTGGAACTTTGTATAGTTATTATTGAGTAGTGTATTAATAGCTTTGATATTGGTCCTAGGTATACTTATTATTGTGTGGTGTATTATTAGCTTTGATATTGGTCCTTGGTATACTTATTATTGAGTAGGTGCTGTATTATTAGCTTTGATATTGGGCCTTGGTATACTTATTATTGAGTAGTGTATTATTAGCTTTGATATTGGGCCTTGGTATACTTATTATTGAGTAGGTGCTGTATTATTAGCTTTGATATTGGGCCTTGGTATACTTATTATTGAGTAGTGTATTATTAGCTTTGATATTGGGCCTTGGTATACTTATTATTGGGTAGGTGCTGTATTATTAGCTTTGATATTGGGCATTTGGTATACTTATTATTGAGTAGGTGCTGTATTATTAGCTTTGATATTGGGCATTGGTGTACTTATTAGGGAGTAGAGTATTATTAGCTTTGATATTGGGCCTTGGTATACTTATTATTGAGTAGGTGCTGTATTATTAGCTTTGATATTGGGCCTTGGTATACTTATTATTGAGTAGTGTATTATTAGCTTTGATATTGGTCCTTGGTATACTTATTATTGAGTAGGTGCTGTATTATTAGCTTTGATATTGGGCCTTGGTATACTTATTATTGAGTAGTGTATTATTAGCTTTGATATTGGGCCTTGGTATACTTATTATTGAGTAGGTGTTGCATTATTAGCTTTGATATTGTGCCTTGGTACACTTATTATTGAATATTGTATTATTAGCTTTGATATTGGGCCTTGGCGTACTTATTATTGAGTAGGTGCTGTATTATTAGCTTTGATATTGGTCCTTTGTATACTTATTATTGAGTAGTGTATTATTAGCTTTGATATTGGGCCTTGGTATACTTATTATTGAGTAGTGTATTATTAGCTTTGATATTGGGCCTTGGTATACTTATTATTGAGTAGGTGCTGTATTATTAGCTTTGATATTGGGCCTTGGTATACTTATTATTGAGTAGTGTATTATTAGCTTTGATATTGGGCCTTGGTATACTTATTATTGGGTAGGTGCTATATTATTAGCTTTGATATTGGGCCTTGGTATACTTATTATTGAGTAGTGTATTATTAGCTTTGATATTGGGCCTTGGTATACTTATTATTGAGTAGGTGTTGTATTAATTAGCTTTGATATTGGAACTTTGTATAGTTATTATTGAGTAGTGTATTAATAGCTTTGATATTGGTCCTAGGTATACTTATTATTGTGTAGTGTATTATTAGCTTTGATATTGGTCCTTGGTATACTTATTATTGAGTAGGTGCTGTATTATTAGCTTTGATATTGGGCCTTGGTATACTTATTATTGAGTAGTGTATTATTAGCTTTGATATTGGGCCTTGGTATACTTATTATTGAGTAGGTGCTGTATTATTAGCTTTGATATTGGGCCTTGGTATACTTATTATTGAGTAGTGTATTATTAGCTTTGATATTGGGCCTTGGTATACTTATTATTGAGTAGGTGCTGTATTATTAGCTTTGATATTGGGCCTTGGTATACTTATTATTGAGTAGGTGCTGTATTATTAGCTTTGATATTGGGCATTGGTGTACTTATTATTGAGTAGAGTATTATTAGCTTTGATATTGGGCCTTGGTATACTTATTATTGAGTAGGTGCTGTATTATTAGCTTTGTTATTGGGCCTTGGTATACTTATTATAGAGTAGGTGCCGTATTATTAGCTTTGATATTGGGCCTTGGTATACTTATTATTGTGTAGTGTTTTATTAGCTTTGATATTGGGCCTTGGTATACTTATTATTGAGTTAGTGTATTATTAGCTTTGATATTGTTCCATTGGTATACTTATTATTGAGTAGGTGCTGTATTATTAGCTTTGATATTGGGCCTTGGTATACTTATTATTGAGTAGGTGTTGTATTATTAGCTTTGATATTGGTCCTTTGTATACTTATTATTGAGTAGTGTATTATTAGCTTTGATATTGGTCCTTGGTATACTTATTATTGTGTAGTGTATTATTACCTTTGATATTGGTCCTTGGTATACTTATTATTGAGTAGGTGCTGTATTATTAGCTTTGATATTGGGCCTTGGTATACTTAATATTGAGTAGTGTTTTATTAGCTTTGATATTGGGCCTTGGTATACTTATTATTGTGTAGTGTTTTATTAGCTTTGATATTGGGCCTTGGTATACTTATTATTGAGTAGTGTATTATTAGCTTTGATATTGGTCCTTGGTATACTTATTATTGAGTAGGTGCTGTATTATTAGCTTTGATATTGGGCCTTGGCGTACTTATTATTGAGTAGGTGCTGTATTATTAGCTTTGGTATTGGGCCGTGGTTTATTTATTATTGAGTAGGTGCTGTATTATTAGCTTTGATATTGGTCCTTGGTATACTTATTATTGAGTAGGCGCTGTATTATTAGCTTTGATATTGGGCCTTGGTATACTTATTATTGAGTAGGTGCTGTATTATTAGCTTTGATATTGGGCCTTGGTACTTATTATTGAGTAGTGTATTATTAGCTTTGATATTGGGCCTTGGTATACTTATTATTGAGTAGTGTATTATTAGCTTTGATATTGGGCCTTGGTATACTTATTATTGAGTAGGTGCTGTATTATTAGCTTTGATATTGGGCCTTGGTATACTTATTATTGAGTAGTGTATTATTAGCTTTGATATTGGGCCTTGGTATACTTATTATTGAGTAGGTGCTGTATTATTAGCTTTGATATTGGGCCTTGGTATACTTATTATTGAGTAGGTGCTGTATTATTAGCTTTGATATTGGGCCTTGGTATACTTATTATTGAGTAGTGTATTATTAGCTTTGATATTGGCCTTGGTATACTTATTATTGAGTAGTGTATTATTAGCTTTGATATTGGTCCTTGGTATACTTATTATTGAGTAGGTGCTGTATTATTAGCTTTGATATTGGGCCTTGGTATACTTATTATTGAGTAGTGTATTATTAGCTTTGATATTGGGCCTTGGTATACTTATTATTGAGTAGTGTATTATTAGCTTTGATATTGGTCCTTGGTATACTTATTATTGAGTAGGTGCTGTATTATTAGCTTTGATATTGGGCCTTGGTATACTTATTATTGAGTAGTGTATTATTAGCTTTGATATTGGGCCTTGGTATACTTATTATTGAGTAGTGTATTATTAGCTTTGATATTGGGCCTTGGTATACTTATTATTGAGTAGGTGCTGTATTATTAGCTTTGATATTGGGCCTTGGTATACTTATTATTGAGTAGTGTATTATTAGCTTTGATATTGGGCCTTGGTATACTTATTATTGAGTAGGTGCTGTATTATTAGCTTTGATATTGGGCCTTGGTATACTTATTATTGAGTAGTGTATTATTAGCTTTGATATTGGGCCTTGGTATACTTATTATTGAGTAGGTGCTGTATTATTAGCTTTGATATTGGGCCTTGGTATACTTATTATTGAGTAGGTGCTGTATTATTAGCTTTGATATTGGGCCTTGGTATACTTATTATTGAGTAGGTGCTGTATTATTAGCTTTGATATTGGGCCTTGGTATACTTATTATTGAGTAGGTGTTGTATTATTAGCTTTGATATTGGGCCTTTGTATACTTATTATTGAGTAGTGTATTATTAGCTTTGATATTGGGCCTTGGTATACTTATTATTGAGTAGTGTATTATTAGCTTTGATATTGGTCCTTGGTATACTTATTATTGAGTAGGTGCTGTATTATTAGCTTTGATATTGGGCCTTGGTATACTTATTATTGAGTAGTGTATTATTAGCTTTGATATTGGGCCTTGGTATACTTATTATTGAGTAGTGTATTATTAGCTTTGATATTGGGCCTTGGTATACTTATTATTGAGTAGGTGCTGTATTATTAGCTTTGATATTGGGCCTTGGTATACTTATTATTGAGTAGTGTATTATTAGCTTTGATATTGGGCCTTGGTATACTTATTATTGAGTAGTGTATTATTAGCTTTGATATTGGGCCTTGGTATACTTATTATTGAGTAGGTGCTGTATTATTAGCTTTGATATTGGGCCTTGGTATACTTATTATTGAGTAGGTGCTGTATTATTAGCTTTGATATTGGGCCTTGGTATACTTATTATTGAGTAGTGTATTATTAGCTTTGATATTGGGCCTTGGTATACTTATTATTGAGTAGGTGCTGTATTATTAGCTTTGATATTGGGCCTTGGTATACTTATTATTGAGTAGGTGCTGTATTATTAGCTTTGATATTGGGCCTTGGTATACTTATTATTGAGTAGGTGCTGTATTATTAGCTTTGATATTGGGCCTTGGTATACTTATTATTGAGTAGTGTATTATTAGCTTTGATATTGGGCCTTGGTATACTTATTATTGAGTAGTGTATTATTAGCTTTGATATTGGGCCTTGGTATACTTATTATTGAGTAGGTGCTGTATTATTAGCTTTGATATTGGGCCTTGGTATACTTATTATTGAGTAGTGCTGTATTATTAGCTTTGATATTGGGCCTTGGTATACTTATTATTGAGTAGTGTATTATTAGCTTTGATATTGGGCCTTGGTATACTTATTATTGAGTAGGTGCTGTATTATTAGCTTTGATATTGGGCCTTGGTATACTTATTATTGAGTAGTGTATTATTAGCTTTGATATTGGGCCTTGGTATACTTATTATTGAGTAGTGTATTATTAGCTTTGATATTGGGCCTTGGTATACTTATTATTGAGTAGGTGTTGCATTATTAGCTTTGATATTGGGCCTTGGTATACTTATTATTGAGTATTGTATTATTAGCTTTGATATTGGGCCTTGGCGTACTTATTATTGAGTAGGTGCTGTATTATTAGCTTTGATATTGGGCCTTGGTATACTTATTATTGAGTAGTGTATTATTAGCTTTGATATTGGGCCTTGGTATACTTATTATTGAGTAGTGTATTATTAGCTTTGATATTGGGCCTTGGTATACTTATTATTGAGTAGGTGCTGTATTATTAGCTTTGATATTGGGCCTTGGTATACTTATTATTGAGTAGTGTATTATTAGCTTTGATATTGGGCCTTGGTATACTTATTATTGAGTAGGTGCTGTATTATTAGCTTTGATATTGGGCCTTGGTATACTTATTATTGAGTAGTGTATTATTAGCTTTGATATTGGGCCTTGGTATACTTATTATTGAGTAGGTGCTGTATTATTAGCTTTGATATTGGGCCTTGGTATACTTATTATTGAGTAGTGTATTATTAGCTTTGATATTGGGCCTTGGTATACTTATTATTGAGTAGTGTATTATTAGCTTTGATATTGGGCCTTGGTATACTTATTATTGAGTAGGTGCTGTATTATTAGCTTTGATATTGGGCCTTGGTATACTTATTATTGAGTAGTGTATTATTAGCTTTGATATTGGGCCTTGGTATACTTATTATTGAGTAGGTGCTGTATTATTAGCTTTGATATTGGGCCTTGGTATACTTATTATTGAGTAGTGTATTATTAGCTTTGATATTGGGCCTTGGTATACTTATTATTGAGTAGGTGCTGTATTATTAGCTTTGATATTGGGCCTTGGTATACTTATTATTGAGTAGGTGCTGTATTATTAGCTTTGATATTGGGCCTTGGTGTACTTATTATTGAGTAGAGTATTATTAGCTTTGATATTGGGCCTTGGTATACTTATTATTGAGTAGGTGCTGTATTATTAGCTTTGATATTGGGCCTTGGTATACTTATTATAGAGTAGGTGCCGTATTATTAGCTTTGATATTGGGCCTTGGTATACTTATTATTGAGTAGTGTATTATTAGCTTTGATATTGGGCCTTGGTATACTTATTATTGAGTAGGTGCTGTATTATTAGCTTTGATATTGGGCCTTGGTATACTTATTATTGAGTAGTGTATTATTAGCTTTGATATTGGGCCTTGGTATACTTATTATTGAGTAGTGTATTATTAGCTTTGATATTGGTCCTTGGTATACTTATTATTGAGTAGGTGCTGTATTATTAGCTTTGATATTGGGCCTTGGTATACTTATTATTGAGTAGGTGTTGTATTATTAGCTTTGATATTGGTCCTTTGTATACTTATTATTGAGTAGTGTATTATTAGCTTTGATATTGGTCCTTGGTATACTTATTATTGTGTAGTGTATTATTACCTTTGATATTGGTCCTTGGTATACTTATTATTGAGTAGGTGCTGTATTATTAGCTTTGATATTGGGCCTTGGTATACTTAATATTGAGTAGTGTTTTATTAGCTTTGATATTGGGCCTTGGTATACTTATTATTGTGTAGTGTTTTATTAGCTTTGATATTGGGCCTTGGTATACTTATTATTGAGTAGTGTATTATTAGCTTTGATATTGGGCCTTGGTATACTTATTATTGAGTAGGTGCTGTATTATTAGCTTTGATATTGGGCCTTGGTATACTTATTATTGAGTAGGTGCTGTATTATTAGCTTTGATATTGGGCCTTGGTATACTTATTATTGAGTAGGTGCTGTATTATTAGCTTTGATATTGGTCCTTGGTATACTTATTATTGAGTAGTGTATTATTAGCTTTGATATTGGGCCTTGGTATACTTATTATTGAGTAGGTGCTGTATTATTAGCTTTGATATTGGGCCTTGGTATACTTATTATTGAGTAGTGTATTATTAGCTTTGATATTGGGCCTTGGTATACTTATTATTGAGTAGTGTATTATTAGCTTTGATATTGGGCCTTGGTATACTTATTATTGAGTAGGTGCTGTATTATTAGCTTTGATATTGGGCCTTGGTATACTTATTATTGAGTAGTGTATTATTAGCTTTGATATTGGGCCTTGGTATACTTATTATTGAGTAGGTGCTGTATTATTAGCTTTGATATTGGGCCTTGGTATACTTATTATTGAGTAGTGTATTATTAGCTTTGATATTGGTCCTTGGTATACTTATTATTGAGTAGTGTATTATTAGCTTTGATATTGGGCCTTGGTATACTTATTATTGAGTAGTGTATTATTAGCTTTGATATTGGTCCCTGGTATACTTATTATTGAGTAGGTGCTGTATTATTAGCTTTGATATTGGGCCTTGGTATACTTATTATTGAGTAGGTGCTGTATTATTAGCTTTGATATTGGGCCTTGGTATACTTATTATTGAGTAGGTGCTGTATTATTAGCTTTGATATTGGGCCTTGGCGTACTTATTATTGAGTAGGTGCTGTATTATTAGCTTTGATATTGGGCCGTGGTATACTTATTATTGAGTAGGTGCTGTATTATTAGCTTTGATATTGGTCCTTGGTATACTTATTATTGAGTAGTGTATTATTAGCTTTGATATTGGGCCTTGGTATACTTATTATTGAGTAGGTGCTGTATTATTAGCTTTGATATTGGGCCTTGGTATACTTATTATTGAGTAGGTGCTGTATTATTAGCTTTGATATTGGGCCTTGGTATACTTATTATTGAGTAGGTGCTGTATTATTAGCTTTGATATTGGGCCTTGGTATACTTATTATTGAGTAGTGTATTATTAGCTTTGATATTGGGCCTTGGTATACTTATTATTGAGTAGATTATTGAGTAGTGTATTATTAGCTTTGATATTGGGCCTTGGTATACTTATTATTGAGTAGTGTATTATTAGCTTTGATATTGGGCCTTGGTATACTTATTATTGAGTAGGTGCTGTATTATTAGCTTTGATATTGGGCCTTGGTATACTTATTATTGAGTAGTGTATTATTAGCTTTGATATTGGGCCTTGGTATACTTATTATTGAGTAGTGTATTATTAGCTTTGATATTGGGCCTTGGTATACTTATTATTGAGTAGGTGCTGTATTATTAGCTTTGATATTGGGCCTTGGTATACTTATTATTGAGTAGTGTATTATTAGCTTTGATATTGGGCCTTGGTATACTTATTATTGAGTAGTGTATTATTAGCTTTGATATTGGGCCTTGGTATACTTATTATTGAGTAGTGTATTATTAGCTTTGATATTGGTCCTTGGTATACTTATTATTGAGTAGGTGCTGTATTATTAGCTTTGATATTGGGCCTTGGTATACTTATTATTGAGTAGTGTTATTATTAGCTTTGATATTGGGCCTTGGTATACTTATTATTGAGTAGTGTATTATTAGCTTTGATATTGGGCCTTGGTATACTTATTATTGAGTAGTGTATTATTAGCTTTGATATTGGGCCTTGGTATACTTATTATTGAGTAGGTGCTGTATTATTAGCTTTGATATTGGGCCTTGGTATACTTATTATTGAGTAGTGTATTATTAGCTTTGATATTGGGCCTTGGTATACTTATTATTGAGTAGGTGCTGTATTATTAGCTTTGATATTGGGCCTTGGTATACTTATTATTGAGTAGTGTATTATTAGCTTTGATATTGGGCCTTGGTATACTTATTATTGAGTAGTGTATTATTTGATATTGCTTGTATACTTATTATTGAGTAGTTGATATTGGTCCTTGGTATACTTATTATTGAGTAGGTGCTGTATTATTAGCTTTGATATTGGGCCTTGGTATACTTATTATTGTGTAGTGTATTATTAGCTTTGATATTGGCCTTGGTATACTTATTATTGAGTAGTGTATTATTAGCTTTGATATTGGTCCTTGGTATACTTATTATTGAGTAGTGTATTATTAGCTTTGATATTGGGCCTTGGTATACTTATTATTGAGTAGGTGCTGTATTATTAGCTTTGATATTGGGCCTTGGTATACTTATTATTGAGTAGGTGCTGTATTATTAGCTTTGATATTGGGCCTTGGTATACTTATTATTGAGTAGAGTATTATTAGCTTTGATATTGGGCCTTGGTATACTTATTATTGAGTAGGTGCTGTATTATTAGCTTTGATATTGGGCCTTGGTATACTTATTATTGAGTAGTGTATTATTAGCTTTGATATTGGGCCTTGGTATACTTATTATTGAGTAGTGTATTATTAGCTTTGATATTGGGCCTTGGTATACTTATTATTGAGTAGGTGCTGTATTATTAGCTTTGATATTGGGCCTTGGTATACTTATTATTGAGTAGGTGTGTATTATTAGCTTTGATATTGGGCCTTTGTATACTTATTATTGAGTAGTGTATTATTAGCTTTGATATTGGTCCTTGGTATACTTATTATTGAGTAGTGTATTATTAGCTTTGATATTGGGCCTTGGTATACTTATTATTGAGTAGGTGCTGTATTATTAGCTTTGATATTGGGCCTTGGTATACTTATTATTGAGTAGTGTATTATTAGCTTTGATATTGGGCCTTGGTATACTTATTATTGAGTAGGTGCTGTATTATTAGCTTTGATATTGGGCCTTGGTATACTTATTATTGAGTAGTGTATTATTAGCTTTGATATTGGGCCTTGGTATACTTATTATTGAGTAGGTGCTGTATTATTAGCTTTGATATTGGGCCTTGGTATACTTATTATTGAGTAGGTGCTGTATTATTAGCTTTGATATTGGGCCTTGGTATACTTATTATTGAGTAGGTGCTGTATTATTAGCTTTGATATTGGTCCTTGGTATACTTATTATTGAGTAGGCGCTGTATTATTAGCTTTGATATTGGGCCTTGGTATACTTATTATTGAGTAGGTGCTGTATTATTAGCTTTGATATTGGGCCTTGGTATACTTATTATTGAGTAGGTGCTGTATTATTAGCTTTGATATTGGGCCTTGGTATACTTATTATTGAGTAGGTGCTGTATTATTAGCTTTGATATTGGGCCTTGGTATACTTATTATTGAGTAGTGTATTATTAGCTTTGATATTGGGCCTTGGTATACTTATTATTGAGTAGGTGTATTATTAGCTTTGATATTGGGCCTTGGTATACTTATTATTGAGTAGTGTATTATTAGCTTTGATATTGGGCCTTGGTATACTTATTATTGAGTAGGTGCTGTATTATTAGCTTTGATATTGGGCCTTGGTATACTTATTATTGAGTAGTGTATTATTAGCTTTGATATTGGGCCTTGGTATACTTATTATTGAGTAGGTGCTGTATTATTAGCTTTGATATTGGGCCTTGGTATACTTATTATTGAGTAGGTGCTGTATTATTAGCTTTGATATTGGGCCTTGGTATACTTATTATTGAGTAGGTGCTGTATTATTAGCTTTGATATTGGGCCTTGGTATACTTATTATTGAGTAGTGTATTATTAGCTTTGATATTGGGCCTTGGTATACTTATTATTGAGTAGGTGCTGTATTATTAGCTTTGATATTGGGCCTTGGTATACTTATTATTGAGTAGGTGCTGTATTATTAGCTTTGATATTGGGCCTTGGTATACTTATTATTGAGTAGGTGCTGTATTATTAGCTTTGATATTGGGCCTTGGTATACTTATTATTGAGTAGTGTATTATTAGCTTTGATATTGGGCCTTGGTATACTTATTATTGAGTAGGTGCTGTATTATTAGCTTTGATATTGGGCCTTGGTATACTTATTATTGAGTAGTGTATTATTAGCTTTGATATTGGGCCTTGGTATACTTATTATTGAGTAGTGTATTATTAGCTTTGATATTGGGCCTTGGTATACTTATTATTGAGTAGGTGCTGTATTATTAGCTTTGATATTGGGCCTTGGTATACTTATTATTGAGTAGGTGCTGTATTATTAGCTTTGATATTGGGCCTTGGTATACTTATTATTGAGTAGGTGCTGTATTATTAGCTTTGATATTGGGCCTTGGTATACTTATTATTGAGTAGGTGCTGTATTATTAGCTTTGATATTGGGCCTTGGTATACTTATTATTGAGTAGTGTATTATTAGCTTTGATATTGGGCCTTGGTATACTTATTATTGAGTAGGTGTGTATTATTAGCTTTGATATTGGGCCTTGGTATACTTATTATTGAGTAGTGTATTATTAGCTTTGATATTGGGCCTTGGTATACTTATTATTGAGTAGTGTATTATTAGCTTTGATATTGGGCCTTGGTATACTTATTATTGAGTAGGTGCTGTATTATTAGCTTTGATATTGGGCCTTGGTATACTTATTATTGAGTAGTGTATTATTAGCTTTGATATTGGGCCTTGGTATACTTATTATTGAGTAGGTGCTGTATTATTAGCTTTGATATTGGGCCTTGGTATACTTATTATTGAGTAGTGTATTATTAGCTTTGATATTGGGCCTTGGTATACTTATTATTGAGTAGGTGCTGTATTATTAGCTTTGATATTGGGCCTTGGTATACTTATTATTGAGTAGTGTATTATTAGCTTTGATATTGGGCCTTGGTATACTTATTATTGAGTAGTGTATTATTAGCTTTGATATTGGGCCTTGGTATACTTATTATTGAGTAGTGTATTATTAGCTTTGATATTGGGCCTTGGTATACTTATTATTGAGTAGGTGCTGTATTATTAGCTTTGATATTGGGCCTTGGTATACTTATTATTGAGTAGTGTATTATTAGCTTTGATATTGGGCCTTGGTATACTTATTATTGAGTAGTGTATTATTAGCTTTGATATTGGGCCTTGGTATACTTATTATTGAGTAGGTGCTGTATTATTAGCTTTGATATTGGGCCTTGGTATACTTATTATTGAGTAGGTGCTGTATTATTAGCTTTGATATTGGGCCTTGGTATACTTATTATTGAGTAGGTGCTGTATTATTAGCTTTGATATTGGGCCTTGGTATACTTATTATTGAGTAGTGTATTATTAGCTTTGATATTGGGCCTTGGTATACTTATTATTGAGTAGGTGCTGTATTATTAGCTTTGATATTGGGCCTTGGTATACTTATTATTGTGTAGTGTTTTATTAGCTTTGATATTGGGCCTTGGTATACTTATTATTGAGTAGTGTATTATTAGCTTTGATATTGGGCCTTGGTATACTTATTATTGAGTAGGTGCTGTATTATTAGCTTTGATATTGGGCCTTGGTATACTTATTATTGAGTAGTGTATTATTAGCTTTGATATTGGGCCTTGGTATACTTATTATTGAGTAGTGTATTATTAGCTTTGATATTGGGCCTTGGTATACTTATTATTGAGTAGGTGCTGTATTATTAGCTTTGATATTGGGCCTTGGTATACTTATTATTGAGTAGTGTATTATTAGCTTTGATATTGGGCCTTGGTATACTTATTATTGTGTAGTGTTTTATTAGCTTTGATATTGGGCCTTGGTATACTTATTATTGAGTAGTGTATTATTAGCTTTGATATTGGGCCTTGGTATACTTATTATTGAGTAGGTGCTGTATTATTAGCTTTGATATTGGGCCTTGGTATACTTATTATTGAGTAGGTGCTGTATTATTAGCTTTGATATTGGGCCGTGGTTTATACTTATTATTGAGTAGGTGCTGTATTATTAGCTTTGATATTGGGCCTTGGTATACTTATTATTGAGTAGGCGCTGTATTATTAGCTTTGATATTGGGCCTTGGTATACTTATTATTGAGTAGGTGCTGTATTATTAGCTTTGATATTGGGCCTTGGTATACTTATTATTGAGTAGTGTATTATTAGCTTTGATATTGGGCCTTGGTATACTTATTATTGAGTAGTGTATTATTAGCTTTGATATTGGGCCTTGGTATACTTATTATTGAGTAGGTGCTGTATTATTAGCTTTGATATTGGGCCTTGGTATACTTATTATTGAGTAGTGTATTATTAGCTTTGATATTGGGCCTTGGTATACTTATTATTGAGTAGGTGCTGTATTATTAGCTTTGATATTGGGCCTTGGTATACTTATTATTGAGTAGTGTATTATTAGCTTTGATATTGGGCCTTGGTATACTTATTATTGAGTAGTGTATTATTAGCTTTGATATTGGGCCTTGGTATACTTATTATTGAGTAGGTGCTGTATTATTAGCTTTGATATTGGGCCTTGGTATACTTATTATTGAGTAGGTGCTGTATTATTAGCTTTGATATTGGGCCTTGGTATACTTATTATTGAGTAGTGTTGTATTATTAGCTTTGATATTGGGCCTTGGTATACTTATTATTGAGTAGGTGCTGTATTATTAGCTTTGATATTGGGCCTTGGTATACTTATTATTGAGTAGTGTATTATTAGCTTTGATATTGGGCCTTGGTATACTTATTATTGAGTAGGTGCTGTATTATTAGCTTTGATATTGGGCCTTGGTATACTTATTATTGAGTAGTGTATTATTAGCTTTGATATTGGGCCTTGGTATACTTATTATTGAGTAGTGTATTATTAGCTTTGATATTGGGCCTTGGTATACTTATTATTGAGTAGGTGCTGTATTATTAGCTTTGATATTGGGCCTTGGTATACTTATTATTGAGTAGGTGCTGTATTATTAGCTTTGATATTGGGCCTTGGTATACTTATTATTGAGTAGGTGCTGTATTATTAGCTTTGATATTGGGCCTTGGCGTACTTATTATTGAGTAGGTGCTGTATTATTAGCTTTGGTATTGGGCCGTGGTATACTTATTATTGAGTAGTGTATTATTAGCTTTGATATTGGGCCTTGGTATACTTATTATTGAGTAGTGTATTATTAGCTTTGATATTGGGCCTTGGTATACTTATTATTGAGTAGGTGCTGTATTATTAGCTTTGATATTGGGCCTTGGTATACTTATTATTGAGTAGGTGCTGTATTATTAGCTTTGATATTGGGCCTTGGTATACTTATTATTGAGTAGGTGCTGTATTATTAGCTTTGATATTGGGCCTTGGTATACTTATTATTGAGTAGTGTATTATTAGCTTTGATATTGGGCCTTGGTATACTTATTATTGAGTAGGTGCTGTATTATTAGCTTTGATATTGGGCCTTTGTATACTTATTATTGAGTAGTCTATTATTAGCTTTGATATTGGTCCCTGGTATACTTATTATTGAGTAGTGTATTATTAGCTTTGATATTGGGCCTTGGTATACTTATTATTGAGTAGGTGCTGTATTATTAGCTTTGATATTGGGCCTTGGTATACTTATTATTGAGTAGTGTATTATTAGCTTTGATATTGGTCCTTGGTATACTTATTATTGAGTAGGTGCTGTATTATTAGCTTTGATATTGGTCCTTGGTATACTTATTATTGAGTAGTGTATTATTAGCTTTGATATTGGTCCTTGGTATACTTATTATTGAGTAGGTGCTGTATTATTAGCTTTGATATTGGGCCTTGGTATACTTATTATTGAGTAGTGTATTATTAGCTTTGATATTGGGCCTTGGTATACTTATTATTGAGTAGTGTATTATTAGCTTTGATATTGGTCCTTGGTATACTTATTATTGAGTAGTGTATTATTAGCTTTGATATTGGTCCTGGTATACTTATTATTGAGTAGGTGCTGTATTATTAGCTTTGATATTGGGCCTTGGTATACTTATTATTGAGTAGTGTATTATTAGCTTTGATATTGGGCCTTGGTATACTTATTATTGAGTAGTGTATTATTAGCTTTGATATTGGGCCTTGGTATACTTATTATTGAGTAGGTGCTGTATTATTAGCTTTGATATTGGGCCTTGGTATACTTATTATTGTGTAGTGTTTTATTAGCTTTGATATTGGGCCTTGGTATACTTATTATTGAGTAGTGTATTATTAGCTTTGATATTGGGCCTTGGTATACTTATTATTGAGTAGGTGCTGTATTATTAGCTTTGATATTGGGCCTTGGTATACTTATTATTGAGTAGGTGCTGTATTATTAGCTTTGATATTGGGCCTTGGTATACTTATTATTGAGTAGGTGCTGTATTATTAGCTTTGATATTGGTCCTTGGTATACTTATTATTGAGTAGGCGCTGTATTATTAGCTTTGATATTGGGCCTTGGTATACTTATTATTGAGTAGGTGCTGTATTATTAGCTTTGATATTGGGCCTTTGTATACTTATTATTGAGTAGTGTATTATTAGCTTTGATATTGGTCCTTGGTATACTTATTATTGAGTAGTGTATTATTAGCTTTGATATTGGGCCTTGGTATACTTATTATTGAGTAGGTGCTGTATTATTAGCTTTGATATTGGGCCTTGGTATACTTATTATTGAGTAGTGTATTATTAGCTTTGATATTGGTCATTGGTATACTTATTATTGAGTAGGTGCTGTATTATTAGCTTTGATATTGGGCCTTGGTATACTTATTATTGAGTAGTGTATTATTAGCTTTGATATTGGTCCTTGGTATACTTATTATTGAGTAGGTGCTGTATTATTAGCTTTGATATTGGGCCTTGGTATACTTATTATTATTGAGTAGTGTATTATTAGCTTTGATATTGGGCCTTGGTATACTTATTATTGAGTAGTGTATTATTAGCTTTGATATTGGGCCTTGGTATACTTATTATTGAGTAGTGTATTATTAGCTTTGATATTGGGCCTTGGTATACTTATTATTGAGTAGGTGCTGTATTATTAGCTTTGATATTGGGCCTTGGTATACTTATTATTGAGTAGGTGCTGTATTATTAGCTTTGATATTGGGCCTTGGTATACTTATTATTGAGTAGGTGCTGTATTATTAGCTTTGATATTGGGCCTTGGCGTACTTATTATTGAGTAGGTGCTGTATTATTAGCTTTGGTATTGGGCCGTGGTTTATTTATTATTGAGTAGGTGTTGTATTATTAGCTTTGATATTGGTCCTTGGTATACTTATTATTGAGTAGTGTATTATTAGCTTTGATATTGGTCCTTGGTATACTTATTATTGAGTAGGTGCTGTATTATTAGCTTTGATATTGGTCCTTGGTATACTTATTATTGAGTAGGTGCTGTATTATTAGCTTTGATATTGGCCCTTGGAATAATTATTATTGAGTAGGTGCTGTATTATTAGCTTTGATACTGGGCCTTGGTATACTTATTATTGAGTAGGTGCTGTATTATTAGCTTTGATATTGGGCCTTGGTATACTTATTATTGAGTAGTGTATTATTAGCTTTGATATTGGTCCTTGGTATACTTATGCTAGACTAAATCTTCCTACGATCATTGTGTTAATTGCTTAACTCTTTAACCCTCGAATTTATTCAAGAAAATTTCAATTTTCCCATAGAAAATATCCATTTTCAGATCAAGAGAATACTATTTCTGAAAATTTATTACTGGAATGAATGGCTCAGTTATTGAGCCAGTCATTCCAGTGGTAAAATTTCAAAAATAGTCTTCTTTTGGTCTGCAAATGGACATTTCTCAAGACGACTGCAGAAGCCATTTTTGGCTGATATGAGTGTTAACGGATTGACACTCTGTCGCCATGTCTATTTGTTTGCTTTGACAATTATTCAATTCCTTAACTCTAATCTGATTAGGAAGCTCCGACGTCAGTTGTATAGTGGTCATCTTGTGAACACTGCTGCTGTTTATCTCTGCCATTAGTCGTGTGTGGTAAGTGTTATGTAATTACACTCTAAACTGCTCAAAAGGCCACCTCTTTGGGAGCGGTTCTTATGCATTCGCCATCTTGTGACCCCTAAGGGCATATCATGTGATGAATCACCTGTATTCAGAGACCACCCCTGCTTGCTGAATTTCCCCAGACTACATTTTCCATGAGGTTGAGCTCTGAATGTGCTGAATATTTTGAAAACAATTTGCTAAGCCACCAACAACTTTCAGTCAAATTGTTTTCAAAATGTTTAGCAGGTTCAGAGTTATTGCCCATTGAAATTGTTGTCTACTGTTTTGCAGCAGTCAGAGAGTTAATATGGTCACTTAACCCTTTAATGACCAAGCTGGTCAAATCTGACCTTTGTAGTGGTCTTGAAGGATGTCCATTTTCTCACCAAGAGAAGACAGTATAAAGTATATGGAGATTCAGAAAGACCCTGCCGAATCTGGTTTGGGCATATTTAACCAGTATGCATGTCATACAGTACAGCTCATAAAAAAGTTAACTTGGCGAGCAATGTCTTCCAGCCCAATGGTGGGATGCAGTTTATCCATCATTTGTCCATCCATCATATAACATCATAATCAACTACGTGATGTCTAGGAAGACGCCATAATCAATTACGTCATGAATGACTCGATTTAGTTCATCTTAAGAGCTTAATAAACTATCAGGTTGTACGAATTGTATGTCTACTATTTAGTAAACATGCTGTTGAATATTTTGAAACTAATTTGACTGGGCTTTTTTGTTGCCATTAGTTTCAAAATATTCAACAGTTTACCTGCATGGTTTTCTGGAAATGGAGATTCAGAGAGTGCAGTGATCGATTGATCCCAACACATGGAAAAGCATGGTTGGAGCTTAGCTAGAGATGGGTGGGCATAGCTAAACCTGGATTCCTCCATTATGTTCAAAATATTCAATAGTATTTGTTAACTGTCTCCTGCTGAGTTTCTGCAGGCGACATTTTGCATGTGGTTTAACTCTGGATATGCTGAATATTTTGAAATCAATTTGACTGAAAGTTGTAGATGGCTAAACCACCAACAACTTTCAGTCAAATGTTTAAAAAAAATATTCACCCTTTCCAGAATTATTGGCCATTGAAATTAATGTCTGGTGTCTTGTCAGCAGTCAGATGGTTCAAATTGACCTTCCATATCTTATTGATGATCATCGTTTTCTCTAGGGTCTTAAGTCGATCAATACTTGAGCTGCTGTACATTGTGTATGATAAGCTGTATGTGGTCGTGGATATGCTGCCAAAGGTTGGACCAGTATGGGTAAGTACATTTAGGTACTATTTGGTTAGCACTATAAAATTTTTGATTCACCCCTGCCCTCATGTTGCCTGAAGCATATGCCCAGGTGTTCAGATAGGTCTTGGATATACATGTGCAGTGGTACAACCGGTAGCAGCTTTGTGTCCACTATTTGTTTCGTCCACTCATCATCTATAACATAAACTGTCAGTCGTCAGGACTTTGCTTCCGTGTTCAGACTCCATTATCACACAAAAAAAAGAACATTTATCAAAAAATTGCTCATAGTGAATGATTATACTTCCTGGATGAAAAAGCCATTTCCACCACCTCGGAAATTGCATACAGAGGGCAAATACCCATCCAGTGACAGGATTACCACATGGTACATGGATTTCCAAGACCTATCTGGGAAAACTGTTCATACAACATGACTTCAAAACTTACCACAAATCCTTCATCACCTTGAAATCACAGTTAGTCAGACCTAAAGACAAGTTCACAAGAAATAATATGTTCTAGAATCATCAATAAGACCCAGTGTGAGCAAGACGAGGCCACTTATACTTATATTGGCGAAATTAATACCCCCCCCCCCCCCTCAGCACCATTGGGAAAGTAGATCTTACAGCAAATTCCAACCGTCTGTGTCGGAAGAAACTTAATAATTTAGGGATCAAAAAGTCAATATCACAGTGACTGAGTGAACCTATGCCCCGCCCATCTTTAGCTAAGCTCCACCCACACTTTGCTGTGTTGGGATCGAATGATCCCTGAACTGCCTGACTATCAATTTCCAGAAAACTATACAGGTAAGCTGTTGAATATTTTGAAACTAATTTGACCGGCTGCTGTCCCAGTCAAATTAGTTTCAAAATAGTCAACAGTATCTTTATAAAAATTAAGTAATGACATACAATTCATACAACAACGGTTACAAATGTAGTACTTTTAATTCTAATAATACGCCCTTTATGGCTAAATGAATGTCATCAATGCAGTACATACTTGCATGCATACGCTGTGACACTGCATCGCTTGACAATGTCATGTTACAGTGATCCACTGCGTGATGGTAGGATGAGGACCATAGATTTGAGCAATCTATAATTGTCGTTCTTGTTTCAATCAGCACCAAGATATTTACCAATCTGTCCGATTTACTCTAATTCCTAAATAAGTCACAATGGACCATTAGCTATGCCCTTCCCATCTCTAGTTAAGATCCACCCATGCTTCACACGTGTTGGGATCGATCGATTCTTAAACTCCCTGACTATCAATTTCCAGAAAACTATACAATCATGTAAGCTGTTGAATATTTTGAAACTAATTTGACTGGGCACTATTGCTGCCTATTAAATAGTAAAGACATAGAATTCGTACAACAATGTTGATTATGATGTCATATGATGGATGGATAAACTGGAAAGATCCATTGCCACATGTATTATCCCCTGTCTGTGTAAATGCCTGATTGTACTGATGCTAGTATTGCAGAGTATGAACACAAATAGTTAAATGCAAATCATAACTGTCGCTCACCAGTTGAACCTACCCCTAGATGACATGATATGCATGCGTCACACTGAATGTCATTTGTTAATGGAATGTCGTCGACACAGTCTAACCAATATCACAAATAATGGGAATCTAGAGCATCGAAACCTCTCCGTTATGAAATGATACACTGAATATTATATTTCTATATGCTAAGGAAAATGTACTGTGGAAGCCACCAGCATGTATATTGTGTACATAGGCGGTGGACACTGTCTAAATTGGACGGCTGAGGGCACTGGTGCATGAGGCCACCATTGGATCATAAAAATCGAGTGACATCACTAGTCACTTCATCCCAACCCTAGTCTGTCACCCCTGTTGCAGTACCTTTCAGAAAAGATTTCGTTCATTGCACCTTTTTCAGGAACATGTATGTGTCAGTGGAAGAATTATATAGGACAGTAGTCCACTGAAGAAAATTCCATAGTTGGCACACTAGATCGGTATCATACTGTTTCTTAACCCATTCACTGATGAATTGCCCATGTCTCATTTTCAACTCTACCTACCAAACTGGTGAGATGACTGGAAGCCATTTGTTGCTGGTCAAATTAATTTCAAAATATTTAACACTTACCACTTTGATGTCAACATTCTATCTTTTACGGTGCCATAAGCAAAGGAACTGGTGTACATTTTAAAACAATATTGGTGAACGATGTTGCTATCTACGACAGCACCATCTCCCACCAAACTTGTTTAAAAATGAACACCAGTTCATCTTTTAATTTAATTTGAAAATTAAAAAATTTTACATCAGAGTTGTAAGAGTAAACAGAATAAATTTTATATAGCGTAAAGGATATACTTTTTGAGAGATTTGTCGGTGAAAGAGTTAGTAAATGTTATTATCTTCTTCATCTTCACAGTTGCCAGATAGCGTCAGTCTTCCTGTTTGTCTGAAAGGCTGGATGACTAAACAGTTTCCAGTACTGCTAACTTTCTCTGACAGGTGAGGCATATCTGTGTTGTCCAGTCATCTGCCATTCTGTAATTACTTTCTTAGCAGATAGCTAGGTAAGGCCTATGAAATCATGTTCATGACTCAATTCTGCAAATAATATATATGAGAACATTAAGTTATTCAGTGCCAGGCAGACAAGAGCAGCGATGAGGTTTAGCAGGGGCCCAGTAGCTCATGGCTACTAGATATTAGGCTGGGATACCAAAATTTCAAACTCACTAGCCCAGGCAGTGACCTAAATTTGTCCATTCATTTTTTAAGATTATGAACAGAAAATCATTTTATATAGAGATCTGCCGACTATTGCTTGTAGAGCTAGTTTCGCTAACACTTTCAATCCTTTTAAAGTAAATTTGTTATGATGTACATAGTATATTCTGTTGACTATTTTAAAATTAATATGACTGGAAGCCATTGCTGCCTAACATGCCTAAGTCTAGTCAAATTTAATTTCAATGTATTCAACAGATTCTCTGCTTATTTGCTGGGAAATTAATATATATATAATTTTTACAGATTCTACATAATTAGTAAATCCTAAATTATTAGATCCTGTGTTTCTAAATGTGGGATCATGTGTGTCAATGCATCATAATTATAAGATTGGCCCCATGAAAAATTGACTGGGGTCCTTAAGTTTTTCTTTTAGTGACACACGTGGCTACATGGTTAAAAGTTAAAGTGTTATCACTGCAGGAGTGAAAAAGCTCTCTTCCCCACCTATAACCTGATAAATAACAGGAAACTTTCTCACACATTTATCAGTAGCTCTTTAACCAGAAATCACGTATTCGTTTGTTGAACATATTGAAACTAATTTGACTGGGAACTGTTGCTGGGTATAGGTTTCAATCAAATTATTTTCAAAATATTCAACAGCTTTTTTGTATTTTGTTGAAACACTGGCATTTCAATGATTGACACACTAAAGGGTTGTTCATATGAAAAAGGGATACGATGATGAATTGTAGATAAATGAAAGAATTCAATATGAATTTTATGAATTTATTTGCAATATTTTAACACCTAATTATAATAATTAATAAAATGGAAACATAATTTCGGGAAAATGTAACTTCTCACAAAATCTTTCTTTAACAGTATGATGTTGTTGCTAACAGGTTCCAGTCAGATTAGTTTCAAATTATACAACAGTTTTTCTATACTTGAAATTGAGACACAGAAATTTCAAGGCTTATAACGTTTAGTGATCACTACCAAGCTTGGCTTTATAAATGGTGATTATCCCAGTCATGCCAAAGTGGACCAAAACTAGCCTATAGCCTAGTCTTGAGGAATGTCAGTTTGCAGTCCAAGAGAAGACTATTTTTGAAAATTTAACACGATAACAGAGCCAGTCATTCCTGTGATAAATTTTTTTAAATAGTTTTCTCCTGGACTGCAAATGGTATTTCAATAAGTAAGTATTCTGCTATTCTTGACTAGTCATCAAAGGGGTAGGTTCATTCACTGTTCCTGCATATTGTAGCAGAGAATGATTATTTTCAGTTCCTTGGTGTATGCACAAATCCAAAGCGCATCTCTGGTTGATATGAGTGCAATCAGCACAGCATCTGGATTTCTGATCGGTGAAGATCTAGGAGGTAACCTATGTTAGCTTGCTAAAGTTTTGTGCCGTACATCTCATATTTACCCACTCCATGTATGCTGAAGAGCTAGGCCTGTATGCGGAAGAGCTAGGCCTGTATGGGGAAGAGCTAGGCCTGTATGGGGAAGAGCTAGGCTTGTATGGGGAAGAGCTAGGCCGGTATGGGGAAGAGCTAGACATCATGGAGAAGAGCTAGGTATGTATGGGGAAGAGCTAGGCCTGTATGGGGAAGGGCTAGGCCTGTATGGGGAAGAGTTAGGCTTGTATGGAGAAGAGCTAGGCTATGGTGATTGCGTCTCTCTGTGTATCTGTATGCCCGAAGATGTATCTAAAAAACTACGGATCTGATTTGACTGAAATTTTAACACAAGGAAGGAACTTGTCGTGCAACAGGATTTGCGAACGTTGGCTGTGATCTCGATACAAGGACACAGATCGGATCAAATTCTGGATTTGTCAATATCTTGGAAACTACGGGTGTGATTTGGCTCAAATTTGAAATACACTAGGATTCTATAACGTTTGTCATGATCTGAAAAAATCTCAAATCTGTATAATCCGAAAAAATCTGGATAATAAAAACTAGAATGTGACAGAAATGGGCGAGCAAAAGTGTGCAATATTTGATTACTCTTGGTTACCATTTTTATTAGCTCACCTGGCCAGAATGGCCAAGTAAGCTTATGCCATGGTGGCCATCCTTCTGCCCGGCGTCCGGCCATCAAGTTTTTCTTTTAAACAACATCTTCTCAAGACCTATTTGGCCGAATTGAATTATATGTAGCAGGAAGCATCCTTAGGGCATGGAGATCCAAGTTTGTTCAAATGAAGCCGCTCGGCCAATTTGGCCGGTGGCCATCTTGGATTTTGGCTGATATTAGGAAACGTCTTTAAAAATCTGCGAAACCGCTTGGGTAATCGATTCAAAACTCATGAAACATCATCTAGGGAAAGAGGTAGTCAAGTTTGCTCAAGAGAACTTGATTGACCAAGTGATGCGGTGGCCATCTTGGATGACCTAGTTTCTCCAGAGCCGCTGAAGGGATCGAGCCAAAATTTGGGAGCTATGATTAGGGACGAAGGAAGGGCCATAAAAGTGTGTTCAAGGGAAGTTGATCCATCAAAAAACATGGCCGGCATTCGCCAATCAAATGTAGCCTGTGTGGTGGCCATATTGGATTTGTTTATTTGATGGATTTTGAGGCTGAAATTGGTTTGATATATATTGTTGCGTATTCTGATCTCAAATTTGTCATTTTCGAAACTGTCGGATAAACGGTTTGGTGGCCATTTTGGATTACTTTCCCGCCAAAAACTCCCATACTAAAGCAATAGGAAATTTTAAATGTCTTCTCGCGAACTGATAGGCCGAGTTCAATTATATTTGGCAGGAAGCATCTGTACGACATAGAGGTTTGAGTATGTGCAAATGAAGCTGATCAGCCAATTTGGCCAACGGCCATCTTAGATTTTGGCCGATTTTCACAAACGTCTAAAAATCTTCTCCGAAACCACTTCAGGGATTGGTTCAAAACTCCTGAAATATCATTTAGGGCAAGAGTGAAGCCAAGTTTGTTCAAGAGAACTTGATTGACCAAATGGTTCGCTGGCCATCATGAATGACCTAGTTTTTGCAAAAACAACTTCTAGAACCACTAAAGTGATTAGGCCAAAATCGATTGGACACTAAGGGCCATTAAAGTTTGTTCAAGCGATCATATGGGATTTTTTATTTGATGTATTTTGAGGTCGAAATTGGTTTTATATAAGTTTTTTGGTATTCTGATTTCGGACGAACGGTTTGGCGGCCATCTTGGATTTTTGTCCTGCCAAAACTCCCATATTAAAGCAATGGGAAATTTAAAATGTCTTCTTGAGAACCACGGGGCCGATTTCAATTATATTTAGCAGAAACAATCTTTAAGGAATAGAGATTTGGTGGTTATGATTAGGGCTGAAACGCCATTGAAATTTGTCCATGGAAAGTTGATATGTCAAAAAATGTTCCGCCATGAATCAATCAACATTTTGCGTTTTTGGCGGGCATCTTTTATTTTTTGAAAATTTCTGAGAAAATCATTAAAAAAAAACAGTTATTAACCACTGAGCCAATTTTAAATAAAACTTGGCAAAAACCTTCTTCACACAAATTTGATTGGTAAATTTTTCCAGTGGTCATCTCATTTTCACATCATGAGAACATACTTACCTCCCTAACACTCTTGATATACTAGTATATCGGCTCTAAATTCAATAATATTCAGAATTATAAAATGTTAGGTGCCCCTAATGGGCAGGTGGAAGTACACAGTCATGCACATGACAGACACCACCCACTGCGCATGCGCATACCGGTACTTCCGTTTTCTAATATATTGGCTGGAAAGCAACTTGTGAAAATCTTCACAGGCTCTTTATCGAGAATTTTCTCTATCTAAATCATCCCTATCCATCATGGCTGATGCTAAAGTGTTGGAGGAGTCCTCCTCGTCATCCGCTAAGGTGATATTGTTCCATATATTTATCTAAGACTTGTAACTTTTATTTGTTACCGGTTTTCGTCGCGGCCGTTTCGGCGGTACCGCGTTTTTAGGCGCTGGGAATCCTTGTTAAATTTTTTCCCAGCGCCTAGGGATATTAATCTCTTGTGCGTTGTGCTTACAGGTTCGACGCTTGAATAAGGATTCCTGTTCTTCTCTCGAAGGTTGTTCACGTCTCCTTTTTTACTTATCATCGTGATATGTCTACGGGTTGGAGATATATTAAATTAATAAATGAAATATCTCCTTCCTTTTGTCCCATTCCCCCCCCCCCTTCATCAGTTCTTCTGGAAGAGGAGTCTCGACGGATGGATGGACGTGTTCTCCTACACAAGAGGATGGTTGCCTGTGCTCAGGCTAAGGGAGTTTCTTAATTATGGCACATAATTATTTGAAAATAACCACAATTTTCTACTGCCTTTTGTTATTGCACTGTATTCTCTCTTGTGTGTGCATGGGTTCTCGAATATATATAATTTGATATTATATTATTCGGGCGGTATGAATGTCTTTAATATCTAGATATTTCTTGCATTCTTTTCTGACGTACCCTCTCCTTGAAGGAGCTTTTGCATTGAGGTGTGATGTCATAATCAACCAGAGTTTTTTCTCTTTCCTTGTTGTCATAATCTTAGTTTAGAGAAGTCTGTGATGTGTTTATCACCCTTTATTATGATGGTGGAGAGATATCTAGATAGTCAAAACCTTTCTCTCTCTCTCTTGATCGGTTTTTATTAACTAGAGAAGTCACCTGTCCCGTCAGGGTTGTCTGTCATAAAAGTGGATGGCTTCTCTCGAGTTTGTTCTTGTTTAGTACTAATAGTCAATTAACAAGGCTTTGCCAACTATAATGCTCATTGTCTTCGTATCCCTTCCCTTTCAGAAGTCATGTCCATCCTATCTGACGCCTATGAAGGCTAGATTCTTCCCCCACCCTTGCCATCTGTGTTCAGCTTGTAGGCTAACTAATAAATTTGTCATTTGTAAAGAGTGGGGGATCTAACCTCTGAATTCTACTGTTTCTAGGCTAAGCTGATGGCTGAGGAGGACAAGAAGACTAAGAAGGAGGGTAAGAAGAAGGCCTCTGAGAAGGGTGAGCTCGAGGCCCTCAAGGTTGAGTTAGTGAGTGAGATGCGCAGGACTTTAAGACCTGATGCCTGACATGCTTCGCAGCTTGTTGCCTGGCACAGGTGTTTCAACTTCCTGCACGCCGACCTCAGTACAGGTAGCCCCCGTCCCTGGATCATGCCCTACTAGCTCGGACAAAGTGTTTAGTGATCCAGGGGTGGCCGTCATGGACCCAGGCTTGATGTTCGCATCGCCTGGTGTTCCAGTGACGCGAGCATCATCAAGCGGGACCCGACCAGCGGGCCTGACCACGATCACTCGCAGAGTAACCTCATCATCTGCTTTCGAGCATTCTCCTGGTCAGTCTGGGTTAGTTTTCCTTACTAGTCTAACTTTCCTGACCAGGAAGATGATGAAGACTACCTGCTCGGTCCACAGGATGAGCATGAAGACATGGATACGAGCGTCTACACTCCTCTCATGGGGAGCGTGACCGCTCGCACCTATGGCACTGTTCCCTCGGGAGCAGGTTTCATGATTCAGCCTGTGGGCCGGTTTGGAGCAGACGGCTGCCCGTATAAGATTCCACACTTAGACGTGGAATCTCATGCGGACATTCCAGGCCGTGCTGGTGTGTATGAACCGCCACACACAAGCGCGGCCTTGGTGCCTGCTCATCCTATGGAGAATGTTATGCCAGCCATCGCGGGCCCGTATACATTCCCTGGGCAGCCAGCTTCGTCCATAGCCTCCTCCTCGGCCTTACCTGCAAATGCCATTGAGGATGATGAGGGCCCCGCTGCTCGTCGGCAATTCGCAGGTAGCCACAGATGAAGACTGGTCAGAAGTGTGTGCGTGGCTCATCGCTGTCAGACGAGAGCTCTCCGTGGACGAGACGGCCGCCGGTAACCCTCGGGCATGGTTACAGGCAAAGCCATTGGCCACACGACTCTGTCTCTGCCGTATGCTGAACATATCTTAGATATGTTCTCGGCGGCAGAGGAGTCGATTAGACCGAAAGGTCGCCTCGTGAAGCCCCCCCCCCCGCGAGGTTGCTAGATGATGTCGAGTTACTGCTAGTCAGTATGCTCGATATGGCCTAGCGCCCAGACCGAGCGTGGATGACCGCGCCGCTCTGGGGGAAGATATGCGGCCGGGTTCCCATGCTGACATGGGAGCGTTGTGCATGGGCGCTAATGCCGTTTTGCGCGACACCGAGGAGAGTTCACGAGCAGCGATTAGTGCTCTGTCGCATATCTCTCAGCTGCTATCTGGGGTAGTAGCAGCGGCGGTGCAGCAACAGCCTAGTCCTGTGACAGTCCAGCGAGCCATCCAGGATAGCATCAACCTGGCGTTGGACTGTCTGACTAGGTCAGTCACAAAGTCGCTGAGAACGAGGCACACTTTTGCATTGGACAATTTGTGCCCGTCTCAGGAGCTCAAGTCGCGCTTCTTGCAAGCGCCGATGGTGGGCCCTGGTCTCTATGGAGGTGAAGGTTGTCGGCACCTCCAAGAGACAGTGACTTTGGTGAACAACCAGAGGGCACTGAGCGCACAGTTTGAAGTGCTGCGCAGAAAACATGTGCGTGTTCAGCCCTCGGCTGCTCGACAGCAGTACGCTTGTGGCGGTGCTGGCATTGTCAGAGGCCAGCAGGCCGGCCGGGTTCAGAGACCGCATCGGCCGCGCCAGCAACAACATGCTGTTGTATGTCAGGCAGCGCCTCAAGCGCAGCCAGCCAGACAGCAGCCTGCGCACCATGGTGCATGTGCCGCTGGTCACAGCGTGTGAGGAGCAGCGCGTGGTAACTGGGCCTGATGGGCTAAGATTTTTTCCAGTTACCACAAGTACCACTCGGGTGTTGTTACTCGTGCCAGAGACACTCCCACTTCTAAAATGTATGGGCACCCCCGTCAACCCTAGGTGCACCGGTGGGAGGTCGTTTGACTTGCCACATTCAGAAGTGGGAGCGGTTAATTCAGGACCGCTTAGTCTTGCAATCGCTTTCGCATGGATACAGTCCAGAATGGATAAGAGGTCCGCCATTGCATCTGTCTCTGGTACCGGTCTGGACTCAAATTCCAAGAGATAAAGGGGCTTCTATTCAACCATGTTTCTTGTGACAAAGAACACCGGGGTGTGGAGACTAATTCTCAACCTCAAGCCTCTAAACAAGTTTATAGACACACCGCGTTTCAAAATGGAAACAGTAAGATCAGGGTTAGAGAAGGGGATGTGGACAGCATCTATAGATCTCAAGGATGCTTATTTCCACATTCCAATTGCAAGGAATTTTAGTCGGTTCCTGAGATTTGCTTTTCAGGGACGCCAATGGGAATTCAAGGTTCTTCCATTCGGCATCTCGACGGCTCCAAGGGGCTTCACTCGAGTGGTACTTGCTATCATGGCATACCTCCGCAGGAGAAATATAGCTGTTCACACTTACATAGACGACTGGCTGCTGAAAGCACACAACCCGGAAAGTTTGACAGCAAATCTGGAGATAGTTTTGAAAACTCTCACAGATTTAGGCTGGATAATCATCTTTCAGAAATCAGAGCTGACTCCATCCCAGAAGTTTGTTTACCTGGGTATGTTCTTCGATCTGGAGATAGGATATGTTTATTCATCCCAGGAGAGAGTGGAAAATCTCCTCTCGTGCATTCAGTTGGTTTGCAACAGTCGTTATATTCTAGCACGAGTCTATCTGAGAATGTTAGGTCTGATGGTTTCAATGGAACCAGTCATTCCTCAAGCGGCCTTACACAGGCGGCCGATTCAATTGTTTCTCATGGCTCAGTGGACGGAGAGTTCAGGTTCACTGGACTCGCGCATTCAAGTGTTGGACCCTCTCATTCATCACCTTCATTGGTGGATGGAGAGGGGAAATCTCTTGGTGTGGGTCATGCTGACCCCTCCCCACCCTCAAGTAACGATGTTTACGGATGCATCGATGGAGGGTTGTGGAGCTTGCCTGGATGAAGCCACTATATCAGGGCTTTGGAATCTGGAACAGTCAAAGGAACATATCAACATGCTAGAATTGTGGGCTGTAATTCTAGGCCTGGAACACTTCTTAATAGAAGTGGAGGGAAAGTTTGTGATGATACGTTCAGACAACTCTACAGTAGTGAGTTACATAAACCGCCAGGGCGGAACGAAGTCGCCCAGTCTCTGTATGATGACATGGAAGCTGCTTTGCTGGTGTATGGATCATATGATCACCTTGAAAGCAGTTCATATTCCGGGAAGGCTGAATCTGTTAGCAGCCGAAGGGTGAGTATTCTGCCTACGGAATGGCAACTAAATCAGTGTGTGGCAGATCACCTGTTCAATCATTGGGGAAAGCCCAACATAGATTTGTTCGCAATGAAGAAGAATCCGAAGATGATGACGTACGTTTCTCCAATTCCAGATCCAAGCGCTATCGCAATAGATACGCTAGCTATCCGATGGAAGGGAATGTATGCATATGCATAACCTCCAACAATCCTGATTCCAAGGATTCTTCACGAGATCAAACAAGAGGAATCCCAGGTGCTTCTGATCGCCCCGAATTGGCCAAGCCGATCTCGGTTTATGGATCTGCTGGACCTTCTGGTTTGCAATCCGGTTCCTATGCCTCTGATGGACAATATTATCTTCCAGGGCAAGACCCTTCACAACAATCCGTCAATGTTTCAATTGACTGCATGGATGTTGCCAAAAAATCCGCGATTAAGGAGGGCTTTTCTGAGCAAGCAGCCAATTTCATGGCCAGAGCCAGAAGGGGGTCAACCTCCAGAGCTTAAAATTATAAAATCAACAGATTTGCAGAATGGTGCTCAAAGAGATGTATCAATCCGATGGAAGCATCTATTCAGGTAGTATCTGATTTTCTCTGTCACCTGTATGATGCCTATAGTCTTAAGCCTAATTATATTGCTGGATACAAATCAGCATAAATGACTGTTATCCCTTGCTTGGCAAAGAGGGGACGTGATGATGAAGTAAGTGTTTTAAATACTCTTATTAAAGGTATGGGCAATCTCAGACCAAGAAATCCTCCACTGACACTGTCATGGAGTCTTTCTCTGGTTCTGCAGGTTTTGAGTGATAAACCTTTTGAACCACTCAGTGCTATATCTGTAAAATTATTGACACTTAGAACTGTATTTTTAGTTGCGGCAGCATCAGCCAGGCGCAGGAGTGAAATTCATGCCTTGTCTGCTGAGCCTAACCGTTATATAGTTACAGGTGAAGGCCTTAAGCTTCTAGCAAGATTGATTTTCTTGGCTAAGAATCAATCTTTAAAATATCTGGGTAAACCTATTATTTTACCTGCCTTAACCACATATGATCCTGGTGCTAAAGTATGGTGTCCTGTCGTGCTTTAAATAAGTACAAGAGAAGAACTCAGGTTTGGCGGACGGACCCATGTTCCCTATGGTTGTCATATATTGAACCCCATGGTAGGGCGTCAAGAGACGTTATTTCCAGATGGATAGTAGAATGTATTCAATTCTGTCATAAGACAGCCACTGGAATCCAAGTAGATAGAGCCAAGGCTCATAGTGTCCATGGTGTGATAACTTCCATGGCATTATTTAATGGTGTTTCTATTGAAGACATTATGTCAGTAGCCCAGTGGCACTGTGAATCAAGTTTTACCGACCATTACCTTCGTGACACTTCTAACCCGCTCGCCGTCTCAGTCCTCAGAAAATAAAATAATGTAGAGGTTTATGTTTGTAAATAGTTTCCTCCTCTGCTATTTACAAATATTACATTTGTTGGTAGGGTATCCCTACTATTAGCTGGTACAATTCTCTTCATCCAGTGGGGGAAGAGATGAGTGCCGCGTCCAAGACATTAGAGGTCAGTATTTATGGCCATTTTTGTTTTTCGTCATGGTGATGGTGTCATTTTTTATTTAATATGGTGATGGTTAATGTCTCTTAATTGTGGTTCTTTCAGAGAGTTTTGAAATAGAAACAATTCTTCTTTTTCCAATGTCTAGTAATACTTTTCATTAAGTATTAGAGAACGTGCTAGTCATTTAGAGCAGCGGTTTTTCCTAACCTTCCTCAGAAAGAGGGGTGGGGGGGCGCATTTGCCTTTTGATCAATCTCTCTTCATCGGTCGATTATCCGATGCAAAATTCTATTCCTTGATGATTTCAGTCACAATTTCAGATGTTTTAAATCTCTTGAAAATTCAAAGAGCCTAGTCTCTTCGAGGGTGTGCTGGTTTTCAAGACCTTGCCTCCCTCCCACCAAATTTACTTTCGAATTCTGGTTTTTATCAAGAGTGTTAGGGAGGTAAGTATGTTCTCATGATGTGAATTAAGAAAATTTATCAAATTTCTTTTTCACGAGTGAGATGACATACTTACCTCTCTAACAGGATCCCGGCCTCGCCACCCCACGGAGGCCTGGTCCTTTGGTTTTTTGAATAGTTGCTTCTATGTCAGCCAATATTTAGTAACGGAAGTACCGGTATGCGCATGCGAAGTGGGTGGTGTCTGTCATGTGCATGACTGTGTACCTCCACCTGCCCATTATGGGCACCTAACTTTTGATAATTCTGAATATTATTGAATTTAGAGCCGATATACTAGTATATCAAGAGTGTTAGGGAGGTAAGTATGTTCTCATGATGTGAAAATGAGATGGTTTTGTCAGTGACCAATAATTCCAGATGAGCAATACAGACCACTTGGACCTCTTGTTTCACGTTAGCTTCAAAACTAAATGCATACAGGTTAAGCTCTGCATTTAGCTTGCCTTAACGCATACAAGTTAAGTTCTGCATTTAGCTTGACTTAACGCATTCAAGCTCTGCATTTATCTTGACATAGCGCATACAGGTTAAGTTTCGCATTTAGCTCTGCTGTAGTTGTCAATCAAACTTACATGTACATGTATCTGTTTTACTGCAGCTTCATATATATATATATATCGTTACTATATACATTCATATTCTCCTGCCCAGTAATGGACATTTCGAGTTTATGATGATGATGATTACTGTATTCTGTGGCTGTAATAGTAGAAACATCCTACAGCTGCAATCAGTCCTTCGCATTTACCCGCTGTCTCTTATCCTAAGCCGAAATCCTTACCTACCTTAGGTCCATTCTTGATTTGAGTGTACAGAGTCCTGCTTTCTTGAGGTCAGTGTATCCATCAATCATATGATGTCATAGTCAACTACGTGATGTGTAGGATGATGTCATAATGAATTATGTCACGAGTGACATAGATAAGTTTGTCACGAACTCTTAATTCATGATGGACTAAGCGTTATTGTACGAATTGTATGGCTTTACTATTTAATAAATATGCTGTTGAATATTTTGAAACTAATTTTGCTGAACGCTGTTGCTGCCATAGTCAAATTAGTTTCAAAATCTTCAACAGCTTACCTGTATATATTTCTGGAAATTTCTAGTCACGGAGTTCAGGGGTAGATCAATCCCAACATGACGAAGTGTGGGTGGAGATTAGCTGGAGATGGGCGGGGCATAGCTAAAACTGGATTTCTCCATTCCAACGTAGATACCGTATCATTTCAAGTTAGGTTTTTGTCTTATAACTGTACTTAGTGACCACACAGGCATTACAGGTGAAATTTAGTTTTTAGCCCTCCTGCGGCTTCATGTCCATACCCATGTATATGTTACTGCACCTATAGCAACTGAGACCTGAATGCGAAGAACATATATGGATATGCTTGCAGTAACCCTTGAACACTCATAGCAGCTTAAAATGTATTCTGCAGTGGTCTTGAGAAATATCCATTTGCAGACCAAGAGAAGACTATTTTTGAAAATTTACCACTGGAATGGCTGGCTCGATAACCGAGCCAGTCATTCCAGTGGTAAAATTTCAAAAATAGTCTTCTTTTAAGTCTGCAAATGGACATTTTCTATAAGAAAATAGAAATCTTCTTGAAGAAATTCGTGGGTTAAGGGGATAAGGCTTATCCAAGATCAAAATGTTTTGTCCTGATCTCGTATCCCATTAAGCTGCAGTGTCATGATCATAAGACAACTATAAGCTGTTGCTTCCATATCCAAATTAGGCTTAAAATATTCAACATAAAATTCTTAATTGAAACATTGAAACTCCGTGGATTAGGTTTACTATGGGGACACATTGGCCATTGAAACTGTGATTTCTCGAAAACTACTGGATTGAGCCTCTTCAAAATTGATATCAAATCAAGTCTCGTCATAGGGCCTAGAAGTTCAACAATTTCGGCGGTCATTTTGAAAAAGAAATTTCAAAACAATTTTTTGTCAACATTTTTCGTACTTCGTTCATTTCTGCCAAAAACGAATACTGGTATTTTTTACCAAAACGTGCGACCTGGCGGCCATTTAAAATTAAAATATTTCAAATTTCTTTTTTATTTTTCAGCCCGAGCTCATTTCTGCCAAAAACTAAAATTGGTAATTTTGATGCCCAAGTAGTGCCCTTCCCCCTGGGCATGTGACCCATGTGTGATGGAAATATGAAAGGATCTCATCTAATATGTCCATACATTTCCTATGCGGCTTTTTGCCCACTCAATGGAGGCAGCTTGGGAAAATTCAGAAGAGAAACACAAGCACTGCCCCATGATTGGTACCAGAAGTTGACCAAGTTTGAAATTGATCGTCTCGAAACTGTATGAGGAGATAACGACTCAATATCGTGACGGAGAATAAAAATAATATGAAAAGTCCGGTAAGAAAATAATAATTTGCGAATGTTGGGAACCATTTCTATTCTCTGGACACATATTTAGCAATAGTACTAGCAGTAATAGCAACACCTGATGATTGGCGTGTGTAAATATGTGTAAGCCAGTCATTGTGACAACTGGATGCACATAGTACAGTATGTCTATGTAATCATGGAGCGCAGTCAATTCTGTATGAACACACGTAAAAACCAGCTGAAACGATTCCAGGTAGTATCAGTGACAGTACAACCTTATCTAGCTAGAGAATAAATCATCTGTCACATTGTTAGGGAGATCACGATGATGCAGCTTTGCTTATATGCAAGGGACATCACAATGATTCAGCTTTGTTTAGATGCATGGCCGATCACGATGATACAGCTTTGCTTAGATGCATGGGCGATCACGATGATACAGTTTTGCTTATATGCATGGGAGATCACGATGATGCAGCTTTGCTTATAGGCACGGGAGATCACGATGACACAGCTTTGCTTAGATGCATGGGCGATCACGATGATACAGCTTTGCTTATATGCATGGGAGATCACGATGATGCGGCTTTGCTTAGATGCATGGGCGATCACGATGATACAGCTTTGCTTATATGCATGGCAGATCACGATGATGTAGCTTTGCTTAGATGCATGGGCGAGCACGATGATGCAGCTTTGCTTATATGCATGGCAGATTGCGTTGACACAGCTTCGCTTTGGAACATGATTACAGTCGTTCCTGAATGCATATGAAAGTATCTCCATCTACCCAAGTATCTGCGAGTATGTGAAACAAAGTATTTGGAAAAAGCATTTAGTATTATGGTAACCAACCTATGCTAAGACGTTATTGGATATGTTTCAAATTAGTGACACAAAAACGTCTGCGAAGTTGTTAATTCATCAAGCAAAATGCGAACATCGATTCGATCTGTTGAGAAGCTCAATGAAAAGACTGCGAAAGAACAAGCAAATAAAAAACATACTTGGCAATCACTCGAGTGAGCTGCAACCAGAAGAAACATATGCAATGCTGTGTCAAAATGAAACTAGTGCATATTGTGATGGTTTAATACAAATGGTGTCTTTTGGTTATGAAAGATCTTATGAAAGCTAGCCCATTGGACCTTTCCAGGATAGCCATCCATCATATGACGTCATAATCACCTACGTGACGTGCAAGACGATGTCATAATCAATGACGTCGTAAATGATAAGTTCGCCACGAACGCTTAATTGATGACGGACTAAGTTGTACGAATTGTATGGCTTTACTGTTTAAGAAATATGGCAGCAGCAGCACCCAGTCAAATTAGTTTCAAAATATTCAATAGCTTACCTGTTCAGAGATCGATCGATCCCAACATGAGCGAGGTGTGGGTGGGGCTTAGATAGAGATGGGCAGGGCATAGCTAAAACTGGAAAAGTCCATTCAAGTCTACATACTCCCGGCCTCGCACACATATAAGAGGAATGCTTACTTGCAACTGCCCGTTATAATATTAATAATAATAATAATAATAAAAATAATAAAAGTGGCCAGTGTATAGATCATTTAAATAATCTCCCGGAAACGTTAGGAAAATCCACGATGGCAATTGGAAAGACTTGACCAATCAAAATTCTGTACAGAACTTCTTGGGCTTATCACCTTAACGATTGTGCATACAATTTCTGAGCCTACCATCATAGAGTCCTTCCGGCCAAGTTTGATTGAAACTGCATAGGCAGTTAATAAGGAGTAGTCGTAACAGTTTTCCCGACAATTAAAAAAATCCAAGCTGGCCACCAAAAAATTGACCAATCAAAATTCTCGTTTGATAATTTGAAGCCTACTGCAATACGATCGATCCACCCAAATTTCGTCGAAATCGAACCATTGATTCAGGAGAAGTGGCGTTTTAAATGGTTCGGAAAATTCAAGATTGACCAATCAAAGGTTCTAGACCTTGGATCCATAAGATCCTTCTAGCCGCTTTCAGCTACATTTTTCACAAAGTCTAAGATTGTCACCTAAATGAAATTATGAATAGAAGTTCCGGCGCCTACCAGGATAGGGCCCTTCTAGCCAAGGTTGGTAGAAATCTGTCATGCAGCTAAGGAGGAGAAATGTTGTGACAATTTCCAGTAATTTTCTCCTAAAATCTAAGATTTTCACGCCTAAAAAATTGACTATTCAAAATTTTGAATAGGTTTTCTGGCGCCCATATAATCCTTTCAGCCAAATTTGACTGCGGTTAATGAGGAGATGCATTTTGGCAATTTCCGGTAAATTGTTCATAAAAAGATTTTCACTCAAACATTAACCAAGAAAAATTATGAATATAATTCTAGAGCCTAGCATCAGTAGCATGATAGTCTTTTTGGCCAAATTTGGTCGAAATCTGCCAAGCAGCTAAGGAAGAGAAGAGTTTCGATAATTTTCGGTGAATTTTTCATAATCGACCAATCAAAATTCGGAATAGATGTTCTGAAGTTTGCTTAAAATTAGTCAAGCGGTTACTGAGGATTAGCCTTTTAAGGGACACGTTGACGGACAGATGCTAAACTGGTGACAGACCACGGACGGACGACAGGCGTTCGGCATGGCATAAACTCACTTGGCTTTTCAGGCCCGATGAGCTAATAATTAATTAAGAGAATGTTGTTGGTGTTGGTCATCATCAGTTATTTACTTACTAACATAGTCTCTCTGAGGTAGATTACAACCCACCCGCAGGGCAAGATGTGCCCCAAACATATTCAAACTGACATGTATCTAACAACACACTGGTATTACGTAAACAAGTTGCTGAGAGCACAAAGTCTGTAAAAGTACATAATTATCATTAAATATAACTAATTATTATCAATTTAAGGGCATAAATCTTCGGCTTGTTATCGAGGTATCCATTTCTAGCTTCCCCCCGACCATTTCTAGCTAAGTGCCGTCCATTTCTACCTATTTCCAGACCATTTCTAGCCATTCTCAGACCATTTCTAGCTAGGCGTCGTCCATTTCTACCTATTCCCAGACAATTTCTAGCTATTCCCCGACCATTTCTAGCCATTCCCCGACCATTTATAGCTGTTCCCAGACCATTTCTAGCCATTCCCCGACCATTTATAGCTATTCCCAGACCATTTATAGCCATTCCGCGACAATTTCTAGCTATGCCCGACCATTTATAGCTATTCCCCGACCATTTCTAGCCAAGTGACGTCAATTTCTAGCTATGCCTCGACCATTTCTATCTATACCACAACCGTCCAAGTGCACGGTCCTGGTCCTCTCACTCCGCTCCCGTATCGAGTACCGTGCTTGCAGGCTATTGGTATCTGTGCTAAGTTCACGAAGCTTCATAAAGCATGAAGTTTAGAGCAAAACGATTGCAAACATTTGCAAATATCTCTTTCCAGTTCAACAGCATCGCGATCGCTGTTGTTATTGTGATTGTAAATCACATTGCTCTTAAAGAATTACAAGATGTGCTCTACACGCCCATGTAACTGATATCTAATAAATCTATGTTAGATAGACAAGTACCAAGTACCTGGAAAACCACAAATGTTACAGCAATCTTAAAAAAGGCAACAAGTCGGACCCAAGCAACTATAGACTGGTGAGCTTGACAAGCGTCACGTGCAACCTAATGGAGAAGTTGGTTAGAGCCAAAATTGTGGATCATATGATTAGGAAAGAAGGAAAGGTCAACGACCCTGCAACTGCTAAAAGTAATGGATGAGTGGACCCAGATCCTGGACAAAGGAGGAAAACATCGACACCATATACATGGACTTTATGAAAGATTTCGATATGGTGCCACACTAACGACGACTAAGCAAGTTAAATAGCTATGGCCTGAGCAGACAAGTAATCAAATGGATTGAAAACTTCCTGTCACAAAGAACACAAAAATAGGTAGTAATGGAGTGAGTTCTGAAACCAAAGATGTGACAAGTGGAATTCCACAAGGTAGTGCCCTAGGACCAATATTGTTTGTAATATACATAAACGACTTGGCAGAAACTGTGGACGCAATGGCATAACTATTTGTACATGACACAAAGCTGCACAGTCAGATTAGAGTACCAGAAGATGAGATTAAACTAGAAGATGACCTGAACTCACGAAGAAAATCGACAGACACTTGGCTACTAAGATTCCATCTGGACAAGTGTAAGATAATGGCCGTACAGAGTGGAAGGTCTTGGTATTCGTTAGTTATGGCAAAACATCCAAAAGACATTATTTTCGCTGCGCTTTTGTCAAGTAGCTGGTTTAGATATGTTTTCCCCTTTGATTAATTCTGTCAATTTATTTGTAGGATTTGCAGAGTTTTTCTGAACGGCTTAGAAGTTTGTTTCAATCCCTTATCATACCAGGAATGAAGCTGAATTTAACGACGTTGGTTCTTGCATGAATTTGGTTGAAGTGGTTGTTGTGCGTGTTTTTGGTTTTCCGAATTAGAGCATGTGGACTGACAGATGATATCTTGGCTTGTTGCTTTGTAGAACAAAATAAGGCTGTTTTGTTTCCTTCTGACCGACATTGCTGGGAGCTTTATGGTTTCCATTATAGTTGTCATATTGCCTGGTTCGTAGCAATAGCTTGAGGTGATAGATCTAGCTGCACGTTTTTGCTCATTTTTTAATTTGTCCTGAAGAATTATTTGATGAGGGTCCCAAACCGTACTTGCATATTTCCAAAACTTGTCTAATCAGTCCCATGTAGGCTTAAAGTCCGATTTCCTGGGCACAGAATGATAAATTCTATACGATTTGCTGCAGATCTCAGTGATGTGTTTGTTCCAGCTTAGGTCATTGGTGATGTTGACGCCCAAGTACTTTCCTGGTGAAACAAAACTTAGACTGGCTCCTTTTAGTGTGTAGTCAAATTTGATGGGGTTTTTTTTTCTGGTTAGGCTCATCGTGTTACATTTTAGTGGTTGGAAGCGCATTCTCCAAGTGGTAGCCCAGTTACCTAACGTGTCTATGTCTTGGAGTGCCCCGCAGTCCTTGGGGTCATCAATTTCCCGATAGCATACACAATCGTCAGCGAATAGCCTGACCTCTTAGGAAATGTTCTGGACTCTATCATTTATTTGAACTGAAAACAGTACTGGGCCTAGAACGGTCTTTTCAGGTACTTCAGACACAACGTCAGCAATGTTTGATTTGGCACCTTTGACTACTACGCACTGTTCGCGACCTGTTAAGAATGAGTCAATCCAATTTAGTTAGTTTTTTTACACACCGTATTTGTGCAATTTAGATTTCAAAAGTTCATGTGGAATAGTATCAAAAGCCATTTCAAAGTCGAGAATAAAAACGCCCACTTGTTTCCGTTTATCAACGGATGAAGCCCAATCATTGATGACATTATTTATTTGATTTTCACAACTGTCTAAGAAAAAGACATATGAGTGGTTGTTGACAAAAAACATAGCCTTTAAATCCCATATGCAAGCACAAGTGGACAAGGCAAACTGCATCATGGGCCTGATTAGAAAATCATTTACGTACCTCAATACTCTAACCCCAGTTTTCTGTTCAAAGCACTCGTGAGACCACATCTGGAATATTCTGTGAGTGTATGGGTCCACATACAAGAAAGGATATTTTAGTGCTGGAAAATATGCAAAGGAGAGCCACAAAATTAGTCACCTCGCTCAATGAGCTAGATTACCCGGAAAGACTAAGAAGCCTAGCACTCCCAACACTCAAATACAGACGCAATAGAGGAGATATGATAGAGACCTTTAAGATCCTAAGGGGTATATATGAACCAGAAGTAAGCGGAAATATGATGGAAATGGTCAAAGAAAGTATCACGAGAGGACGCAATTGGATACTCCTTAAGAAGGGATGCAGACTAGAAATCAGGAAGTATTCATTCACCAGCAGAGTAGTGGATCTATGGAATAGCCTACCGGAAGATGTAGTAAATTCTAAAACAATTTTTCTGTTTGAGGTAGAGCTAGACTGATTTTGTGAAAAGCTGGAAGAAAGTACGAATTTAAAGCGGAAGTCACATGTGTGAGTCGTACCCGGCAGCGATACACGAAGAAGTGGACATAAAGGCCACACAGGCCCGAGTCCATAGAATCATCCTACGTTATCCTAAGTAAATTAGGTCACCGGATGAAGTCCGCCTATCGCGTGAAGTAGGCTGAAATCTGATTGGTGGACACCAACCGGCTTGTAGTGTTGTGTCACATAGCAAGACATCAAAGGGCTGCATGTACGACCACTAACAGCGGAGGTATGTTAGTGGGCGTATTCCCCGACATTTCTAGCTACCCCTACCCCACGACCATTTCTAGCTACCCCGACCATTTCTAGCTGTTCACCGACCATTTCTAGCTATTCACTGACCATTTCTAACTATTCACCGACCATTTGTAGCTATTCACCGACCATGTCTAGCTATTCCTCTGGATGGGGGAGAAGTTGGAAGACGATCTTGGAGAGAATGGTACGGGTGCACTTTAGGGACCGTCGATAATGGTTGCCGAAATCCCGCAACATATCACCAACTACGTGATTCACCGAGATTTAAGTGGTTGCTAGGAATCCCATTATCTGAACGGCGATTGGCTAATGCATAACACGTGTTCCGCGCGATAATGATTATGACGGCACCGGCGTTCTTTACATAAAATTTGTTTGTAAACGAACAGCTGTCAGATTTAGTGCGCCTTTCAGTAGGTGAATTTAATTATTTCACAAAAATTCGAAATGAATGGAAAGTGTTTTATGTCATGGATGTCCGCATGATGCTTACCTCCTAGAATGCAGGAGATGTCTCAGGGCGTGTCTAGATTTAAAAAAAAATACCGGGGTTGGGGGTGGGGTGGGTTGTGGAGGGTGGGGGTGGGGGTGGGGTGGGGGGTTGTGGGTTGCACACACACACCTTCGGAATCAGAAGCGAACAACACTCACAGACCCACCCATATGTTGTCCATATTTTATTTAAAACTAACTAAAATAACTAGAGATTAAGACAAGTTAGTATCGTGGTTGATTAAACAACAATTAATTCATAAATATTTGCAAATTGCGAAGACAGTTTCATGTGGTTTTTAGAAATCATAAAACGAGCGTGCAAAATTCAAGGAAAGTATGTCGCCGCCGCCATCAACAGATGACAGATGCCTAAATCTTAATGGTTAAAACGTTACTTTGCGTGATTTCGGCAGCCATTATCGCTGACACCTAAAGTGCACTCTAAATTCGTTCGTATCGTTCGCACTGTACGCAAGCAGTGGAACCTTTAGCGCGATTCTTATTCGTGAGTATGACGAGTTAAACAGAATACCGAGCGTGCGTGAGTGATATATGTGTGCATGCGTGTGAGCGCGCATGCGTACACGGGTTTGTTCGTCATTGTGTTAGTCCATGCGTGCGTGTGTGCAAACATGCGCGTCAACGAATACGCACACGAATGACGATATTAACTCTTACTTTGAATAGTATTGCATAAATACGGTCCTGCATCCCTGACACGTTGTCCACTCAGTATATCCCCTATCACGTGATCTTCCCCACACGCTCTATTAGCAATGTCTATACAAGCCGCCACTCGTTCTACGCTCGCCCTGCAAACGCAGAAACTCGCTGGGTTGTGAAATGGAGGGATCCAGTCTCTCGCTCAAGTACCTGACGTCATAATCAAAATACGTACCTGGTTAGCTGACGTCACAATCAAAATACGTCACTGGTTAGCTGACGTCACAAACAAAATACGTCACCGAATACGGCACTGGTTAGCTGACGTCACAATCAAATAACTTACAATATTAACAAGATTCCGTTCAATTGCTTAGAACAGCAACATCTCCCAAGTATTAATAGGCCTATAGTGAATAGCGTACCTGTATTGTTACCGTGAATTATGCCTATAGTGAACAGCGTACCTGTATTGTTACCGTGCATTTGAGATTCAGGGAATGGAGAATCCAGTTTTAGCGATGCCCCACCCATCTCTAACTTAGCTCCACACATACTTCGCCTGTGTTCGGATCGCTCGATCCCTGAACTCCCTGAGTATCCATTTCCAGAAAACTATATATTTAAGCTGTATATTTTCAAACTAATCTGACTGGGCGCGGTTGCTGCATATCAACGGAATGTTTATTAAATTGTAAAGACATCCAATTCGTACAACAACGCTTAGTCCGTCATCAATTAAGCGTTCGTGACGAACTTATCTACGTCATTCATGACATCATTGATTATAACGTCATCCTACACGTCACGTAATTGATTATAAGGCCATATGATTGGTGTATAAACTGAAAAAGTCCATTCAACGTTTAGCGTTTCAAAATATATCCAAACGCGTGTACAGTGGCTGCATGTTAGCTAGAAATGGGCACCTATTAGTTGTAGCAGACATAGGTAGCGACAGCTCGCAGTCGAATTACTTTCAAACTATTCAACGGCATATTCGTTATTTGAGAAAGAATATGTTAATCCAATAGTCTGCGATGCTTGAATGGTTAATGTACATAAGTGTTGCATTGCAAATGCGTTTTGTATTCCCTGCTTTCGGGTTCAGAGGGTTGATTGATGTTGGTGTCATTTCGACCTCCTGCCATAAAGACTATTTTGTCATAAAATGGCGGTTAACTTACACCAGCATATGCCCTGATAGCGAAGGTTACTGGGCCGGTAATTGGCCAATGCCAAGTGCATCCGTCCGTCGGTCTGCCCGTCTAGGCGTCCGCCCGTCTGTCTTGTCATCCGCCCGTCCATCTGTCAGTCAAGGTATCTGTCCGGCCATAGGTAACGTAGGTTACGGGCCGGTACTTGGCCAATGCCAAGTCCATCCGTCCGTCCATTCTTTTGTCCGTTCGTCCGCCCGTCTGTCCATCTAGGCATCGGTCTGTCCATCTGCCCGTCCGTCTGCCCACTCCGTTTGCCCGTCCATCCATCTGTGCTGTTGCTTCAAATACTTGATTCGTTAGAAATTGTTTCCTACTTATTTAGCTACATTTATTATGTTATTTTAGGCAAATTCCTTTTATTTGCAATTTGGAAGTGTAACTTAATTGTGTTATAATATTTAAGAGACAGTCTAGCCTCTCTATGATAATCTAGCAGGAAGGAGTGGTCACATTAGACATGTGTTTCCTTAATTAAGGTAAATAGAAGGCACCGTAACACAAGACAAAATATCATTCACACAAATTGTTGTTGATAATAATGATTTTTCAGAAGAAACGCCGTATGGTAAACATACTACACACTGTACAACTATGATTGTTGTCCAAAGTGCTTCAAAAGTAGAAAGATCATTTGGATATAATTTTTAACTGGCCGCGAGAATGATCTTTACAGCACATTTAAAACAGGTCTATAATGACAAAAGCAAATACAGTGTCCTGCAAAATACCAGTTTGCTTTGAAAAGCACACTAGTCATCACAAAACATAGGCACTGCATGGATCCTTTCATGTTTGATCCCAGAAAAGAAGCTTCATTCATACACTGAAAGTGGCATTCAGACAGTCCCAGAATGGTCAGCATTTGACTGAAGTGTGAACTGATATACCAACGCAGTCTCTGATTGGTTGTTGCTTGGTGATTGCTGCATCACCCACATACCTCAATGATGTCTACACAATGCTGAATGTAGCATGTTACATCACAAAGAAGATAGGCCAAATATCGTTTGCCCCTCCGGCTGTAATTGGTAAGTGCATGTAGTCCTCTTTATTCCAAGAATCTCAGCCGATTGTGGTGTGTTTACTGAAGGATTTATTGCTTCAATAATGAGCGGAAAGTATTATAACATAAGTATCCGAGCTCACAAGTTGGTTGCTGAAGCATTGCAGAGAATGGCATTTAAAGATGTATACCAATAGATGCAAATACACACCGCGAGCTTGAATTGCAAGTTTCGCAAGACCTGTGAAGAAAATAGTGATAGAATATCTCAATTTGTGAAGACACTGAATTTCAATATGCTGATATAAATCAGTTCAATTCCTACAAGAACTGGACGAGTTTTGAAAAAATGTTTCTAAGAATGAAGTATGTTCAAAATTCTGCAATGATTATTTAGTGATAGTTGAAATTCTTCTCGCATTCACATGAGCTGAAAGATCGGGGAAATGGCAACTCTATAAAATAGCTTTTTCTATAATCCTACCTTATTTCTATGCACATGATCAGTCCAATTATTCAAGTCATGCCACTTTCTATTTGGCGGGAACAGCTGCTTACGGTATTCCCAGAAATCCATGAACAGTGCATGAATTTTCATTTTATAGTTTCTAGTTCGAAGGCAATATATGCACATGTATCTCCTAAGAGAAATCGATACTCGAAATCTTCTGGCGGATGCTAAGCTTTTCCCAGTCTGTAGAAACGTACCACATATACATACAAACTAATAACTATGTAGCAGGAGTATTTGTACATACATCCAACACGGTTGGGATTGGGCCTGATATAAGCAAACTCAAAGAACTAGGCTCCATTTACATTGCAATGGATGGGTAGGACGTCCGAAATATTTCATCAGACGTTTTAAATTATGTCCCTTTTTAACTTGGTAAAATTCCACCACTTTCAAAATAGTGAGATAGAAGATCATCTAAACAACGCAGTGACAAGTTGACAGACGTGTTTGAATGCTCTTATCTGTTCTCGATTAAATGCTGTTGAACCGTTCTATGAACTCATAAACAGGCAAAGACTTAAAAGGGTACACATTAAGGCAAAGACTTAAAAGGGTACACATTATGCGCAAGAAGAAAATTAGAACAAAATCTGATATATTCCATCTTACTTTTGACAGAGACCTTTTCTCACGTCTTATTATCATAGCACAGGCCAGCGTGTTTGATCTTCAAGCCATATTCTCGCAATAATGAGTAAACATTACTCTTTCAATTGCAACAACTGATGCAAATCTTAGATAGACCCAGTAGTCAGCGTTGGTAAATCTGTCGGAGGAATCAATCACAGATAATGCAGATGTTACAGTTGATAGTGCTAACACATGCTGTATAGTACTTGACTTGATGGCCATTATCCAATCCTCCCGTGTGATCGCATCCTCGTGGTATAACTTTGAGTAATATGCATCTGCGATGTTGAAACTAATGTTGTTCAAAGCAACACCCGCAGAGAGAATATATGCTGTAGCAGATCTAGTCATAGTAATTCCATTAAAGAAGTTGAATGCATGCCACGGAGAAATACAGGAACCATTATAAACATAAGTATGCCATCAATACATATGCCAAAGAACTGTGACAAGTTTATTAGTCATGCGAAACATTTGAAACAACTGATGAAATTGTCAAGAATGCAGTACAATTAGAGTGCACAGTGTTACGAAAAGAATCTACTTCTGTACCTATCACAGAACAAAATACTTAGAATTTTTTAAGACTCAGAAACAAAACATGACCTTGCCACCATGTCAACGCATACTTCTCCTTCTCATACGGATAACTACTTATCAAACAGCGATTTGGAACAGAGCATTAGAATGTTTGCTTACCATACCATAACAAGAACATCATGGATGGAACACTTACTGTTTACCAGTATTGGCAAAGGTTCTTCATACACCAAAACAGCTTCTTGTGCTACAAACCTGCAAGTGCAAGAGTGGATGATCACCGAGATGCAGATGGCAAAAAAATGATCTTCAATGCACAGCATCATGATGTGGATGTGGTCCGGAGACATGTAGCCATTGTGAAGTTCGCGATTATTGAATGTGGCTATTTTTCCTTTTCATGTATGTATGATAACTGTATTCTGCGGCTGTAGTAATAGTAGAAACATCCTACTGCTGCAATCAATCCTTCTTCGCTTTTGCCCTCTGTGTCTTGCCCTCAGCCGAAATCCTTAGCTTCCTCAGGTCCATTCTTGACTTAAGTGTACCGAGTCCTACTTTCTTGAGGTCACCTCGTAGCATGCTTAGCAGATTTATGCAATGACGTCCTCTCAGCCTTTGTATTTGTTGGCTCCGAGTAGGGCAAATTCCAAGGCGCTCTGTACTGGTGTCTCTTCTGGCATCCTTAGCACATGGCCAAACGTGGACCATCATTGCTGGGCGAATTTACAGACAGCGGCAACGTATTACACATCTTCTATAGTGCATCCTTGGAAATTATGCTGTCTGGCCATTGGTGTCCAGTAATGGTGCGTAGGTGTTTGCGGTTGGCAGGCATCGAGTTTGTCTAGAGATGTCAAGCTGTTACAGTTATTCAACATCACGGATGCGCAGGTTGCATTGTATAAACGTAGCCTTTTAATCAAGGGCATCTTTGATCTACGAATCCATAGCTTTCAGAAGGACTGGAAATCTATGTTCCCCATGATGCAGCGTGCAGCAATGTCAGTAGTACTGCAAAGCAGTGAGCCCAGATGTGTACTTTTCCTGCATGGTTCGCCGCCACGAAGTGGATCGTAACTTTCTTTAGTGTCATGCTTTGTAGATTGGCATATATAGTCCGGGAGCCAATTTTCAAAAGGGGTCTAGAAGAATGGTTTCGTAGCACACCCAGTATTCAGAAGGTTTGTCTCTATATTATGCTAGACCGATGTCTTGGGTATATTCTGAGCCGTGTTGTACAAGAAAATTGTGGTATCACTAACCCGTGAGAAGCCCATTTACAATAGGTGTTGAATGTAGTTTTCAGACAATTTTCACAATGGTAAATTTTTCACAAACTTAAGCGCATGTTATATCAATACAATCTTAACCAAAATGGAAAGGAGTGATCGTATATCGCAGATTTATACATAATCAACCTCGTTTAAGACACCCGTATGTTGCTTTGTACATATTGGGGCACTTAGGTCTTCTTGTGACTAGCAATACCTTAGCTACAACAATGCCCATGTTTTCTACATTTTTCATAATTAAACTTTTAACTGACATGCAGTGCATGTCTACACAAGCTGGCAGGACATATTTATCACGTGAGCAAATGAGAGAATGTTACTCATCCGTGTCAGAGTCATCTTCGACAATTGTATGCTGAACATTGTCACACATTTCACCTCCCATACAAAGGCATGCTTCAGTGCAGAGTAGATTGTTAGCCTTGCATTGACAGAGATCTGTTCTTTTGCAGGCAGACTTTTGACATCTACATGATGTGAGTTCAATTAATCCAAATGGAGCAGGATCCTTTGACATTAGAACAGGCTTGAGTAGACCATCCACTATACTCCAGCCATGTCCATTTGTAGATGGAAGATTCTGAACAGCTTGCAATGAACGTCTCCAAACAAGAGCTTGAAAATTGGCCCTTTCGGTGTGATGCTTTAGACTATTCGATGTAGGTGGAAGATTTTCATTTCTTTGTCTCTTTTGACAAAAGAGCCAATAACGGGTTTCATCAGCTGTCTTTCCCACATCCCTGCTGGTATACAACTCACAGACAAATTTCTCACATAGAATTGCAGTATTCGGTGATAAGTCAACATGTTCGCCGAGTTGGGCTAAGCTACGCTGATGACATTCAGATGACTTTAAGAGATTGAATGATTTTCTCTTAGCGACTCCAAATAATGCACTAGTGCTATAACAACCTGTAAGGGAATGAAACCCAGGCAAAGACAGACAGATAGCTGGGCCCAGTACTTGAGCAACTGTATGTATTGGTATGTATCGCAATTTGTCCTTTGTGCCCGTACGGAACCATAGTTCAGAACAGTGAAGCGAACGATACGTATATATACTAAGTACTGCCACGTCTGTATCAGGAGACTGTATAACAACACGCATGTGGTCTTTTGAAGCGTGTAGCGCGTGCAACATCATACGCGTATCTGCTTCCTCGTGATCTGATCGAAGTTCTTCCAAATACGACGAATTGTTCGCTGAAATGACAACAACATCCATTCCATCGTTAAAGCCACCAGCAAGAATGACGCAATTGTGGGCAGATAGCATATTTGGACCAGTATCACGCCACCGCTTGCTGAGAAATGCAACCAGGTTACTTTTGTTGCTTGGATTGCTGATGTACTTGGCCCATTGCTTTGGAACGGGAGTATTTTCTCCAGCAATCTTTACTTCCAATGCTGTTGATGACCCAGGTTTTAGCCGCTCTTCCGCTTTGAGAGATTCCAGTCTATCATATCTGTCAAAAACTATATCGACTCTGTTGCAGTCTTCTTGATTCAGTGGAACTGTAAAGATGTGCCAGTATTTATCAGCCAATTCTCCAAATGTAGACGTACCTCCAGTTTTAACCATTTGCACAATTGCCATGCCATCTACTACATAAGATGTTGCGCCTGTCTTGTCAACAGGTGGAAGCCGTCCATCAACATTTACTTCCTTTTCTAGTTCACTTAACAAAACACTTTTCACATTCTTTCTTAGAGTCCCATCCGTATGTGACAATGATAGTGGAACAGCAGACAGTTCATACGTCATTACTAGTTTTAAATCAACATCTCTGGACCTTGCGGCAATAATTAATCGACCAAATAGTTCGCGGTCAGATCTCACATTGTGAATTTTTTCATCATTTGTTTTGAGTTTTTTCTTCTGTGCTAGGCTGGCAAATGTTTTAAGTTTTAAGTGTGGCAACGTGTCCCAAAAGCTTCTCGTGTTAGTGTCCAGCCGCTCCTGAACAAAATTGTCCATAATCTCCTTACCAATGTCACAGGCGGAAACAAGTCTCTTGGCGATTTCACTAGGCAATACCACGCCAGTTGCAATGTTTACAAGCGGAAGACACTCGCTGTCGTCGTTTTCCGCAATATTAAAGGGATTGGTCATTATATCTGATAAGAACATCGAAAGTATCTTCTGCACATCGGTTTCATCCCTGTTCATTCGATTAGTCCCCATTTCCTTATGTACTCCAAACATGTGACTATCTTGTAACCCACACATTTGCTTTGTGACCGTTGTTATGGCTGCCCTCTCGTGGCTAGTTAAAAACCACCTCTCCAGAGCTCCTGGCTTTTGTGTTATTCCAATAATACCACCTCGCTTTTTGGAATCCAAATTAATCGATTGCTCTAAGGCCATATCTGTCCACACTTGAATGAATGGATGGTGTGAGCGACTTACGGAATGATTTCCATTCAAGAATTGTTCATGTACATGGGGATGTGTACTTGGAAGCATCTTCATGTCCGCAAGATATATTGGCAGCCATCTTGCATAATTGGTTCTGTCCATGCTGTAGAAATATGGCGCCATAGCAGCAGTAGCAGATAGGTGTGCCTGCCAATCTCCAGTTCTCTCAGCTCTTATGAATCCAAGCAGCAGCTCTACCATATGAATATATGAGTTCCAAAATGCGAACAGGTGTGATTTCGAGCTTGACTCAACTTTAAAGGATTTGAACAGCTGTTGCAATTTATTCACGTACATACACACCTCTTTGAAATTTTCTTGCAGTGCGTCTAAGTCGTCAATGCTGCTTCGGCACATCTTAATTTTCTCATCCAGACTCTCCAAATCTGTTGGAGTAATGTGGTCTTCATGTTGTCCATTTTGTTGAACCCATTTGGAAAAAGACTGCCATTGTAATCGCAGCAGCGCTTCCAGAACCAATTTGTGAGCCCTCACTCCTCGATTATATGACTTCCCTTTAAGTAGAGCAGCAGCCGTGCTGCTACCATATGTGTTGGCCTCTATGAGGAGATCTTCTAAGCCAGAGTCATCAAACATCTTTCCAATAACAGCTAAGTAGTTTAGCGCAATGTGGAATCCCCCCAGTCTGATCACAGTGTCACTAAACTCTTCTTTATATCGCCACTGTATCTCCTTTGCCTTGACATATATGGCCAAGTCGAATGTAATGACCGAGTCATTCTGTCCTAGTGTTGTCATCATTCTTTGAACTTGTTTCATGACCGTATACACCGTATTGAATTCAGTTGGTGATCCGGAAATCATTGGACAGTAACCGATTTGTGTAAAAGGTGCGTTAGCACATGATACAAGTGCATTAAATCCACTCCAGCTAGGGACTGTTTGTGTTTCTGTGGTCATCATGGGTACAAGATCTACCGCAAACAATTTTATTGGACACATTCGAACGATGGCCCATGCAAGATCCATGACTAATGCCTGTTCCTGGATTGAGCTATCACATTGGTACCAATCCTTCTTGACAGTGTCTATGAACGCGGTCACAACTGGTCTTCTACCAAACACCCCACAATCAAGAATTCTGTTTTCAGTACCTGGTGCTGTCAAAGCCCTTCTCCTGACTGAGTGTTCAGCATGTATGACACGCTCTGGTCTTGGGCCAAATTGCATTCGTTGGAACACAAATTACAAAACTATCCCGGAACAAGTGTTACAGGCATAATTTGAATTATATGTAGACAATGACAATGAGAGCGATGTGAGGTGTAGTATTCATTTTAATTTGTTTTTCCGCACCGATTACCACCACATCCATCTGTCTCATTCCAACCACCATTACCTGGGTGCTTTGTCAACAGTGGTACAGCTGGATATACAGATTCTATCATGGAGTTAGTATACATACATAAAATATAACCTTCACATTTCACCCTCGCCTTTGGTATATGCATGCAAAATGTATGCTGGATATATGTTAGGTCGATATCCGTCTAAATATCATATATGGTGAATCTAATACGATATTACTTTGAGTTATGACACGATCATGCTTATATCGTTGTGCACTGTGGATACAGCCAAAGCCTAGACCCCCTATGCAAAGAAATCAGGATAACTAATTAGTGCTACCACAATTTGTTTGTACAACAGGGCTTAAAATGTGTGGGACATGTCCCCCAAGCCACAGCAAGTGTTAGACCTTCAGAATACTGGGTGTGCTACGTCACGATTCTGACCTAGCTTTAGCACCTGGACTAATATGGGTGAACTCAGTTTTGGATTCATTCAAAAAGCGATTCTCAATTTTTAGTTTGCTTGCAGCCATGGGAAGAAGTTCGTCAAGGGGTTTCTTTTCCTCGGCTATGAAGTCCACGTCGTCGGCATATTCCATCTCTAGCGGCATACCCATTATTGACACTGGGGTTTGGTCTTGTGGAACTTTCAGGCACGGATTTCAATGTAGCAGCAAGGTAACAGGCGAAAAGCACAGGAGATAGTCCATCTCCCTGTGGGGGAGCCGATTGATATCTTTTTTCTTTTCATATTAACGAACATTATCGCGATCTGTTTTACTAGATGTAGGAGTTCTACGTCACAGAGTTGATGTTTATAATATGTGTATATTTACATGATAGTTCATCTGTAATTAGTTTTACACCATTTCATGTTCCTCGATGCACTCACGTAAGCATGGATCGTTGTTAAAAATGTCTGGAACTCCCATTATTTCACGGAATTTTTCACTTCTCTATGATATTTCGCATCCTTTCACAGTCGCCAATGTACAGCGGTATGATCATTTCAAAGATCTTATGTAGGAAAAGGTAGTTTCTCTTATTTTGAAACCAATCTTTCATTCTAAGGCTAAGACATGATATTCTTGAGATATAACTGACTAAGTCAAGACTGGAAAAAAATGTACATTTGACAATAATTTACTAATCAAAATCAGCTTGACCGTAAATCCCAGAGCGAGATCCCAGTTTTGGCTCTGCGTGGTTTCGATAAACTTAGAAAAGACGAAATTCCGCTGTCTTTTGTCAGCCATTTTAAACTCGGCTGACCATTTTGAATATTAGGGTGTGAATTAAAAGGGACACATCAGAAATAAATTGGAAGTATCAATGTTTATTTGTTCAAAATTCCATTCACTTATCATGATATGTAAAATCATACTAGGAATATGAGTTTTGTTTCAACATTAATAAATCAACTAAAGCATAATAGAAATTCCAGGAAGTTGGTGGGGGCTGGGTGGGGTGGGGGTGGGGGTGTCAAAGAAAGTGTCCCATATCATATTTTTGAGATAGTGTCGTTTTATAACCTGTTTATTGTAACATAGAATATATTACACTGTGTTTTGATGAATAATAATGCTGTATTAATGAGGAAAGCTCTTTGAAGATGGAAATGGTATGATGTCACAAAGCTAAAACAGTATTAGAATGACCTCTTATTTTGCACGAAAATTAAGATTTTTCTCAAAATTTTACGGTTTATGTCATTTAAAATATGTTGTTCAGACCAAATATGTATATCAGCATACACTACATCAAAATTTAAATGAAAGTCTAGTAATTATTTTAGAAATTATTTTTTTAAAGATTTAAATCATATTTCATGTCAGTTGCTACACCTTCTCACTTAAAGCGATGCTAATCTCATCTCAAATGTTGCATTGCAATGATAGAATATGGTTTATAGCGTCCATATCATTCATATACTGTCACATTCCCTTAGCTGTATCACAATTATCTGCTTTGTAATATCGAGTAAACGTTGAACAGTGATCACCACCATTTTGTCTCCTCAAGCGACAGTGTGTGATGTCATGAAAGTGGCAATGCATTACATTTTTTATTATGTAATACTCATCCCGTTGAATATTTTGAAACCAATTTGACTGGAAGTTATTGCTGTCTATGGCAGCAACAACTTCCAGTCAAATTGGTTTCAAAATATTCAACAGCTTACCTGTAGGATTGCTTTAATACCACATTGCCAAACTATAGCTGGCACGTCTATATATGACTGAGCGTATATACCGAGGCAGACACACTAGGCTTTTCCTGATTGGTTGAAAAGTACATCATGACCGCCATCATAGGCTGTAGAAATGTACCAACATTTGGCTACTAAGGCCTGCATATCTTTCTTTAGCGCCATGATAAAAAGTTTAACATTACCTGCATAGTTTATGACTGGCATATTAGATCACCTGACTAGCTATCAAGAGATGAGGTTAGTTATCCTTTAATCTGGTAAAGTGTCTAGTTTCATGGTCTGAGTTCAGAAATTTGTTGCCATGGGTGGACCACGAAAATGATAAATAAGATCTTATTTTCATATGAAATAGGAACGAGTAATTACGATTGATCATGTAAGCCATATCATATTTATCATATAAACCATAGCTTCTATAAAAAAAACTGTTACGTTCAAAATATTGAACACATGCATGTTTGAAACATGAAGTCACAGAAGCTCAATCTCAAGACACATGGTTAAAAAGCCATCATCTTGCGCAACCGCAAATGTGTAGTGTGTGTGCGCGTGGGTGAGTGCGTGCGTGCTTGCGTGTGCGTGCGTGCGTGAGTATGTATGTACGTCCGTGCGTGCGTGCGTGCGTGTGCGCATGCGAGCGTGAGTGCGTGCATGCGTGAGACTCATACTTACATGCAGTCATTGGCATGAAATCCCATTCCGAGGCACTTGTTAAATTCGATATGAATAGTTAGCTCACAGGATATAGCTGATGACTTCTAGGTCATTTGGGACAAAATATACATCTTTTCCATTGGCTCAATGTATGCAACGTTATGTTACTAGCATGTTATCCACACTTTGCTGAGTTTTGTCAATCAGTGTCCTACGGGTAATGTCAATCACCCTAGTCAGGTTCAATCTGGCAAGGATTCGAGATTCAAATTCGAGAACCAACGAGTCGCCTCTATCAGAGCGAATTTCACTCAGAGCTGGGACCAAATCAAACATCCTCATGTACGTCAAGGCGCCAAATAGCAGCGCTAATCCACCCATACAAGTGACAGTTTAAGTGTGTGACATGGCTGGTATCATCCACATAGTACATCCAGCCAGAGTGGTACCATTCGCTGAGTATAGACCCCTATACATTGACCATTTGCCGAAAGCTCAGATGACTATGGTTGAGAATATCGATGCAGTCTGGGACAGCTACCCTGAACGAAACTTGAGATAAATGACACACCAGTGGTGTGTATCAGATACGCATACTCGACTAGAACGGGATTGCAATGGCTGCAGTCACATCCCTAAAGACGGCTGGTTTACGTACTGGAAAATGTTAAAATTAAAAAGGAGCTATTCTCATTTGTCAGTAAACCGCTGGCCAAAACGGAGATAGATGGACAACAAGGCATTCGCTCTCCTGCCATGGAACTGTGCTTATCGAGCTCGCTCATTTCTCGTGTCGGGGGTCAAGAGAAAGCATCCCTACTCCCTGTCGATAGCGATATCGTTTCTCCTGCCATCGCTTTCGGAATATCCATATTTAGTCCAAAGTTACCGCGAATGTGACCTTATCATGCGACCGTGACCTAGAATCGCCAAAATAACATCTGGACCTGGATTCCCCATGCTCTAACCACCAACACCTTCCCCACCCCTACAAAAACTGGTCTCATTTATGGTTCTACTACTTTTGCTTCTGGTGTTATTGCACCACTTTACTCTGGAAAGTGGCCATCTTGGATTTTTTCAAAATGTCCGCCACGGCAGAACAATTATATGCCTAAGCCCCCCGGACTATATGGATATAAAGAGTATGTATGATTACAGTATTCTGCGGCTGTAGTAGTAGAAACATCATACAGTTGCAATTAGTCATTCGCCTTTGCCCCCACCCCCCCGTGTCCTGTCCTTGGCCAAAATCGTTAGCTTCCATTCTTAAATTAAGTGTACCGAGTCCCGTTTTCTTGAGGTCACCTCGTACCACACGTAGCAGATTTATGCACTGACATCCTCTTCTGGCTCTGAGTAAGGCGAATTCCAAGGCTCTCTGTGCTGGTGTGTCTTCTGGCATCCTTAGGACATAGCAAAACATGGACCATCTTTGCTGAGCGATCTTTACAGACAGTGGCGACGTATTACACATCTTGTATAGTGTATCATTAGAAATTATGTCCAGCAGTGGGCCCCGGATTTTATTTTTCCTCCATGGTTCGCAGCCACGAAGTGAATCGTCAATTTCTTTAGTTCTTTGTAGATAGATATATGTGGGCGAACTCCGTTTTTTGGATTCATTTACAGATTCCCAATTTTTAGTTTGCTTGCAGCTATTGGGAGAAGTTCGTCAAGGGGTTTCTTTTCTTTTCCTGGTCTATGAAGTCCATATTGTCGGCATATTCCATCTCTAGCGGCATACCCAGTATACGAATATGAAGAGACCACCCCTAAAATAAGAGCCATACCAATTTACGAAATGTGACAAATTATTTTCCCAATAAGGTTCACCTTAGAGTCAGTGTCACATTTCGTAAATTGTTAATGGATTTAAACAAGATTTGGGCAGAAATGTTCCTTTAGTACACTTTAATCATTTGATAATTGGTCACAGGTATGCCTGCCCAATTGGTCAATGCTCCAGTTCCCATTGGGCAATCATGCTAATATGCTTGCACTTGCCCATCCAAATTATTTTAGTGTGACCTCGCCATTGCCTCTTTGGTAACGGTCAGTGTTGTGACACTTGAAACATTGGTCAATAATCAGTGATGGTTGCCCCATTCGGCAATTGTATATTTCCTATTGGGCAATAGTGTCAAGGACACCAATATTTTATTATTTGTGGTATGGATGATTGCCCGATTGGTGAATAATGATAAGCACCATTCATTGCGCCCATTGGTGTATGGCAACAGTTATGCCTGCCTGATGGACCAATGGTGCTTGTTGTGCATTAATTAATGTAAACATTTTTACAGTTCCTAATCAGCTAGGTGAGCACTATGTCCCTTGGTCCATTTATTTACTGCGTTGCGAAATTCTATGTCTATATGTAGCAGTAAGAAAATTCTTCATTTAATGTTGGACTGTGTACTCCGCAAGTGACAAAGTAACCAGCCAAAAACAATGTTTCCATACTGTAGCATGTTCAATTTACGATAAATTTGTCATAAAATCTAAGATTTCACCACCAAAATTGACCAATTAAAATTCTGAAGTAAACATCTGGAGGGTACCAGCATTAGATCCTTCCACCCAAATTTGGTTAAAATTAGTCAAACCGTCAAGGAGAGGAAGCGATTTGATGGACGAAAAACGGATGACCGCCATGGCATAAGCTCACTTGGCCTAAAGGCAAGATGGGCTAAAAATTGGACTCAGATGTCGAGTCCTCAGCATCCATGGATGAACACACTTAGTCCACAACAATTTAAATTATTTTCTCAGCACATAATATGGGGAAGTTTTCTTACCTCCTCCCACTTTGCAACAAGAGGCCCAAGGGCCTGTATTGTTCATCTGGAACATAGATGCGATGACCTTTCTGGTTGCAATGTTGGCCAAACCTTAGGATTCTACGTAGACGTGATGACCTTTCTAGTTGAAATGCCTATGTTTCAGATGGGTCGATTTGCTTGGCAGCCATCTTAGATGACCTAGTTCCTGTTGCAATGCTGGCCAAAACCTTAGGATACTTAGACGCGGTGACCTTTCTAGTTGAAATGTAAATGTAGAATCCTAAGGTTTTGGCCACACATTGCAAGAAGAACTAGGTCATCCAAAATGGCTGCCAAGGAAATCGACCCATCTGAAACATAGGCATTTTGGTTCATCTCTAGGCCTAGATGAAGTTTCACATTAATCCACCAAGTGGTTTCGTTCGTCAGACATTTCTAAAAATCAGCCAAAATCCAAAATGGTTGCTGGACAAATTGGTCGATGGGCTTTGTTTGAACAAACCTGGATTTCTATAGCCTAAGGATGCTTCCTGCCAAACATACTTGAAATTGGCAAAGTGGCTGTCTAGAAGACATTTTAAATTTCCCATTGCTTTGGTATGGGAATTTTTGCCAGGGAAAAGATCAAAGATGGACGCGAAAACGTTTATCAAACCGTTTCGAAAGTGGAAATTTGAAACCCGCATACCCAAAAAACTATATAAAATCAATTTTGGCTTCAAAATCCATCACATAAAAAAAATCCAATATGGCCGCCAAATATGCTACACCTTGATTGGCCCTTAGTCCCTAATCATATTTCCCAAATTTAAGCCTGACCCCTTCAGCGGTTCTGGAGTAGTTTTCGTGAAAACTAGGTCATCCAAAATGGCTGCCAAACTATTTAGCCAATCAAGTTCTCCTGAACGAACTTGGTTCATCACTTGCACTAGATGATATTTCATGAGTTCTGAATCGATCCCTCAACCGGTTTCAGAGACGTTTCTAAAAATCCGCCAAAATCCAAGATGGCCGCCGGTCAAATTGGCCAATCAGCTCCGTTTGAACAAACTTGGATCCTATGGCCTAAGGAAGCTTCCTAGCAAATATGATTCAAATCGGCATAGTGCTTCTTGAGAACTCGCTTAAAGGAAAAGTTGACGGACGACAGACTGATGATGGACGATCGCCATGGCATAAATCCACTTGGCCTTTCAGGCCAGGTGAGCTAAAAACCATTCGCCCAACATTGAACCAGCCATTCAGCCAACAGTCAGCTACGAAAGTGTTATGCAGACAATCAAAGCACAGTGATCACTCTGCTATTGATCGCCACCATCTTGTCGCTTACGCTAGCTGACAGCAAGGCAAGTTCAATGTATTGAGCGTATTGTCTATACACGGAGAGAGTTGCAAGTTACTGAAGGCATGAGCGCCAGTCTATTACTGATGTTGTTTAGAATTCTTCGAGACCAAGTGAACTTATGCTGTGACGTCCCCCCTCCATCGTTCCACCAATCTTTTTAAAAGGCTACTCCTCCAGAATTTTGAATGGTCCATCCTTTGGGTCAACATCTTAAACCATGCTGATAGAATCTTAGATTTCATGAAAAACTTAGTGGAAATTGTCAAATCGCTTCTTACAAACTTAACCGATTTCAAGTAAATTTGGCTGAAAGGATCCTATCATGACAGGCTCTTGAACATCCATTCAAAGTATTGATTCAACAAATTTGTGGGTGAAAATCTTAGATTTTATAAAAAAATTTACTGGCAATTGTCACATTGTGTATTCTTAACAGTTTGACCGATTTCTACCAGATTTGGAGAGGGATCCTACCGGGGTAGGCTCCAAATATTCCATTTGCTTGATTAATTTTGTGGGTGAAGGTCTTAGCTGTTATGTAAATTGCCAAAAAGCATCTGAACAGCTTGGTGGATTTTAGCCAAATCTGTGGTTGTTACGCACCCGAACCTATACTCAGAATTTTGATTGGTCAATTTTTTGGGTAAAAACTGTCAAATCGCTTCTCCTTAGCTGCCTAACATATTTCAACGAAATGTGGCTAGATGGATCATTTCGTGGTAAGTTCAATAACTTCTGTTCAGAATTTTCCATCATCAATTTTTTGCATGAAAATCTTAAATTTTATGACAAATTTATTGGAAATTGTAAAAAAACTGCATCTTCTTAACTGAACTGCTTGGTGTATTTTAACCAAATATGACTGCAAGGATCCTACTGCCTTACAATCAGAACCTTGATTGGGCGATTTCTTTGACTACCATCTTGGAATTTCCAAAAATTGTGCGGAACCATTTAAAATGCTACTTCTTAATTAATGACCCGATTTCGAGTCTTCAACATCTCAAAGGAAAATTTTAATTAGTTAATTTTCTTGGTGGCCACCTTGTCTTTTCTGAAAACTATCCATCATGCCTATTTAATTGGAAATAATACTGGCTTTCGAATGGTTGCAACCATATGGGCATGTTTCCTGATTGGTCACGAGGACTCACGTGACCTTGGCCATGCCCACTAACACCTTCAACCAGTTTTACACCTGTCAATCATCACCACGTCAAACGATCTATACATACCAAAAATTGGTGAACGGATAGGCGTCAATATGATTGGTTAATACATTGATGACGCAATAAATATTTGAATTAGGCAACCCCAACTTTTTTCCTGACAAAAATACTCAAATTTAATTGATGGAGAGATAACAAAGGATTTTCTCTCAACCAATCAAGTTAGAGTATCTTTAGGCGGGAAAAAAATGGGCATGGCCTAGTTCAAATATTGATGACGTCATTATTATATTAACCAATCAGATCGACACTTATCCCGTCGCACTTCTATTATGTGACCCTACCCATATATGGTCATGGGTGTGGCCTAATATACAAATTATGACGTTACCACCAGATCATTCTATCAGATAGATGCCTATACCGTCGCTCTTCTACTGTGGCATCAGTGTTACTGGTGTTGCTAGTGGAGCCGATGGTGGCGGCAATGGTGGTGGTTGTGGTAGTCGTGTAATAACTAACTATAGCGAAATAAAATAACAAGAGAAATATGAAATTTTATATGAACGTTTGGTTCTTTTTCAATGCTGTTAAAGATAGAGTTTTGGGTTGCAAATGTGAGGTTGTCATCTGAGCAGGTTTGACTGTATGTTGTCATGCACATATTTCCAATTCATTTCACTGATTAACTCTATGGCCATAAGACGTCAGTGCCATTGCTGTGATTTTGGATACATTATGAAGTTTAAAATTAGTTGATTGATGGTTATTCGCAAACAGGACTAGATTTATGACTGGGCAGTTGCCCAAAGACCTCCACCAAAATTAAATTTGAAAATTTCTATGGGGCCTCCACAAAGATGTAATCTTGTGCTCTGAAGAAAAAATTATAATACGGAAAAGAGGAGTGAAAAGTGAGAATCTCTGTGTCCAAATTTATCACAGAATGCAGGAACTTGAACGCATGTCACCCCTCCCATAGACGGTTGCTGGTGGTAGGGGTTGTGGTGGATTGGGGGTCCTGGATTTTAATCGCCTCCGGGAGAGGAATGCAGACCCTCCCCGCAAGTACTGCCCATAGGCCATAAATTGTATTATTCATTATCCTACAAACAATTCAATACCACATGGTATGATAAGCATAATTATTTCTAGATAACATGTTTTTTTAAATATTAGTTTTAAAATGTTCAACAGCTTATCTTCATAGATACTTTGAAACCATCAAAGTTTCAATTTCAAAGTGATACTATCAAATGTACAAAGTGCGTGGAGCTTAGCAAGAAATTGGTTTGGCATAGCTAGAAATGGGCTTGGCAGAGCTAGAAATGTGTGTGGCATAGCTAGAAATTGGTGTGCGATAGCTAGAAATGGGTGTGACATGGCTAGAAATGGGTTTGGCATAGCTAGAAATGGGTTTGGCATAGCTAGAAATGGGTTTGGCATAGCTAGAAATGGGTTTGGCATAGCTAGAAATGGGTGTGGCATAGCTAGAAATGGTTGTGGCATAGCTAGAAATGGGTGTGACATAGCTAGAAATGGGTGTGACATAGCTAGAAATGGGTGTGGCGTAGCTAGAAATGGGTGTGACATAGCTAGAAATGGGTTTGGCATAGCTAGAAATGGGTGTGGTATAGCTAGAAATTGGCGTGGCATAGCTAGAAATGGGTGTGGCATAGCTAGAAATGGGTGTGGCATAGCTAGAAATGGGTGTGACATAGCTAGAAATGGGTGTGACATAGCTAGAAATGGTTGTGGCATCGCTAGAAATGGGTGTGACAAAGGTAGAAATGGGTTTGGCATAGCTAGAAATTGGTGTGGTATAGCTAGAAATTGGCGTGGCATAGCTAGAAATGGGTGTGGCATAGCTAGAAATGGGTGTGGCATAGCTAGATGGATTCCTGTATTGTTTTCAGGAAATGGTTATCTCAGTCATCATGTCTGCCACGTGACAGCTATCTGACTTGCCATGTATTTTTAATACAGCAATCCAGTTTTAGCTTTGCCCCGCACATTCCTAGCTAAGCTCCACCCACAGTTTATCTGTGCTGGGATCGATCACTCCCTGCATCTCAATTTCTAGAAAACTATAATCATGTAAGTTGGTGAATATTTTAAAACAAATTTGACTGACTGCACTTGCTGCCATAGGCAGCAATAGTGTCCAGGCAAATTAGTTTGAAAATATTAGCAGAATGTTTATTAAATAGTAGACACAATTCGCACAACTTGACACACTATTAAGCGCTTATGACGGATTATGGCATCAGCCTACATGTGACGTAATTGATTATGACATCACATGATTGATCGATAGAGTGGATTCCTCTATTGTCTGTCAAGCGACATGTTACATCTCCCCCCTCCCTCCCTCCCTCCCTCCCTCCCTCCCTCTCTCTCTCTCTCTCTCTCTCTCTCTCTCTCTCTCTTGCTCTCTCTCGTTAGATAATAGAGGGACCCATTTCTAGATATTCCCCAACCATTTCTAGCCAGTCCTCGCGCGTGTTGGGATAGATATATACAGGCAAGCGATTGAATATTTTGAAACTAATTTGACTGGGTGCTGTTGCTGCACCCAGTCAAATTCATCAAAGATATATGGTTACAATTTATACATCTGGCAGACTTTTCAATGTTCATGAAGGTGGTAGGTACTTGATTCATTACACATTTTGATTGCGACATCAGTCTACATGTGAGTTAATTGATTATGACGTCATATACATGTGTGACAGATAAGATCCATTTATTGGCCAAATGCAATGCAACCACAAAGCTCGACTTTACAATGAACTATGAAGCTTGACATCAAATATAACATAAATATAGAAGGCCTTACTTATCATGAAGAGACTCAAGGGCCTTTAACGTTAATCTGGACCATCAGAATTTGATCCATTTGCATTTAAATACCGGTAGACATGATGGATAATTTTCGAAAAATCCAGGATGGCCACCAAAGGAACTGACCAATTAAAGTTCTCATTGACATCTACCGCCATAGGATCATTCCAATGATTCCATCCAAGTTTCATTGAAATTGGTCCTAATTAAGGGGTAGCGTTTTAAATGGTTCTGGAAAGTTTTCAAAAATCCAAATGGCCACCAAAAAATCAATCAAGCAAAATTCTGAATCGATGTTCTAGAGCCTACCACTGTAGAATCCTTCCCAAATTTTTATAAAGTTCAAGCAGTTATGGAGAAGATGCATTTTGACAATTTTCGAACAATTTTTTATGATGTTCACCAAAAAAAGTAACCCATTAAAATTTGCAATAGATGTTCTGGAGCCTACCGTTCTAGGGTCTGTCTTGCCAACTAGGGTTGAAATCTGTATATAAGTTCTAAATCATAATCCGATAAGGTCCTTCCAACGTAAGTTGAAATCTGCCAAGCGGTTAATAAGTAGACCTTTGACAATTTCAATTACATTTTTTCATAAGACTAAAATTTTCACACCAATCAAAATTCTGTATACGTGTTCTGAAACCGAAAGCATTAGGGCGCTTCCAGCCAAACTAAGTTGAAATCCACCAAGCGGTTAATGAGTAGTGCCGTGACAATTTCCGGTAAATTATTCATACAATGTAAGATTTTAACCAAAAAGATTGACCATTCAAAATTCTGTATACTCTTCTGAAGCCTAACCCCAATATGGTCCATCCAGCCAAATTAGGTTGAAATCCGCAAAGCAGTTAATGAGTAGCATTTTTAAACAAAGGTTGATGGATGGATGAGGGATGACAGATGGTCGCCATGCGTATCAGTGACCTTGACCTTTTGACCAAAACAGCATTGTGTGATGCCGTGTCATTATAAGGAGGCATGGGTCCAAGTTTGGCTCCTGTATAATTAACCAAACCTGAGATATAAACAGAAAAGTTGTGCTAAACGCAAATTGGAAGGCACCGCCACGACCGGACAATGTGCAGGGTATCGCAATAGCTTGTTTTACTTTGTAAAGTCGAACTAAAAATGGTAGTTCAAACAGAAAAGAAAAGTTGAGCTAAACGGAAAATGTTAATGTTGAAAAAACAAGGTTTTTATCAAGGTCAAAGTGACCTTGACCTTTTGACGCCAAGGCCATCGTGAGAGACTGTATCATTATAAGGAAGCGTGTGCCAATGTGTGTGTACATTATGATTAACTAAACTTGAGATATAAGCTGAAAAGTTGAGCTAAAAGCAAATTGGACGCTGCCGGACGACGTGCAAGGTATCGCAATAGCTTGTTTTACTTCGTATCGCATTTCAGTTTGGGAAAAGACCAGTAATCGGGGTACAATTTGGGAAAAGCTAGATCAATCATCCATCAACAGTTAATTGCTTTAGTAGGAGATAAAAGAAAAAGGCACCATATGTTGATAAACTGTTTCTCAAAACGATTGCTGTTCTAGTTATGTCTTTACGGAGTGGCATTCCTCTGGATGGGCAGCTAAGTCCAGATCTCTTGGAACTAAATAAAATAAATAAATAAATAAATAAATATGCCCTATGTCAAGTACAAGATAATAAATTACTTATACATATTTAATGTTAATGTCAGTCAGTGTACGTACTTTTGTATAAGTACATATTTATCTTCATGTATAAAATCATTTTTTGTACTAAAAATGAAAAAGAAATAAAAAATAAAAAACCAGACATATGTTTGCAGCAATTGACCAATCAAAATTCTCATTGGATATGTTGAAGCATACCGCAATAGGATCGTTACACCCACGATTCATTGAAATCGGGCCACTAATTAAGGAGTAGGGTGGGGCCTAACCAAAATTCTGAATAGAAATTCTAGAGCATACCACGATAAAATCCTTTCAGCCCCATTTGGATACAATCTACCTAGTGATTAGGGAGAAATTGCATTTTCCGGTAAATTTTTCATACATTTTCACCACAAATAATTGACTAATCAAAATTCTGTATACAAGTTCTGAAGCCTAGCCTGAGAGGGTCATTCCAACCAAAGTAAGGTGGAAATCTGCCAAACGGTTAATGAGATCTGAGATTTTGTGGTCGAAGCGACACAAGCACACAGACCCAAGCATGCATACGACCCAAGCGCACAGACACAAGTGTATTGGCCCCGGCGCCCAGACACAAGTGCACTGACCCACTCATGCAGACGTAAGCGCATAGAATCTAGTGTGCAGACCGAAGCGCAGAGACACAGGCACATACACAAGCATAGACACAAGCTCGCAGACTTGTGTCCCATTAGTGCTTGTGTCTATGCAGCTGTGTCTCTGCGCTTGTATCTGTGCACCCAAACAAATGTGCACAGACACAAGCACGCAGACACAAATGTGCAGATCCTAGCACCCAGACCCAAGCACACAAACATAAGTGCACAGAGATAAGACCCCGGCTTTTGTCTCCCACTGCTGTGTCTATGCATAGACAAATGCACACACAAATGAACAGACTCAAGTTCCTAGACACAAGCATAGAAGCAAGTGTGCTGGCCCAAGGGCCCATACCTACTCGTGCAGAAGCAAGCGCGTATACACAAACTCACAGACATAACTGCGCAGACAAAAGCACACAGACACAAGTGTACCCACACACAAGTACCCAGACAAGCCCCCAGGCACAAGCACACAGACACAAGCACACATTCAAGTATACTGGCCCAAGCACCCAGACCCAATCGTGCACACAAGCACCCAGACCCATGTGCGCAGACACAAGCGCACAAACGCAAGTGCAGAGAGACACACATACAAACAGTGTCCTGGCCCAAGCGCCCAAATTCACCTGTGCAGATGCAAACATACAGACACAAGCAGACACACACACACAAGTGTACTGGCCCAAGCGTCCAGACACAGGTGTCCAGATACACTCGTGCAGACATAGCAGACACAAGCATGCAGGCAGAAATGCACAGACCCAATAGACACAAACATGCAGTCGCTAGCCTCAAGAGACAAGTGCCCAGGCCCAAGCGCAGACCTTAGCACCAAGACCCAAGCACGCAAACCTTAGATCCCAGGCCCAAGCACATAGACACAAGCGCAGACCCTAGCCCACACGCGTACACAAGCACCCAGGTTTTTGTATCTGTACATACCCTAGCATCCAGACCCAAGTGTCCAGACCCAAGCGCAGAGACAAGCATACAAACACAAGTGTACCGGCCCAAGCGCTCAGACCCACTAGTGTAGAAACAAGTGTGCAGATACACGCAGGTAGAACCAAACGCAGAGACACAGGTGCACATACAAGCACGCACACACAAATGCACATACCCAAGCATGCAGAGCCTAGTGCTCAGACCAAACCGTACAGACACAACAGCAAAGACAAAAAGCACACATACCCAAGTGCCCAGACACAAGCCTGTAGACACAAGCATACAGATACAAGTGCACAGGCACAAGCACGCAGACACAAACATACAGGTCCAAAGACGCAGACCCTAGCGCCCAGACATATATGCACAGACACAAGAACACAGACACAAGAATGACACAAGTGTACTGGCCCAAGCACCCAGACACAAGTCTCCAGACCCACTCATGCAGATACAAGCGTGGCGACACATGTGCACAGACACAAGCCCACAGACACACGCGTCCATAATTGTGTCTATGCACTTGTTTCTTTGCACCCAGAAACAAGTGCCCGGACACAAGGATGCAGATACAAATGAGTAGCCCCGGGTGCGCAGACACAAGCGCACAAACACAAGTGCACAGAGACAATCATACGAACATAAGTGTACTGGCCCAAGCGCCCAGACGCACTCATGCAGACACAAGTGCATAGCATCTTGTGCGCAAACCCAAGTGCCCAGATCCAATCACCCAGACACAAGCATGCAGACACAAATGCGCAGACATTAGCACCCAGACACGCGTGCAGACCTAAGCATACAAACATGTGCACCGAGACAAGTATGCAAACACTAACATGCAGACCCTAGCATCCAGAGCCAAGTGCCCAGACATAAGCACACAAAGGCAAGTGCACAGAGCCAACATACACACATAAGTGTACTGGCTAAGCGTCCAGACCCACTCATGCAGACATAGAAGACACAAGCATGCAGACAGAAATGCACACACCCAAGCAAGCAGACCATAGCACCCATGTCCAATTGCACAGACCCAAGCATGCAAACACAAGCGTAGACCCAAGACCACATGTCTACATAAACAAGCACCCCGGTTTTTGTCTCTGTACAGACTCAAATGTGCAGACCCAAGCATGCAGAGCCAAGTGCCCAGACCCACGCACACAGACTCAACTGCACAGACAAAAAGCACACAGACCCAAGTGCCAAGACACAAGCGCACAAACACAAGTGCACAGAGACAATCATACGAACATAAGTGTACTGGCCCAAGCGCCCAGACACACTCGTGCACACACAAGCGCATAGAATCTAGTGCGCAGACCCATGTGCCCAGATCCATGCACCCAGACACAAGTGTACAGACACACGCATGCAGACACAAATGCGTAGACACGAAGGTGCAGTCCTGAGCACCCAGACGCGAGCACAGATCCAAGCGTACACACACACACAAGTGCACAGAGACAAGTATGCAGACACAAACATGCAGACCTTGGCACACAGGGCCAAGTGCCCAGATACAAGCGCACAGAGCCAAACACAAGTGTCCTGGCCCAAGCGCCCAGACCGATCCATGCAGAAAAAAGCATGCAGACACAAGTGTACTGGCCCAAGTGCCCAGACCCACTCGTGCAGACATATGAGCAGACACAAGCATCCAGACAGAAATGCACAGAGCCAAACATGCAGACCCTAGCGCCCAGGCCCAAGCACAGAGACCCAAGCACGCAGACACAATCGCAGACCCAAGCCCACAAATGTACATACACAAGCACCCAGGGTTTTGTCTCTGTACAGACTCAAATGTGCAGACCATAGCATCCAGAGCCAAATGCCCAGACACAAGCGCAGTGACAAGCGTGCAGAGACAAGCGAGTAGAATGTAGTGCAGAGACACAGGCACACAAACACAAGCACGCAGACACAAACCCACAGACCCAAATGCACAGGCAAGTCCGCAGACAGAAAAACACAGACACAAGTGTACTGGCCCAAGCACTCAGACTCAAGTGTCCAGACGCACGCATGCAGATACAATCACGCATACCCAAGCATACAGAGACAAGTGTCCAGCCTTTTGACTTCGAGTGCCAAGACACAAGCATGAAACCCCTAGAACCAGACGCAAGCATACAGAGACAAGTGCCCAGGTTTTTGTCTTCGAGTGCCCAGGCACAAACACAAGGACACAAAATCAATGCAAGTGTACTGACCCAGGCAACCAGACACAAGAGAACATGCACAAGCATGCAAACCCTAGCACCAGACCCAAGCATACAGAGACAGGCACAGACCAAACATAAATGCACAGACACAAGCATGCAGACGCAAACGCGCAGACCCCAGCACCCAAATACAAGCGCAGACCAAACGACCAAACATAAATGCACAGACACAAGCACACAGATCCAAGTCAGCAGACACAAGCACACAGGCAGAAGTGTACTGGCCCAAGCACCCAGACCCACTCATGCAGAAACAAGCATAGACACAAGCACATAGAACATAGCGTGTAGACACAAGCGCCCAGACACAAGGGCCCAGGTGCATCCACACACGCACGCACGCACGCACGCACGCACGCACGCACGCACGCACACACACACAAACACGCACGTACAGACACACTCACACACACACATATGTACAGACATGCTCACACGCACATACACATACGCACGCACGCACGCACGCACGCACGCACGCACGCACGCACGCACGCACGCACGCACAGTGGCATCCACACAAAATTGCAATATGTTCTAAAGCGTGTCAGATTGTTCACGCCTTCCTCTAAAAGATAATGTTAGTCTATATTATTTTATTAAAATATTAGAAATCACGGGGTTAATTATCTATGTAATGGTCATGAAGGTTGGTGTGCAGTCAGAATAGCAGTAAAATTGTATTTGACCAATGATCACGTGACCATTGTGAACGCTTGCATGAAGTTTATATAGCCTGCAGTACCGAAGTTGTCAAAATCATGTGTGTAAAAATAAACCTAGTTGTTTAAGACAGGTGGTCGCCTCATCAAGGTGGTCGCGTGGCCAATTGAGATATGAGTTTAGATCTTTGAGTCAGCATGGTGAATTTGCACATATTTTTAATTACCTATTAATGATAATGATTCACTTGAGAAAACAAGAGGGTTCGATTATTGACCCTCTCCCTCCAGTTTTGCCAGTTTGTAGAGTATTTGGATTTTCCGGATTTATTTGCCAGTGCTAAGATTTGAATAAAATCGGCACACACACGCCCGCCCGCCCGCGCGCGCGCGCGCACGCACGCACGCACACACACAATTAGACCATGGTATGTATTGGCTTGTACTTTTTAAAAAATTTTCATTTGACAGTCTTCAGTTGCTGGAGAGGAGCAGACGGATGGTGCCGTCACCGGGTGTTATGTATGGCTAGAAAGGGACATCCATGATGTCAAGGGTATGTACTTTTGACGTTCTCACATGCGCGTTGCTTAGATGACGTCCACAAATCACGTGTCTTTAGATACAGTAGTTTTACACGGCATCTGCTAATTTTAAAGAGATACACGTAGAGCAAGTGATTAGTTTATACATTTTGATGTCAGTGTGGTATTTCCACTATTACTATTTTGACCCGTCATAAAAATTCCGATAAATCGCAAGGAAATAATATAAACCAGCACAGTTTTCGCGTCAGACGACATCTGCCATTTGCTTTCCTGAGTAGCTTTGCAGATACGTTGCCATAGCAATAATTTATTTCTGCCAAGTGCCAATGCGTGAAACTGACAAGGAGTGCTTATGTAGTTTTCAGATCTAGATCGATTTTTCTCTGCCCATAATGCCGATTCGAATAGGCCCTAGTTACCTCATATGACATAAATTTCCACTCTTTTTTGGGGCTTTCTGGTAGGCGAAACATGTATGTTCATTTTTAATACTACATTGCCCAATTTGCAAAAGGAAACTGAGATCTTATTTTTTTAAACTTTGGCTGAAATTTGCTGCTACCCGGTTATTACGAAAAGTGGAATTTAACCTGATCGGGATTCACAACTATTAATTATGTTCTGTGTTTGTATCAGACCCGTTTATGGTATTACTGTTCGTGACAGACTCGTCTTTGCTCAAATAATAAACATTGGCCTCAATTCACTGCTTCACTAGAGTTGAAATTACGAGATTACTTCACCCACGAAAACACATGACGTAATGCTCAGATTGCATATCTAGACCATATTTATAAGCAGTAAGTTTATTTTGGGGTTAATTTTCTTTTAATGCATGTTTCTTTCAGAGAATGGTTACTGGTTAAGAAATTGACAACATTTGTTGATAAAGTTCCTAGTTTATATTAAATCTCCGAAAAAGTGGCAGTACGGCGGTTTTCCATATTCTTGCAATACTTACGACAATTAATATCACAATAAAATTAATTAATCTTCCCTAATCAAATTATTGTTGAGATTTAAATGTCAGTCCTATTTCCCAAATTGTTCACAAATAGATTCCGATTTTGTGCATAGGAAAGTTTTTATCTCATCTCGGGAAAACGCCACGGTAGGTGGTCGTATTTCAGAGAGGCTGGCAGACTTAGAATATGATCTACGGTGGACCAGCAAAGAAAATATCAGAAATAATTTCCAGGTTAACTGTCTTTTACAAAACGCTATTATTTTTTGGAAAATCGGTCAAAATGTTGATTCTCTCATACCGTATGCAGGAGGTCATGCCATAGTGTGTCTATAAGATGCGGTATTGGGGAAACCCCACAGATTATTACATAATAATGTGTAATGATGTAGCGACTTACTGAGCTTATTATAAATGGCGACCCTTATTTTTTCCATACACTATAATCGTCCAACAATCAGACGGAGTCGGTGATCATGGGACTTGATGATCTCGCTTACGTCACCAACTTAGCAGACGATGTGTTTCAGTCAGCTAGAAGTTTTATATATTAAATTTTTGTGAGATAGTGATGCGTTTTGGAAGTAGGGTTCATGCACGTATATCATAATGTTGACAGTGTTTTTTACATTGTAGTTTGCTATTTTGCTCAATAATAATCGGGACATTTTTAGATAAAAGTTGTTTGTGATCATCTTCGACTTCCTGGTTACGGTGTCGTCATGGGAGACAGCTGGGAAGGGGCGTTGGCTTTTATTCATAGCACAAAATCATATTGCCGCGAGAATATGGAACCCGTGAGACGGGAGTATAAATTTATTTTAGGGTTTATTTTTATTTTTATGCATGTTTTATTTCCGTGATTGTCAGCTAGTTACGAAATTGACAAAATTCGTTGATAAAATTCCTACTCTTATATTAAATCGGCGCAAATGTGCTTACACCCTCGGAAACCCATTATTCTATGATACGAAAACCAGTTACAATAAAGTTGGGGCCAACTTTTCATGTGGCTATGTGTTTCTGTCTTGGCTGTTGGCAATCGCACTTGTAGTTTGGATCGACCGGTCGGATACCGGCCGTACCAGCTAAGCTGGGTACGCGGCGCCCGTCTAGGATTCGTTTTCCTGCACACGCCCCTCTGGGTAGAGCTATAAGGGTATATAGGCCTATGGGAGAAAGTTCGTTAAAACGCATTATGCGCATGCGCGTGCCGGGACACTGTTTCTACGGAGCGCGTAGTTGTGACCTAGATAGGATGGCGCTTTTAGTGTACAGAGCTGGTACTTTGTAATCCTTATTGATTGTCTGTTCCCGTTAGATCTGGCATTAATCAAGACCAGAATTCGACGGGCTTTCCAAATCTGTAAACCATTTCAAAATCGGTTGAGAAATGGCTGAGTTATCCAGGGAAAACTCTTCTTGATTATCTTCAAAATATTACTGTGACGTCATAACCACGTGGACCTAAAGCTTCTAGAATGTTCTAGAACGTTCGACGACGATATTATTAGGGACGCGCTGGTTGGCTGTTGCTAGAAAGATGATTGGATGAAGCCTGCACCTGTGACGTCACGGAGAGTATAAAAGGAGAAGTGATCCAGTGATCGAGAGCATCCTCGGCCAGGGGCCGAACAGGTTGGAGCTGTACCAACTACTATCAAGCGCGATATGCGTCTTTCTTCGCTATGTGTCGGGTTTTTATCCCGTAGCATGCAGTTCTCCAACCCACCGCACCAAAACAATTTTGTAACTCCCCATCTGCGGGAGTAATTTGGAACTTTTGATAATTGTTCACATTCGGAACACAAACTTGCGGTGTGGCCTTTGCGGCCTGAATATGTGAGTCTACAGATGTAGAGGCAGGATGTTCTTTGATGGATGACTCGCTGGATCTGCCGGCCATGCCTAAAAGTGGTATTTCAAACGACGACGCACCAATCGTGTAGGTTCTTTCGACTTTCGACCGTAGCAAGTAAACTCTGCCCGGTGGTGCGTCTTCAGAGCTGGTTGACGTACCCAGCACCGTGAAGCCTTGTTTTGTATCTTCATTTGCCTCTTACAACCCCCGCTAGTGATCGGGTTATTTACACCATCCATCCGTGCCATCGGTGTACGGGAACTTTCTTCACCACGTAGTACTATCGTATCTTTTGCTGACTGCTCGTTAGACATTCTATTTGGCTTACAGTACTGAGCGATGTTCTTCACCCGCCCTGGATGTTCTTGCGGAGGCCTTGTTTGCGGACAACAGCTCGCGGGGACCAACCTGTGGGAACCAGCCTGCAGGAACTTTCCAGCTTCCGAAGAGCGCATCATCTCACGTCAACTACAGATTGACGTATCAATTTAAGTAACACGGTAGCCTAACTTGGGAATGACTACCAAGTATTCAAGTAACTATACGTCACAGTTTTATTATTTCTCTATATAGGTTTTGTTAATTATCTCGTATCTGTAAAAACGGTTCCGATGACTAAAAGGAACCGTAATGGTCTTAGGACCGATCGTTATAATTTCTGTATTTGTTAATAGTTATTATCATTTTCTTCAATGTGTTGCTAACCTCAATATAGTAGGTTCGTAGACCTGTATTAATATATATATATCTTAATCGTGACACCGTATTGCTTGTTCTGGTTATATTATGTATGTATATGGCCAGTGGCCATCTGTTAACTTGTTTTGCTTAGTTATAGAAAATATAGGACTGCAGTGCATGTAGGAACCACTATACAGCAACATTTATATATGCAGCACTTTCTCCCGCCACCAACAATTTTTCACTGAGGTCGCTGTCCATCCTATAACTCTATCTAGGCCGGCATGCCACCGACTAACCTGTTCTATACACAGCTTGATAGGATAGGTTCAAAATGATTAGACACTTTCTTCATTGCCAACTCGGTAATATACTCTTCTCTTCCGGCAGTGTGATAATCTAGCCCCGCACTCCGGTAAGACTCATAACTCCAAGATTTTGTCTCTTCATATTCCTCTCAGCTTCTTAATTGTTCGGATGTCCCTATCCGCACCATGGGCTGATCCGACTCTGAGAAACTATTGGGGTTTCCAAGCGGTGATGGCTAGGGTGTGGTGTCACATACACTCCCGTGTGTCTTCAGATACTTAGTAGATAGTACTTTAAGCCAATGTAGGAAAGCACTGCGAAAACACATGGATTAATTTTTATTTATTTTTATTGACAATCCTCCCGCACTGCAGTGGAAAACCGGCAACTTGTATATAAACCTAACGACAGGTTAAACTGTTAGTTCCATAAGACCCGGTGGCGGGCGAGATACGTATTCTCACCGAATTCTGTCAAAATGTCTGGGCATGATATTTAGATCTGCCACGCCCTTACAGGAAGGACATTTACGGTGTGCATTCGTCTCTCTTAGCCCCACCATAACGATAAGAGATATGGCCTAATAATGCTTTCGTGAAATGTAAACCATGTCTTGTAATGTTTCATGTGGTTGCGAAGTGGAATGTCCGGATTCTCACCCAGTTCGGATATCCCACTAAGTAACATGTATGAGCGATGTCTACAGTATTGATGTCCTAGGGTATTTGTTCTCCATGACAGCCGTGTCTAATAGCTAGGTAGATATCGGCCAGTTGCGGCCTAAACTAATTCTTGTTTTGAAAACAACTAAAAGGAATTAAGCAAAGCAGAAGGCCCGCAGAAATAAAGCGGCAACTACGAACTCTGCATATTAGGAATCACATAAGACAGTAACGAAGGAATCCATCAGGAATCTTCCAGTCCGTCTTCAATTAAAACAGTACGCACCCCTATAGTCATAATCTCACTAGGTATGGTCTTTTCTTTCTACAGCATATTTGTTTGAAATATTAGAGTGGGCCCATTTTTGCCTATTCTTCTTCTTCCGCTTTAAGCCGTGGCGACACATTCCCAAGACGGAGGCCCACACGAGGCACTTGCCTCTCGCAACGATTCAGCGACGACGGTCCATGCCAGGATAATACTCCTCACCCAAAACTAGCACTAGGAGTAGTGCCCGCGTGAGGCACAGCACTTTTTCGAGGTATATTAAGTTAAATAACTATGTCTTGTGTATGGGAGCCTCCATTGCGGGGATACCTCTGCAGACCTACGAGTTTGTGTGGTACATCTGGGAGCCCAATGTTTAAAAGTTCATCTACCTGCCTCTATGTCTTGTATTTTCGTATGCTCTTACTGTAGTTTTATCTAGCATATTTTTAATCAGTTAGGTAATTGTATAGACTTATATTTTTAGGTCACCAAATCAAATCTTGTAAGTCTTGTAAAATTGCTATGGACAGGAATACTGGTGACACAAATTCTTGGGATGAGACCGTTGTGTTTATTGTTTGCGACGATGGTCGCACGGCCCCACCGGAACGATTGAGTTCCACCGGCCTTAGCAGCTGGTTTTTGTTTCCCGCAGGGCAGTCTCATTCAAGGTCCGTCACCCCGAGACTGGATGCTAACTAGCGTCATCACTCGTCATGCACTTGCGGCGCGGTAAGTCGACATGAGACATCGGAACGGCCCGACACTACCCAGCGAGCTACAAGTGGTGCTCGATGTGGGGCTTGAACCCACGATCCCGCGATTAAGAGGTAGTCTCATACGACGGATTTTCAGCACACATACTCACCAACTATGCCAGAGATTCAGCGGGATCTACAACTCCGTACTATAACCTGTTTTCGCCTGTTAGCGATGGCACCTTTCGAGATGCCTCAGGCGGGAATAGAATTCAGAACCATCTCGGACGTCCACGACAGGCCAAGACTATCAGGGCCGAATTGTGGACGACTCCGACAAAGACCCGACTACGGGCATATCTACTGCCCTTCAGACTACTATCGTTCACCCGTGTCATCAACGGAGACTGTATGGCCGGGTGATAATCCACAACATAGACAACCTCCCGCACCGCCCCCGTCTAGCGAGTAGGATTAAATTAATTAATGTCAAATTGATTGCAGAGTTTTTCATTCACACATTAATAAGAAAGTTCTGTTAGTAACATTTATAACTTGTAGAAGAATAGGTAAATTTTAGATTGTGTCTGATTTACTTTGATTAGTGTGCATTGACATATTTATACAGACACAATTGCCTCAATCAATTGTGTGTGTTTGAGGTGCAAGGCATAGCAGATAAAACGTGTAGTTTTCGCAATTTTGAGAGAATTTGCTGGGGACAGCTTAATATTCAATCTGGATATCATCATTGTATGATCAAGTATCAGCTGAGTTGTATTGTCGGGATCAGCTAATAACGTGTTGATGATGACTGGGTCATTTTCTAGGTACATGGTGGTAAGAATACTCTTCAAATATGGTTTTCTTGACTCCTCCAATGCTGTACATAATGTAATGAAGTGATTCCTGTCGTCGGGTGTTGAATGGCGAAGTAAACACTTTTCAGAGACAACATATTGATTGAAACGGGCACGATTTGCTTGCAAGATGTATGAGCCAGTCAGAATCTTTGCCTTTATTACTGCTCGTCTAACATACCTGGTTGTGTTGTCAAGTGAGTTCCAATAGTGGTGAACGTTGTTTACAGTGCATACATTGACATTTAAGTATTTTGTTGATGTCTTCATGACAAAGCCTTCTTTCCAGACGTTGTGTACAGCACAGTTGATGTGCTTCTCTACTTGCGCCTTCCACGCTAACTTTGCAGGCATGCTGTTAATTAGTTGGTAGACACTTGAGAGCTGATACTTATGAAGCGTTTCTTGGCATTTCGTAAACCAACTACTGCTCTTAATATTCTTTACAGCACGCTGTCTGGCTGCTATCTGGAATTCTACAGTATCGTCATTTCTGAGGATGTTTCCTAGTAGTTTTAGGTTTCTGGAGTCTAGCCCTGCTTGGATGGGTCTTATTCATAGTAGGCATAGTGTTGCTGATGATGTTGTATTCTTTGGAAGGGACTGTAATTGTTTAAGAATTGACAGTTGGCATAGTTCCAAGGCACTAATCTTAGCCTTTGTCATCTGAATGACCTCTAGACCAAACAGTAATCTTGGAAGACAGTAGACTTTCCATATATGCGCTGAAGTTAACGGGGAAAGTCCATAATTTCCATGAAGTCCAGCCCCGATCAGTGAATAGACTGTTCTTCTTGTTGCTTGGATGCGTTTTTCTACATTGCCTTTCCCATTTATTGACCGTTCTATACCTAAGTGAGTTTCACAGTTAGATTCAAGGATCTGTCTGTCTCCTAGATGAATAACTGGAACCGATTTAGTTCGCTTGGTTAGAGAAATCAATGCGCTTTTCCCAGGGTTTATAGTGTAGCGCTCTTCAAGTGTGTATTGATGAACTATGTTTAAGAGCTCCTGTAGGTGATCAGTGTCCTGAGCTAATAGGGCTATGTCATCCGCACATGTTGGTGCACTGAAGTTGATGTGCCCAATTTTAGCACGAAAATCTACATCTTCAATTATTTTGAGAAGGTTGTTATTGAAGAGTTTGTAATGGATTGTTGAGAGAATTCCACCTTGGCGTACTCCTTGGTGTATCACAAATGGGTCTGAGAGGGTTCTATTCATCTTGACGGAAGATTGAGCATCAGTATATATCTCTTTGATGGTTCGACATAATGATCCTTCAATTCCAATGTTGTAGATCTTACAGAGTAAGGACGCATGCCACACTACATCAAATGCTTTGCAAGCATCTAAGGTTACCATACTGAGCTGCTGATGATTGTCTTTAGCTTCATTGATCACTTCTGAAATAATAAGTGCTGTGTTTACTGATGATGATCTTTCAGTGAAACCTCTTTGCAGCTTTGACTGAACATTATCATGCCATTGCTTTGTCCGTTGTAATATTACTTTTTCTAAGATCTTGCCTACAATTGAAAGGACTGTTATTCCTCTGTAGTTGCTAGGCTGTTTTTCATCCTTACCCTTCTTTTATACTGGAGTTAAGATTCCTTGCTTCATATCAGATGGAATGTAGCCTGTACTGATTATATAGTTCATTAGCTTTACGAGATGATGTGTTACTGCAGTTGGTGCATGCTTTAAGTGTTCTGCTGTTAGCCCATGCGGGTCTGCTGATTTGTTATTCTTAAATCCTGCAATGATCTTTCGGATCTCTGCTTCAGTTACAGATTCACATTCTGTCCCAGTAGTATGATTGCTACACACGTCTTCAATTATCTGGACATCAAGTTCCACAATTCTCATGTGCTTTTCATCGAAGGCTCTGTCTACCAGGGGGATGGCGGTGAACCAAAATGGTTCTTGAATCCGCTCAAGATGCCAGCATCATCATTGCATATTTCACCATCAATAATAAGCTGATGCAACCCTCTTTGACGAGTTATGCGCTGCTTTTCTATCAACATGAACAATGTCTCCTTGTCATTTTCCTGAGCCTCCATGATCTTGTTATGCAATGATGTTCTCGTTTCACTGTTTAGTAGTCGCATTGCTTGTCTCAGCTTCTGACGAGCTTCTTTATGGTTATTATTGATATTGCTGTTGTTGCTGTTAGGTCTACCATTGATGTTCCATAGATATGTGCCTTCTTACTCTTGTGTATTAAACTGGCTATATGTGGAGTCCATGTTTTGGTGGCCTTTCTTGATTTCTTTTGATTTCTAGACTGACCAGTTGCTGTGATTGAGGCACTATGCATCAAAGTTGAAAGTTTCCGGACAAGTAGATCAGCAGCAAGGGTTGAACTAATCTTTGGAGTGTCTTCTTTTAGAGAAACATTCAGTAGATTTTTGTAAAGTGTTGTATCACATTTACTCCATCGTACAACTGTTGGTATCAGGTTATCTACATTGCTTTTACTGTATTCTGCCAATGGTGACTGTGGCTGTAATTTTACTGAAATTGTTATTCCCACATCAGTGTGGCCTGAGAGATTAGATGATGTTTGTCAGCTATGTTGACTTGTTGAAACGGATCTTTTGATTTACTAGTACACATCCAGTAGTCAATTTGGGATTTTGCTCTTCCACTCACTGAACCGAATGTTGGCTGAGAAGAGTAGTTACTAGGAAGTTCTAAATCATGCTCTACCATAAATCTCCTAAGTATGTTATCTCTAGAGACACCTTGATTTCTGTGCAGTGACGCATTTAGATCTCCTGCAATTAAGATGTAATGGGATTGTTTATACTTCTCAATCATTTCATGCAGTTCGTCGAGCACAGTAGTGTACTCTTCTTCCGCTTGAGCAGTGTTCCATGCTGGCATGTAGACATTGATCAGCCATATAGGAGTGTCTACATCGAGCTCTATGGCTAGTAATCTGTTGCAACCATCTGCAATTTTAGTAACATACATATCTAGATCCTTTGACCAGGTGATAGCAGTTCCACTGTAGCCCCCATGTGCTTGTAATGGGGGGATGGGATTCTCATCATCACTGCATTTTAGATGAAAATTTGGGTTGTTGTAGACATCTGCAAGTTTACCACTCTTATATCTGTAGAGCCAATGCTCCTGCAATAGAATAATTGAATTTTGCTTGGAGAGAAACTGGAGGTAGTTCATATTTGTTTCTGCATTCTTTGTATTTAACGTTGTCATCTTCAATTCCAAACCTTTGGCCCAGGTTAAACTCTGCTGTTGTACTATATTCGAGTCTGATGAGGCGGTGTCAATCGCAATCTTCTCAACCGTGGTGGCAACTTGTCGATTTGTGACTGACGGTAAGGTGGGTGAAGTTGATAATGTGGTTGGAATGAAGTTTGGTGGTTGTGACTTGGCGTTTGGAACTGTTGTTGTTGAGGCCTCGCAAGTAGAGGATGATTGAGTTAATGAAATGGATATTACATATTCGCTACATGATCTGGTATGATTGGTCTGTTTTGTTGGAATAACTGAGACTGATATGGTCTGTTTGGCTGAGGTGGATGAATTTGTTTTACATGTGGTATAATCATTTGTTGGTAGACTAATGTTGGTTGCAGGTCTACTGCAGCAGCCCTCTGTCTGTTTCTCCACTGTGTGTTTCTGCATCTTCTCTTTTCCCTTTTCCGATGGCCATTCTCTAAAAAATGATGCTGCTGGTGTCAGTAGGATTGCTGAGCGTTTTGGTGATTGACATCAGATTGGCGCAAAGGTGGAACAAATATGTTTTCATAAGCTGTATGTTAACGGCTTTCTGACACCTTAGAGTTTGGAATCTGATGTATAGGAGCTGGAGGGTCATGCTGAGGCCTGGTTGCATCATGCTGCGCCACACTGTTATTAAACTGGTTGTTGAGAGATGAACTAAGTTTGGCCTGATTGTTTGGCAGAGAACTCTCTGGAAGCAGTGGGTGCTCAGACATAGCTGCTAGCTTTAGCAGTAAAGTACGATTACTCGTCTTGAGTTCAGTAATTTTATTTTCTAACACTGCTATAAATGAATGAGAGTATGAGTTCTGTTCCAGCTTGTTTTTAAGTTCGAATTCACGGGAGGCAACTTTCTGTTCCAGGTCCCGAAGCATTTTCTCTTTACTATTCGGCATCTTCTCTTTTTGTTTAAGCTCAGCTGCTCGTAATATATTGTCATCATCTAATGATTTCTGAGATGGCCTGCTAGCACCTACTGCTGGTGAACGCACATATGCTTCCTTCGGAATGGTTTCTTCATCAATGCCAGTCATGTTAGTTTGATCGTTATTATTGATTTCTGTTCCCGATTGATCGGCATACACCTGAGTAGGTACTTGTCCTACCGATCGTTCTTTTGGACTGACAAGGTGCAATTCAGTTAGGTTAGGTATATTGTCCTTCTGTGACCAAATAGCTTGTTCTGCAGTTTATGTTAACATGATGGGAGTTGACTCATCTGTGAAACTTGTTTGATGAATGGTTAAGCATGCCAGACACTTGAAAAATACATCTGATTCAGTTCTCACTGTGTCATTTGGTTTCAGGTTTGAACATCCAATATGTGTCCAAGATTGACAAGTTGTGCATTCTATCGCATAATCAGCGTTTGAAACAACACCATCACATAACTGACAGCTGGCAAGTGTGTCTTTATCCTCAAATTCCACCTCCAGGTCACTGTGTTGTTGTTGCTCAGTGGATAATACATGGTTTATCGGACTATCTGCAGCTGATGAGTCATTTCCTCATTTGGCAATAGCAAACAGTTGCTTGGCTGGGCTCACAATATCAGCTGCAATATCTATATCTTTTACACTTTTGGATCTAGATACTCGGTTATTTGACTGATCATCGGAATTCCTTGGTTTCTTGGATACATCTACATTCTTCATTTTGTTCAGTGCTATGCTACATTGCTGTCGGATGTAGTCATTCATCAGGGCATAGTTACAAATCTTTATGGTCTTTAATAGCCCATCTAGATCATTTTCAACAAAAGCAGATCGTGCCCGTTTACCGATCGTGCCCGTTTACCAGTACCTTATTTGTAGTGAGGTATGTATTGACTCGATACAGCTGTATTTCAGCATTATTGTGAGCTCTGTAGTCCTCTTCAACGAGAACACTCTGTCGGTCATGTTTTATGATAGTTTCTATTCTGTCCCCATAATTCTCTAGCAGATATTGTTTAACAGCTCTGCGAAATTCTTAAAAAGCTGCAGTTGAAAATTCTAACACCATATTCTTCCCCTTTCTTTGGACTAAACAGTCTGGCTTATTTGTACTGCGGATCTTTTTGGCCAATGCTTTTGGCGCATTCAATTTATAGTTCATAGTGAGTTTTGATGGTGTATACATGGCTGGTTGACGTCTTGTCCGATGTGGTTTTTCTACAAGTGACGTACACACACTGGTAGACAGAGCCATCTAGATAACAATAATGACTGAAAGGAGGGATGTGTAGGCTACCAATGATAATGATAAAACGTGAAGTGTTGAATGACGCAATAGAGATTAATTGGATGAATTATTTAAAGCATCAATTCTGGCGACGAGAAGTCAAGATGTATGAAGGATTTCGTGGTCTAAAACGTTCAAGCAATTTTAAATCTTTAGTGATAGGTAGCAATTCATTTGAGAAAGCCAATAAAAAGTCCGTCTATCATCGCTCCTTACTCCTCGGACATGCAAAATGTCTAATTTTGTCTTTGCGAGCGATTTACACACAATATGCACGTAAATGGAGATAATTGCGGTAGTAATGTATACATGTAATGACGTAGGTTATTGAATACAGATGGTCGCTGCTAGCTCTTCATCCAGGCGAAAGTTTATGCAGGACGAGTATTCAGAAAACAGACAATATATAAGTTTTATTGCTCAAAATCTAGTTGCACACGCTTGTTTGTCTGATCTGGAAATTCCAAGGAAGATACGTTTAAACACCCGGGTGGCAATTTAATATCAATATTGCGATAGGGCCTAATATAATTAATTGAATCACTTTAAACTTGTGCGTTAATAAAGATATACGTAACGTTCTATTAATGACGTCGCATAGACAAACGTCTCCTTGACTACTTGATTGTTACGTCATATATTTCTTCTTTTAATGACGTCACGTCTAAACAATGAATCAAATTATGAAAAGAGACGTAAATAATGGCACTAAAACACGTAGATTCTCGCTATACAATGTCCCATGGACTTAAGAATTACGTAACTGATTCACATTCACTGTCACGCACGATTTCATAACGCCAAATGACTTAAAAGCTTATAAAAACGGTTCTATCTCCGGATTTTTCTTCAGCTTCATCCTATGACGTCACGAAATATTTTCCACGTTTGAAACAACACCATCACATAACTGACAGCTGGAAAGTGTGTCTTTATCCTCAAATTCCGCCTCCAGGTCACTGATTATGACGATCTTGTAACTTGTAACTTGTCGAAATCATAACCTCCTTCGTAGGAGAACCGCACTCACATGCGTAAGAATCCTAACGGCTACACACTGTCATCACAGTTTTTAGCACTTTACACTTAATACGGTTGTCCGATTTAGAACGGTTGTCCGGTTTAGGACCACTAGTACGATGACAAGCTGACTATGTACATATCTATCATCAATCACCAGGACTGTCAACGGGAAAGAAGACTCAGTAGTCTTTAAAAAACATCCACCTTTTAATTAGTACTGAGGCATACAACAGCCATATATTATGTATGAGTAGAAGAATCCAAAGTATGGGTAGGAAAATGTAACTTAAGAGTTAAGCTCTAGAAGATAGCTGTAATGTAGCAAATGTGGCCAGATTTGGGCTGCTAAGTAAAGTAAACCTGTGAGTGTGTAAAAGATATGTTAGCCGTCTGGCATGATACTCTAATGCGCCCAGGAACTCTGTTGTTAAAAGCTCGGGATCTAGAATCCTTGTACAATCCAGAATCAGTTGGATTACTTCTTCAGCTGAGTAGTTAGCAATGCCGGTCTGACAATATTTCTTAAGGCATGCGTCTATAGACTCAATGGCTGACAGCCTTACAGGTTCTAGAGCGGGACATCTGATTAGAAAGTGTTCCAGTGTCTCCTGTTCTGATTTGCACAACAGACATAGCGAATCCGAGGTCTCCTGCTTAAATCTGCACCGGTTCGCTTGTAGGATGTACGTCCCGGTAAGGAGCTTCGGTTTAATGGGGATACGGGCCACATCTCTTTCAGAGGAATAATCTGCTTCTAGAACAGGATGCAGCTTTCCTGGAACAAAGACAAGCTCGTTCAAGTACCTAAGTGATTTGTACAGTGATACTGTGCTTGTAATCTCCTCTTTCCAGTATTGCTGTATAGCTCTTCTAATCAGGGACTTCCACTTTGCTTTCTGAATTGGATCATCTAAGTACACATCAGGATCTTCTAATCCGTATTTATGAGTCATTTGTTTTAGCTCTATGAACCAACTGTGACTGTCAATAGATTTAATCAACAGCTGCCGCCTTGCTATTTTCTTTTCTGTTGAGGATTCTGGTAAACTGCAGATGGAATTAAAGAGCATCAGTGCTTTATGATGCACCTGAGCCTAAACAGGAAGAACTCCCGATAAGATATATACTGCTGGGTCGGCAGTGTTCTTTGGTAATGACAGAAGCTGTTTCAGGAGTCGCTTTTGGTACATTTCCAGATTAGTCAGTTGTTGCCCCTTAGGAAGTATAACTTCGAGCCCGTAAGTTGAAACTGGTGCTATATAGATCTTAAAGAGATGGATAATTGTCACTGGGTCTAGGCCGTCATGGCCATGAAATCCAGAGGAAAAAAGACTATAGGCTGTACGTCGAGCCTTCTTTATGTTTTTATCTACATTCTCAGCTGTATTCTTTCTTAGTGAGGAAGCTCTGGTTACTGCCAAATGAACGTTGGAAGTTCGCTTGGCATTTGTTGGTCTCCTAAGAAGAATGCTTCTCCGGGCTTGTGTTTACTGGAAGGGCAGATCGCAATTGACACACTTTTTGTTGGCTGAAGCTGGTATCGCTCCCTGTTGGCAAAGTCAACTGCAATATTCGTAAGATTCTGCACATCGACACTTGTAATACTCATCAGTGAGATGTCATCCGCACATGCACTATTGTTACATAAGGTGTTTCCAATACGTGCTCCCATGTCGGTTGCTCCTAACCTGTGAAGTAATGGATCGATATACAGTTTATACAGGTCTGTGCTAAGTATGCCACCCTGCCTGACTCCTTGGAGTATCTCAATGGGGGCTGACTGTATGCCCTTCCATTTGATCTGTGATGCGGCTCCTAAATAGATACTTTGTATGAGCTTCCAGTGTTTATCATCCACGCCTACATGAAATAATCTCCGGCGAAGATGGTTATGACCGACCCCATCGAAGGCTGCCTTTGCATCCAGAAGGATCAGATGCGCTGAATGGTTATTATCATGCGACTCTCTGTAAAACTCTTCCACCAGGAGCGAAGCATGCATGGGAGACACCCCTGCTGTAAATCCTCTCTGAGATGAACATTGACTTCTCTCAATCTTGTCTTTGATCCTACTCTTCAGAAGCGCCTCAATGATTTTTGTGATTACGGGCAAGACTGTAATACCTCTATAGTTCTTTGCTTCTGTGGGAGTTCCTTTCTTCTTATAAACTGGTGACAAGAGTCCTACTTTCAATGAGTCTGGAATACCACCATTTTTTAGTATCTGGTCGATCAGTTCACGCAGGCATAGGAGGAGATCTTCACCAGCATGAATAATGTTCTCGATCGGAACTCCATAGATGTCTGCCGCTTTTCCTCTGTTAATAGCGGAAACAGCCTCTCTCACCTCTACTAAAGTAACTTCTGGGACATCATTATTGACTACTATCTGCTCTATAACTGAGACTTCCCTCTTGACAAGGTCATGATAAGACTCGTCGTAGGATTTATTGTATGTGTCAGGAATGGCTAGTTTTTCAAAATAAATCCTGAAGCCTTCAATTACACTGTCTCCGGAGTAGTGATCGGTATGCACATAGAGGTCATTGACAAACACATTGCCCTTCTTTCGCTGTTTGTTTATCAGCATATGAAATGTTTTACTGTCGAACTGACGAGCCTGTAGAATGTTGGACTTGTGTTTCGCATTCTGCCGAGCTAGTTCCACCCTACAAGCTCTCCTGAACTCTTTCTTACATTCTTTCCTCCCTATACAGGATATGCGGTTGCTATCTTTTGGCCTTCCTTCTTGAGTCCATAGCTTGCCTGCTGATCGCAGTTTCTTCATGGCATGAGCAATCTCAGTGTTCCAGACTTTTAGCTTTAGCTTGCTGTTGAAATGCTGCTTTATTGGTGTTGATTTTTTTGCCGACACTGAAATTAACATGCACAGTTCTGAGACTATACTACTGATCTGTGAGGGGTCTTCAAGTTGAAGATTAGTTCTAATAACGTTCATACCGCTAGATATCAGAGAAGTGTATCTGTGTTTATCAGTCTTTTCCCATTTGATTCTTGGGTGATTAGCATGAGAAGTTGTCTCAGCTACTTTACTTGTGGCAAAAGCAAAATCAAATGACGTCTGTATTGGCATGTGGTCAGAGGTATTACATGAGCTATCTACAAGAACCAGCTTATGTGTACGCATAAATGGCTGCGGGATATTGTGGAGGAAATAATCTATTTCTGAGCATTCTTCGCCTTTTTGGTTTAGGAAGGTCTTTCCGGTAGTAGAATACTTCAGTTGGCACTCTTTGATGAAATTCACCAGGTAGTGTCTGCGTTTTGAGTTGTCAGCTTTGGAGAGATCTTCATTTAGATCACCTCCAATAACTATTTAGTGGGTTTCTGTATATTTCAGACAGATTTCGAAGAGTTGGTCCACAGTTTCGCAAAATTCATCTATATGATCCTTTCCTCCACCCCTTGTTGGTAGGTAGACCGAGGATATAAGATATTTCTTGTTTTTGCCATCAGTTAGTTCTATGCATTGAATTCTCTCTTTCCCCTCCTGGAGCAGCAAGATCTGGTTCTTCAGATCGAGACTCCAGAATATGGCTACTCCACCATACCCTCGTGCCAAATTGATTGGGGGTAGAGGATTGTTTATGTCTACTCCTTTTCCGATGTAGCCAGCTTTTTTTGTGACCTCACTTAATGTATCAATCTGTGACTCAAATAACCAATGTTCTTGTATCAATGCAATCTGATTGACTTGCAACATACTATCGATGACATAAGCTGACGTTTTTATATTCTTACAGTTGAAGGCAACTACATTCAGGGGTGAAGATGATTTAAGGTTGATCGTTGTGGTGTTCTCCCAGGCCTAAAAAAGAATGTTCAGATATTTCTGCGGTAGGCTGTGTTTGTTTCTCTACTGTATTCGGTGCCATAGATGGTGATTGTATAGACATAGTCGAAGTTGTGACTGGTGGCTGCGGTTGATCTGAAGTCCCTGCTCCATCACTGTTTTCTGGAGCTGCTGTCAGTTGTTGACTCAGAGCTGTGTGTAATATCTGGTTGACTACTGACTTCATTTTTGATGAGTCATCACTCTTTCTAGTTGCTAATGCAAGAGGCGGGTGACCACCATGACTTACCAAAACCGGCTGCTGGTGAGTCCCCAGAGTGTAGCTAGGTGGGCGTTGCTGGCCATTGTAAGTCATGGGTTGTGGCAGCAGATATGATCCAGTCTGTCTTAACTGCCTTTGGTGTTGTTGACCAATAGCACCCGCCTGATCACTAGCGACTGGGTATTTTTTGCTTAACCATTGCTGCGCCATCACCATAGTAGTTGGTGGTGGGCGAGTTGACATAATCATAGGACACAAATGTTGGGGCACCATGATAGGTGGTGGATGTAACTGATGAGTTATCCCACTATGCATGGCTGCAGATGACCCGACATCTGTGAGCCTAATAGGCTCCAGCTGTTGGGCGGCTGGATTATTTGGCAGTTGCTGATTTGTCAAATCAAAAGCCTGTGGCGATTCCATTGTCATGCTTCCAGGTGGTATTTGTTGACTTTGGTGCAGTTGTCGCTGCTGTGACCATTGTTTGATTAGGCAAGCACTATAATGTGACTGTGGGCCCGTTATTTTATGGTTTGACAGAAACTGAGGATTAGTTGTGCTCGGGCCACACACAGTTTGTTGGTTACTCTGGTCAGTACTTTTTCTTGCATGTTGGTCTTCAGTTGCAGGACCTTTAACAGCTGGTTGTTGTGAATTCACATGTCTCAGCCTGTTATGTAGATTATGCTTGTACTGGAACTGCCGCCGCACACTCCAATTTCGGGAGACGGGTTCTACGCAAGACTCGACAAGAAGAAAATTTATTTTTCACCTGTCAGTGATTTCATAATTTTTTTCTTTTACTCGTTAATGATTTTATTCTTTCCCTCAATATCTAGAGTCTAGGCATTGTAATTACGTAGTCTGGATAAAAGAATAATTTTTTTTCATCCGATTTCCATTTTTTTTTTATTGTAACCGGTTTTCGTATCATCGAATACAGTCAATAACAGCCGCGGTCGAAAACAGCCGCCAGTAGACCCAAAACAACCGCCGGCATAGCGATAACAGCCGCCGCTACGTGTTGTATCTCGTGTCTAATTATTTTATCATCTAGGATTATAATTATGTTTTTACTGTGAGAATTATTATTGGATAATTATTACCGTCAATAAATTCAAAATTGAATAATATTTGTTTCTTTTTTTCATGCGGTGGTTAATTCGATGCCTACATGTAACATACCACTCTTGTAGGGCCTACTACCATGAATATGTAATCCATAGACATATAGCTTTGTAAATTGCAAAGTTTTAGGAATGGATGAATACAGTTTTTTGTTTTGGCCCGCCCATCTCTAGTTAAGCAGCTTAAGCTCCACCCACACTTTGCCAGTATTGGGATCGATTGATCCATGCACTCCCCGAATTTCAATTTCCTGAAAACTGCAGGTAAGCTGTTTACTATTTTGAAACTAAGTTAACTGGGCACTGTTGCTGTAGTAATACAATTCGTAGGCTACAATTTGGCGCCAACTGACGGACTATTAAGCATTTATGACAGAATTAATTATGTAATTCCTGACGTAATTGTTTGTGACATCATAGATCGATAGAGTGTGGACTTTTATAATTTATTGTTGATATGCTTATATATTAACGTACGTTCATATTACGATTTTGAATGATTGTGCATGATTTGTTATTAGATTTAGGCTAGTTGGGTTCATCTAATATGCATATATAAATATACGGGTAAGCTGTTGAATATTTTGAAACATATGGCAACAACAGCGCCCAGTCAAATTAGTTTCAAAATATTCAAGAGAATCTTTATTAAATGGGCCTAGTAAAGACATACAATTCGTACAACAACGCTTAGTTCGTCATCAATAACGCATTCATGACTCATCTACGTCATTCATGACGTAGTTGATTATGACATCATCCTACACATCACGTAGTTGATTATGATGTCATATGATGGATAAACTGGAACGGTCTATTGAGAGCCATGCACAGTATCATGCATTCGAGTGCCATGACATATTTTGATTGTTATGCATTTGTGTGTTATGCGCAGAGTTGTCCTTTTGCGCGTATATACGCATAAAAATGGCAGAGGGACGCATAAAAATTAACTTTCTGCGTCCCGAGGATTTATTTGTGCATGTTTTTACTTTGAAAATATACCTAATGTATTGTGTGTTCAATAAAAACGAACTTACTGCGTTGTTTAAGATTATGATTTGTTGTATGTTTTCTTGCACAACTCAAATTTGTTAATGCCCATAAATCAGGTTCAACCACCACATTTAATTGTAAACACAATCCCCAAATGATCCTTAGTATTCCAATTGATCTAATTTTTTATAAATAATGAGTTTACAAGCCCGATGTTAGTCGCCTTGTTTGGCTTACAAATTGCAAAAATACCCGCCGTGTTTCTGTCTGTTGTGCTAAATGTCAGTATGACGTGTCAGTATCTGATTGGATAACTCACGCTTGTGAACTCACGCTTGAGAAATCCAATACCACTGTTCAAGCGTATACAAACGTGTCTGGGCGTCTTAACGCTTTCACAGCTCAGAACATTGGACAGATCACAAAGTGTTATCACTAATATGCTGAATATTTTGAAATTAATTTGCGCATGCCTACTTGCCTAAAGCAGCAACGACTGATAGAAAGACAAAATATTTTTTTCTATTTACTTACCGTTAAATCTCGTGTATATTGCGCTATCGTGCATAGTGCGCACCCCTAAATTTAACCAAAATCGGCCTGAAAAAAATGTGGTTTTCGTGTATAGTGCGCATTAAGATTGAGAGACGTGTGAACGAAAACTGGGAACAAAAAAAGCAATGACTTACTGCGTGTCGAATAGGCTTTCCGTATAAAATCTCGTTTGTGGTATGCGTTACTCTGTTGTTTAATCATGGGAATATCACATTCGCCTACACTTTTAGCAAATATTTTGTATTAAACTTTATCGAATGATATAAAAATACAAATATAATTTCCATCAGAACAGGTTAGAATCCGAATTTGATTAGAGCAGAGCTCATTAACATAAATGGTTGTTAGAACATAAAAAATCGGATATTTATTTTGTTTCAATTCATAAAATATGAGTTTTGTGCGCTGATACTTGAGAATAAAATCGATTTTAATTTTAAAAAAATCAAATCCATTTTGGCTCACTCTAACAGTGCCGGTAATTCCTCTTCTTCTTTCTTCTTTTCGATCACTGGTATCACACTTGGAGAGCCGTTCTCAAGATGAAATCTGTGGTTTTCTGCAGTTCGTCCATAGGCCCATACAGCTTTTCAAGAAAAGAGGTTGACAAAGGCCAGATCTCTTCTCTCGGCAGCTGATACGTACTGCAACATTGAAGTATGTGCTCTGTGGTCTGTTCTGCTTCTCCACAAGGACAAGCGGACGATGCCGTAAGGTGGAACCGCCTGTACATGTGTTGGTTTAGTCTGTTGTGTCCAGTTCTGAGATGAAAAATGGTCACTTGCTCTGGCCTCGAGAGATGATGGTAGGCATCTTCTGATTGAGGTGTTCTATAGAGTGACTTGATCTTCTTCTTCTTTTCGTTCGCTGATCATACCGCCAGTCCTGTGAGTGACTATCGACATGATCATAAGCGTTAAGTGCGTGGATCCATGGTTTATTAGAGTGCGCCGTGCGGCCTGGAACCTCCATCTTCAGCACTCGAGGTTTCTGTCAGGATTACCTCACTATTACCTCCTTTAGTCGCCTCTTATGACACGCAGAGGATACGGAAGGTGTATTCTAAGCCCCACCTACAGGGCAAGAGTGACTTGATGATAATTAAGTAATTACTTTGATAACTATATCAAAGGCGAGCCCATGAGATTTTGTTCAATCATGTTGCTGCCTCACGTAAACGCGTTTTAGTGGTCCACCATTAGGTAGCTGATCATATACAGTTAGCTAATTAACCGCCAATACTTAAGATCCACCATCATCATACATTAGATTTATTTAGATTTGGGGTTCCCAGACAGTGACGTGAATAGGAAACTGTATGAACGTTCTTAAGAACCACCAGGCAAGTGGTCCACTTACCCCTTTCACTGACAACTCCATGAAAAAGTAAATTCTGTACGGGATAAAATATATTCTGCCGAAGGCAGCAGCAGCTTCCAGTCAAATTAATTTCTAATTATGCAACCTTTTTTCTGTATGACAGCATTGAAAGTGGGATATGGGGAATTCGTCGGTGAATGGGTCAAGAACAATCATCATCATACATCATCATATCGCTTAGTGAAAGTCGGCGCTAGGTCGCATTAACTTAAGTGGTCCTCCTCAGAAAAACAGATTTATTTTTAGAACCACCAGGTGCTATTTCACATGTATATTGAACCAACATCAGGAAACCTCAAGTGGTTTGCCTTAGATAGGCCTATAGTAGGTGGTGCTATGCATTAGGCTAATTATTCACTAATATTAAAAAAAAACCCCAATTACCTCACCATCATCATACATATGAACGTGTCTTTTACAACCACCGTCAACAATGGTTATTCAGTTTGAACCACCGCAATGTGTGCGTTAAATGTTGTTGGCATTCATTGGTAGAAAGGTTTCAAAATTTTAACTTTTGGCGTAAAAAAACCAACGGGGATTATGTAATTGTTAGCACCTGCAACGTTGTATCAACTAGGCTAGGAGATTTAATTGCAGGAAACCATTACAATGGGCTGAATATCCTCGACAAATGCAATGAACATTGCTCTAGCCAATCAGCTATCAGAAACGTCTTCAGCAAATAGAAACGCATGTGCACTTGCTGGACATCCACTGGCCTTAGATTGCTGATCAATCTGTATTAGTCTTTCGAGCCAAACAGACGCAAACTTGTAAGATTCAAATTCACTTTCAAGTTTTTCAAATTTATTTTCCTCATTTTAAATTCTGTACAGTACAATCGCGTACATTCCAAATCTATCCTTTTTGACGAAATCGATTAAATTCTTTAATGGATCTTTTCCAAACATTGTAGATTCACATTTTCCGTGGTATGTCTTTCTCCTTCGATCAATACTCACCATTCTGTTACTTTCTGATACACAGCTGGCCTTGACAGCTGGCTCTAGGACTATAGACTTAGAAAGCTTTACCGACTCCTTGGAACCGGGTACTCGGCTCCCAACTGCCGAGTACCCGTCTACCATAGAGCTCATTCTTGTTTGCATAGCGACAAGAGCTGTCCACGCTTTTTGCAGGGAAAGATTTAAAGTTTTTGTGAAAAGAAATCTAAGTCTTATCTGTGAATTGATAGTTGTGCGTTCTTGAAAGGATCTAACTGGATAAAATGGAGAATACCGCCAATGATGACCAGGTTGTATAATTCCTTATTATCCATAGTTAAAAGACTTAGGTCTCTAAATTTCGTTGTGTCGCATGTTCCAATTTCTGACCCCATAGAATCTGGGACGTGTGCTAACAACGAGATATGCCAGACGATCGCCTTCTTTAAACCCCAACAGGCGATCGGCAGATATGAAAATAGGTGTTTGCTACAGTATTTCTAACACGAATATCGGCTGACGTCGTTTTCCGTAAGGTCCGAGCGGGTGACGTCACACCCGTGATGCTCGGATGTTTACGTGAAGAAAATTTTTTCATTAATTCGCGCATCTTGTTCTGGGTGCTGCGTACTAAAAATGGTACCAGAAAACTTTGGAATGGTCAAGTTTACGTGTGATCACGATCGGTTTGCAATGATCGGTGGTGTCAAAATTCTTGAGAGATGCGTGGTCTGCGGTTTTACCGTGTGCTACAGCAGTTTGTTTACATTTTGTTGTTTCTTCACATATCGTGTCGGCTTTCGTTAGGAGTATAATTTATTTTGATTGGTAAATATACCCCGAATGCTATGCGATATGATTCCTGGAGCCGTGATACATCCTGGAGGATCAATTATGGGTGTATTTATGCCCACTTCGTTCTTGTCGTCATAATCAATGCGATCTTTGCTGTAACGTTGCGGGGTGAGGTGCGGGAGGGTTACAGTTAATTTATGGTGAATTTATTTGAAAGTTAATTGTCTGCCTTCCATCCGTGTCTCGTTCCGCTTGCTTATTGTAGGTTTCTGCTTATTTTATAGGCCAAGCCAGCCCCGCCATCATGTGACGAGTGCCATAAGTTTGTACGCGTCGTGTTTAAGGACCATGTCTGTTTTAGGTGTACGCCCTGTAACCTTGATCATAGATGTAATGTGTGCACAGTGTGGTCCGCCGATATGATGGTAAAGTTCCTTGGCCAGAAGGATGTGGCTGGGTCTGACGCGTGGTCAGGCGGTCCGAGGTTAAATCGTGGAGCGTCCGGTTCGGCCGGTGGGGGCGCTCCACGTCCCCAGCTGGAGGTGGCGGAGATGGCACCGCCGGCGTGGTTCGGTCCGGCTATGCAGGGTTTTCTGCATAGCGTTCTGCCCACGCTGGTGTCGTCACTGCTACCGAAGGTTGGGGGCAGTTTCTCCCCATGCCTGGTACGGACCCTGTCCTTGGACAGGGTTCTGGACTTGTTACCGAGGGGGCCGTCTCGTACGGCCCCCTGGCAGTCCCGTCTGGCTCCGGCATGGCGGGTTCTGTCTCTCTGCGGCCACCTCCGGGTGGTCCAGTAGCGGTTGCCGGTCCGTCACGTGTGGGAGCCGTCCGCCAGGACGGCTCCGCGGTTTCCTCGTCTGATGACTCTTCGGAGTCTGAAGACGAGGAGGCCGAGGAGGAGTTATTGCTGCGGCCTGTGATGCCACGGGTGGAGCATATGGAGGTCGATACCGTCCTCCATCTGTCTGGCTTGGCGCAAGCCAGGGCAGCGGCTCCGCCTGTGGTTGAGGCCAATCTGGTACCGTGTCGGTTGGTTTGGCACCAGCTGACACGGTGACCGGTGGGCCGGGCGTGGTACTCACCTATCTCGCCCGGTCCGGCGGTCGGACATGGGGTGCCGTTGGTCCCGTGTCTGGCCACGGTTCCGCATCCGCTACCGGTCCGTACGGTTTTCTGTGCGGACCTACCCCATGGACTGGTATGTTTCATGGGGTGGCGGCGGAACCGGGTGGTGCCTGGTGTGTCAGCCGTGGCTCCTTGCCGGGAGGCCGTGGCTGGCGGGCCCGTGAGCGCGTCAACGGGTGACGTGTTTGCGGGTGTTTCCTCCTCGGAAATAGACTGGTCCGAGGCTCTGGCTTGGCTAGCCAGGGTGGACCCGTCTGTGGTTTCGGCCACGGCCGAGGAGGATGCGCCCCGTCCGTCGGTTGCATCGATTTGGACGGGGATCTTGCCCGCGGCCCGGATCCAGTCAGTGGGACTGGATCCACGGTTTATAGAGTTGTTGGATGCTATTTATAGCAAGCAACTTGCGACCAAGGGCCAGCTCCCTGCGGCCTCCAGGGAGGTGCGGGCAAGGTGTCGTATTCCGCGGGGGGAATACGACAGATATGGTGTAGTACCGTCGGTCACTGAGGATGACCGATGGGTCCTGGGGGTTCAGAGTGCTGGAGCGGGTGGCGGCACTTGTGGACAGGTCCCAGGTACACCAAGAGGAAGTCCTGTCCCTATGCGACGAGGGTGTGAGGGCAGCTATGAGTGCTGTCAATCATTCTTATCGTCTCCTTCAGTCGGTGTGGGCTGAAGCGGGGGCAGGCCACCCTGTGCCACCTGTGGCGCTTTCGTGCGTCAATGACAGCTTGGTGCTGTCTATGGACGCGCTGGCAAGGGTGCAGGCGCGTGTGACCAAATCCAGGAGGCAAATGGTTATTGACCATATGTGTCCGGCTACGGCAGTCAGGGAGCGTCTTCTTGGGACGCCCCTGACAGGGCCTAGCATCTTCGGTGGCCAAGCGCGGGCCATCCTAGAGGATACGGCCAGCATCGTGCAGAATCGGTTGGCGGTCAACCTACAGCTGGAGCTAGTGCGGCAAGCGCACGCACTAGGAGCTGTGGGGAAACCGCTAGCTGGACAACCTCCAAAGAAGCAGAAGAAGCATAGGGGCAAGGAGAAAGCTAAGCCTGCTGCGACGTCTGCTTCAGCTGGATTTTCTCAGCCGCCGCCGGCTAAGAAAGCCCGGAAGGTTGTAGAGGCTCCTACCCTCCCCAAGGTTGCTCCTGACCGCCCTAGAGGCGGGAAGGGCAAGGGGAAGGGTAAGTCCTCCAAGGGCGGACAGAAGGGAGCGGATCGTACCTGATGGTACGAGAGCTCCCTTCATATCGGCCTGGACCGCACCTGTGCGACAGGAACAGCGGTGTCAGGTATACCCGCCGTGCCGAGACCGAAATGGTTCTCTCTCTCGTTAAGAAAGGGGGGGGGACAGCGAGCCGGACAACCCCGTTAGACGTCGAGGCATCTATGGTGGGTGGAAGGCTCATGCGTTTCGTCGAGGCCTGGCGAGGTGTGACGTCAGACAGTCTGGTCCTGGGATGGTTATCCCAGGGTTACATGCCGGAGTGGTGGGACTTTCCGCCACAAAATCTGTCTTTGGCACCTGTCTGGACACCCGTACCAAGGGAGCCAGACAAGTTAGAAGCCGTTCAAAAGGAAGTGTCGGGTTTGCTTCTGAAGGGAGCAATAAAACCAGCAAACCGGAACACTCCAGGCTTCTATTCAAACATGTTCCTTGTCCCCAAGATCAAGGGGGTATGGAGACCCATACTCAATCTCAGGCCATTAAATTGGTTTATCCATACGCCTCGGTTCCAGATGGAAACGCCGAGATCGGTAATGTCAGGATTGAGGAAGGGAATGTGGTGTGTGTCAATCGATCTGAAAGATGCATATTTCCACATTCCAATGAACCGGAGTTGGCACAGGTTTCTGAGATTTGCGTTTCAGAATCAAGTATGGGAGTTTACTGTTCTCCCGTTTGGCCTGTCGAGGGCTCCGAGTGTTTTCACAAGAGTGGTCCTTGCGGTGACAGCGTTTCTCAGAAAAGAGAACGTGGCGCTACACACTTACATAGACGACTGGCTGCTCAAGGCAGACTCGGCAGCCAGGTTGAACGTGGATACTGCTCTGACTCTGATCTAGGCTGGATAGTCAACAAGGAGAAATCCGAGTTGACACCCACTCAACATTTCGTTTATTTGGGGATGCGATTCGATCTCGAGGAGGGCAGGGTTTACCCGTCAGAGCCCAGAGTGGTGTCTCTGTTAGCCATTCTCGAGAGTTTTCGAGTGGGAAACCACATTCAGGCAAGGTGGTTTCTTCAGATGCTGGGCATGATGGTCTCCATGGAGCAAGTGATCCCGTTCGCTGCTCTAATGAGAAGACCTATCCAGTTGTATCTGATGTCTCTGTGGAAACAGAGAACAGAACCCCTGTCAAAACTGGTGCTAGTTTTGGAGCCGATAATATCGCATCTTGTATGGTGGACACAGCGTCAGAATCTCCTAGTAGGGGTTTCGCTGCACCTACCTCGCCCCCAGATGTCCGTGTACACGGATGCGGCGCTGGAAGGGTGGGGTGCCTGCCTGGGAGAACACCAGGTCTCGGGCACATGGACTCTCCTGGAGAGTCAGCTGCATATCAATCTGTTGGAAATGATGGCAGTGGAACTGGCGTTGGAAGAGTTTCTTCCAATGATCAGGGGCAAGGTGATATTGATACGGTCGGACAATTCGACGGTAGTATCATACATAAATCGCCAAGGCGGGACCAGGTCACCCACACTTTGTATCAAAGTGTGGCACTTGATTCAATGGTGCAGGAATTACTCGGTTGTTTTGAAAGCAGCTCACATTCCTGGCTGATTGAACATTCTGGCGGATGCTTTGTCTCGCAGACAGAGAATTCGGCCAACAGAATGGTCCCTCAACCCTCCAGTTCTACGAAGGATCTTCAAGCATTGGGGCAAACCCAACGTGGACTTGTTCGCCACAAGTGAAAATGCTCAAATCATGACTTATGTCTCGCCGATTCCAGATCCAAATGCCGTCGATACAGATGCTCTGGCGATAAGCTGGAGGGGGATGCACGCTTGCGCGTACCCACCCACCATCCTTCTGCCGAAGGTATTGGTGAAGATCAGGGAGGAACCGTGTCTGGTCCTGCTAATAGCGCCGTATTGGCCAAGCAGGGCGTGGTTCACGGATCTGCTAGATCTGCTGGTGGAAAACCCAGTGCAGTTGCCCGAGATTCCGAACATAATCTCCCAGGCCAAGGGATGCTTCCTACACGAGCGTCCCGAAATGTTCAAATTGACTGCGTGGATGTTATCAAACAACGTTCCACGTCGGAAGGCTTTTCTCGACAAGCTGCTGATTTCATCGCGGCTGAGAGAAGGAAGTCAACCTTCAAGTCATATAACAACATGGTTAACAGATTTGCAGACTGGTGTGAAGAAAAGGGTATTGATACCTTTCAATCCACTATTCAGCAAATAGCAGACTTTCTCTGTGAGCTGTTCTTTTCAGGACTAGCTCCCGTCACAATTGCTGGATACAAATCAGCTTTGGCATCAGTTATCCCTTGTTTAGCCAACAGGGATAGTCCAGAGGTGGGCCATTTAAATGTGATGGTGAAGGGAATGAGCAATCTCCGACCGAGACAACCGGTAGTCATTCCAGCCTGGAGTCTATCTTTAGTGCTTAATGTACTGGCCAAGCACCCTTTCGAACCATTGCGTTCGGCTAGTCTAAAGCATTTGACTCTAAAGGCGGTCTTTCTATTGGCAGCTTCCTCAGCTAGAAGGCGCAGTGAGATCCATGCGCTTTCGGCAGAGAGGGACCGATTTATTATCTCTGGAGAGGGTCTGCGTCTATGTTTATGTCAAAGAATCAATCTTTGAGATATCCCGGCAAACCGATCATAATACCGAAGTTAACTAGGTTTGATCGTGATGCCAGTGTCTGGTGCCCAGTCCGTGCTTTGACTAAGTACAAGAAACGGACTGACTCGTTACGGTCGAATGATAGACATCTGTGGATCTGCCATAAGAAGCCTTATGGCGCCGCATCCATGGATACTATCTCTCGTTGGGTAGTCGAATGCATTCAGACTACTCATGAGATGGCGACTGGGCACCAGGTGCAAGGCGTAAGGGCACACGATGTTCGAGGAATAGCCGCCTCGACCGCCCTTTACAGTGGTGTTCCGTTAGAGGACATCATGGCCGTTGCACAATGGCACTGTGAGTCCTCATTTACGGATTACTATATGAGGGATGTGTCAGACTCAGCCAATCCACTCGCTTTAGCTGTTTTGAGACAATAGTTAAGTGACCACACTGCTCTTCACCCTTTTTTCACTTCGGTTAGAAAACAACCTAAAGCAGGCATGGTCGAGCGTGAGGATGACAACCAGATTGTGTCACTGATGGCCGGACCAGTGAATGGTTGGAGGCGGTACGTCTGAAGTCCAATTGTCATAAGGTAATTCATTAGTGAGAGTTTTTTGTATTATGTCTATATATCATGTTCATTCAGCTTATATATTCATGCTCATTCCCAGGCTAATACATGTGGATATGCAAGGAGCAGTTAACCGTCTTGGCATATTTGTGTTTCTGGCGAGATACATGTTTGTGAATTCTCTCCCTTTTCTTAGGAGAAAAAGGGGGGGGGGGCAGTGACGCGAATGTGATTCGGTTCCGATAACTTGACGGTCCTTTTTAGGTCTCCGTTAGTCAAGTTGTTAAGTCTAAATCTTTCTCCAAGGGGCAAAAGTAGCATTTATGGCTTGCCCCTTCCCACCAGGTTACTGAACAAATCTGGTGTATATCAGAAAGTAACAGAATGGTGAGTATTGATCGAAGGAGAATGCAGGAAATTTCAATTTCCCTTTCTCCGAGATCTAACAATACTCACCATTCTGTTACGGACCCAGCCTCCCAGCCCCACGGAGGCAAGCCATGGATTTCTCTTGTTTGGTGGCTATGCAAACAATATGAGCTCTATGGTAGACGGGTACTCGGCAGTTGGGAGCCGAGTACCCGGTTCCAAGGAGTCGGTAAAGCTTTCTAAGTCTATAGTCCTAGAGCCAGCTGTCAAGGCCAGCTGTGTATCAGAAAGTAACAGAATGGTGAGTATTGTTAGATCTCGGAGAAAGGGAAATTGAAATATCCTGCAATTTAACTTTTTATCAAATATTTGTATGTCTTAAATGTACACTTACATTAGAAATTATTTTTATTCAAACATACAGCAGTCAATTTTGCTCATTTCCGCATATAAAAATGAATCCGAATCATGATAGTATACAAAATTACCAAGCAGATTTTATTGAATCTATTCATACATTTCAAACGCATCTTTGATTTCAAACATCCGGATTACAGAAATTAAATTACAGAAACAGGGTCCGATCTTTAGCACCGTCTCTTAGTCATCTGAAAAAGAATAGGAACAATAAGTTAGAAATAGGAAGTTAAGTTAGAAACCAGTATTGATCTAAATTTGTTCACAGGAAATTACGATTTTATTATAGAAAACATCCATTTAGCGAAGAGATTATTTTTTGAAATTTTAGCACTGGACTGAGTGTCTCGATCAACTAAGCCAGTCATTTCCAATGATAAATTTTCAAAAATAACCTTTTCTTTCATCTCCTAATGCGCCTTTACTTGAGTATTAAATTATTAACAATATACATGTAGTGAGACATACATAGCGCGTAATAATAGTAGGAGCAATACGCCTATAGGAATAGGCCCGGATATAACCTGGCAGCTATTATTGATCTACCAGCGACTGTTTTCAACGGCGGCTGTTATCGTCATACACCGTTTTCGATGGTGTAAGCACATTTTCGCCGATTTATAATATAAGAGTAGGAATTTTATCAACAAATTTTGTCAATTTCGTAACTAGCAGACATTCACGGAAATAAAACATGCATAAAAATAAAAATAAACCCTAAAATAAATTTATACTCCCATCTCGCGGGTTCCATATTCTCGTGGCAATATGATTTTGTGCTATGAATAAAAGCCAACGCCCCTTTACCACTGTTTCGCATGACAACACCATAACCGGGAAGTCGAAGATGATCGCAAACAACTTTTATCTAAAAATGTCCTGCTTATTAGTGAGTAAAATAGCAAACTACAATGTACAAAACACTGTCAACATTATGATAAATGTGCATGAACCCTACTTCCAAAATGCATCACTATCTCACATAAATCTATAAAACTTCTAGTTGACTGAAACACATCGTCTGCTAAGTTGTTTATGTAAGCGACATCATCAAGTCCCATAATCATCGACTCTGTCTGATTGTTGGATGATTATAGTGTATGAAAAAAATAAGGGTCACCATTTATAATAAGCTCAGAAAGTCGCTACATCATTACACGTTATTATGTCCGTCGAATCGCCATATAATTTTCCTTCTTCGCTGCAGACCCTGAGTCTGTCGTGAAATACCAAGTATATACTTAGGTGCAGAGTGTTAGGCAATAATCAGTGAACATAATTCTTTTTAATTCTAGAGTTAGCAATTTCAGGTGGTGTAATAATTTTTCCTTTTTGATTCGGTTGTCATGTCTAATTAAAGAAAATAAAGCAACAGCATTCCACATTGTTGTATTTTGAACTGTGCGTTCTGTTGATTATTCTTATACGTAAATCGTACATTCTGAAAGCAACTATAAACTGCACTATAGGATGAGTTTACACCGTTACACTTGTACCTACTCAAAGCTACTGTCCTATGTATGTGGATTGCCCAGTATCTCCCCGGGTACTAATATTAGCGTCTTCGCGTTACTCCAGTAATGACCTAAACTCGTCCTACAAAGGGAGGCTATAAGCGGAAGCTGATACATCGCGTAATTTATATTTTTTCTCGACGATATTTTAATAAATGATGTTTATTAAAACTATACGCAATATTTAGGCGGTCCCAATTAATAATTTCACTCCCGCGATGATGAATATAAGGTATACATTAAGCATAGATGTAGGATGGTAAGAATTTGTCACATGAAATTGTGTTCTAATTTCGAGCTATTTTTGTATCATTTATTTCAGCTTTTTCTAGAAAGTCCCAGTTTTCGTGACTACACATTACCCCCATTTTATACTTTGGGGACTTTGGACCTACGATTTACTCGAAATTCACGATTTTTTTTAGAAAATCGATCGCGATGTTTCAAAGCAAAAATCGTGCATACCTACTCTAGTGAGGCAGTGAATTGAGGCCAATGTTTATTATTTGAGCAAAGGTAAGTGTCACGAACAGTAATACCATAAACTGGTCTGATACAAACACAGAACATAATTTATAGTTGTGAATCCAGATCAGGTTAAATTCCACTTCGTAATAACCGGGTAGCAGCAAATTTCAGCCAAGGTAAAAAAAAAATAAAGCTTTCAGTTTCCTTTTTGCAAATTGGTCAATGTAGTATTGAAAATGAACATAAGTGTTTAGCCTACCAGAAAGCCAAAAAAATAGTGGAAATAGTTGTAACTAGGGCCTGTTCGAATCAGCATTACGGGCAGAGAAAAATCGATCTAGATCTGAAAACTACATACACGTAAGCACTCCTTGTCAGTTTCACGCATTGGCACTTGGCAGAAATAAATTATTGCTATGGCAACTTATCTGCAAAGCTACTCAACATACTCAGGAAAGCAAATGACAGATGTCATCTGACGCGCAAACTTGGTTGGTTTACATTATTTCCTTGCGATTTATTAGAATTTTTATCATGGGTAAAAAAAGTAATAGTGGAAATACCACACTGACATCAAAATGTATAAAATAATCATTTGCTCTACGTGTATCTCTTGAAAATTTGAAGATGGCATGTAAAACTACTGTATCTAAGGACACATGATTTGTTGGCGTCATCTAAGCAACGCGCATTTGAGAACGTCAAAAGTACGTACCTTCGAAATCACATGACCCTCGAAAACGCCTTACTAGACGATAAAAATCCACTACCTTGTCTACAGATGCAATCTCAGTATTGCGTCATGTGTTTTCGAGGGTGATGTAATCGCGTAATTTCAACTCTAGTGAGGCGGTGAATAGATGTCATATTTATGATTTTAGCAAAGGAGTCTGTCACTGACAATAATGCTATAAACAGGTCGGATACAAACACAGAACTTAATTTATGGTTGTAAATCCAGATCAGGTCATATTCCATTTCTCGTGATAACCGCGTAGCAGCAAATTTCAGCCAAAACATTAAAAATGTTAATATCTTTAATTTTTTCATTTGGAAATTGGTAAATGTGGTATTGAAAAGGAACATGTGTTTTTCCTACCGGAAAATAGACAAAAATTAGTGAAATTTATATCGTATGTACCATGTGGTAACTAGGGCCTGTTTGAATTGCCTGTGCGGGTAGAGAAAAATCAATCTATCTAGATATGAAAACTACATAAGCAGCCCATGCCGGTTCCACACTTCGGGAGGAATAAATTATTGCTATGGCAACGGGTCTGCTATGCTACTCAGGATAGTAGCTGGCAGATGTCGTTGGACGCAAAGACTGAATTGATTTGTATAATTTCCTTACGAGTTATCAGTATTTTTATCATTGGTAAAAAAAGTATTAGTGAAAATACATGTTTTTCACTACACTGACATCAAAATGCATAAAATAATCACTTGTTCTATGTGCATCTTTTCAAAATTTACACTTGCAGTGTAAAAATACTGTATCTATATAATGACACATGATTTGTTGACATCGCTTAAGCGACGCGCACGTGAGAATGTCAAAAGTATGTACCTTCTAAATCACATGACCCTCGAACACACCTTACTGGATGATACAGTATTTAATTATTATTATTATCGATAATACTGAACACAGGCCGTACACGCCTCTATATTCAGGTGTCAGGGCATTAACGATATGGTCAGTTGCTATAGGCTATTCCATACTTTTGCTATTCTCTAATAAAATAAACACTTTGATATATTGTATTTACATGTAGCTCTCTGGATAATTAATTTTTTACTTTGACCCCTGTTACTATTACTTGAAGCAAATTTTAATATTGGTACTGTGTCTGGATCATAGGTATTCAAAACCTTGTATGTTTCAACCATGTCCCCTCTCAGACGTCTGTATGTGAGTGTGGGGAGGTTTAGAGAATGTAACCTATGCTCATAACTGAGATTGCGAAATCCATGGACAATCTTTGTTGCACGCCTCTGCACGTTTTCCATAGAGTATGTATGTTTTTTTAGGTCTCAGGCGGTTTCGGCAGCCATGTAATTTTGGCAGCCGCAAATATTAATTCGTTTTTGGCAGCCTGCCCAGATGGAAATATAGTGCATAAAAACATAGATTTTCGGCCGCCTCTTGCATTATTACATTTTCGGCAGCATGTTCAATATCGTTAAATTGTTGTAAAGTTATGAGAATGACTGATATTGTTTTACCGGTGATCTGTATAAGTTTGTCCGTATCTAATAATCACACTAACCAGTATAAGACATGCGTCGTCGATGTCTGACATATGCCGTAGCATCAGCTATCGCCTCTGCAGCATTTGCATACACCTCCAACAGTCATATTATCTTGTTAAAAGTCCTGCCTGATGGGTTAATGAGTATGTGAATGAGTGCGTTGCATTTGTCATGATCCGGTGATTATTTTTTAGTTAATATTACCAGAAGCTGTTGCTACCAATGTCCGCAACAGGCCAACATTTTTTTATAAACGTGTTGCCATAATATGGTGAAATTTGTTACAGTTGATTAAAATGTTAAATATTTTGAAACTAATTTGACTGTTAAATGTTAGCCACATATAAGGCATGTACGTCATATTCAAAGTAGTTGGTGTGTGAGTGGAGTGTGTGTTCATTCGCGTTAAGATCGCATCTGAACTTATTGGCATTAGAAAAACAACAGGGATTATAAACTGAGGACATTGTTGTTATTACACCACAAAAACATCCATTACCGTTCAATCACTACTTGCTAAATCAATTATCTGCATTTGGCTATCAGAATAAGATTTTTATGCTTGCGAAAAAAAGTGCGGAAGGCTGATATTTTTCATATTTCTTAAGTTGAAAGGGGGCATAACTCCTTCAGAAATTGACGCATACACCTGAAACTCGAACTTGGTCTGTAGCTTCTCATAACAAAGCAATATACCTATTCTCAGTTGAATACCTTGAAGGACTGCGAAAAAAAGTGCGGCAAACCAACTACGACAGATGGACACATCGATGGACGGACAGACCTATAGTCCCCACAGTTTTTCTCTGATTAATAGATCTATGGTTAATTTTTTACCAATAAAAATGCGACCTACATTCGAAAAGCCACTTATAGCATGAACAAATATTTGCTAAATTGAGCAAATCTCTCGCCTGCTTAAGCAAATGTCAGTTTAGCAAATTTCTTAACTTAGAGAGCTTTATGAAATCCACCCTTGGAGTAGATTTCCTCCAAGCTTCATTAAGATCTACTAAATGTCCAATGTTTGAAGCTAAATTTGACATGCTCATTAGAAAATATAAATAATTTCGAAAATCCGCAAGAAAATGTTATGTCTGTAATGGTCGAAAGATTAATACAGACTAACAAACTATCTGAATCCCAAGTATGACGAGCAAGTACATGTGCATTTTGATTTGTTGAAGTTGTTCCTGAAAGCTGGTTGGTTAGAGCTCTCTCTCTATTGTATTTGTAACCCGCACCTGTGTGTATTCCGACCATTGTAATGGTTTCCTGCAATTAAAGCACATGCTACATATAGCTAGACACAGCGGGTGATAACCCCCCCCACAGACCCCCCTTGTGGGTTGGTCTGTTGTTTTATTAACCACTTTAAAAACATACTTAGCGTTCAATCACTACTTGCTAAATCAATTATCTGCATTTAGCTATCAGAATAAGATTTGATTTTTATGCTTCCATACACACCTCCCAATGCCTATTCCTATTAATATGGACCCTCAACCAGGCTACTGGTTAAGTCCATCTGCAGCATACTGACAGATATAGACTGGCACCAGACTATGCTCACCCCATAGTGATGCCTGTCACTAAGCGCGCTTGCGCATGCGCACTGGAGCCCAAATAGGAAACAGATTCACTTTTCACTTATTCTGTTTGCAGAACAACTGCTAAAATATTCTACAAGAGTTTTTTGTGCTTTGCGCTGTGTCAGTTACACTTATTGTCTTTCATATTACTAAGGAATATGCCTACTATGAAGTCAATCCTCCCTAAGTTACATTTAGGAAGTTTATTTGTGGTTATATTGTATTTTATAACTATGTATATATTGTTACCGGTTTTCGTGAAAGATCGTTCTCGTTTCGTGGTAACTTAGTTACAATGTACAATGCCTATATCATCATCATCATATTAATTCTCTAGCATTCAACCAAGAGCCCTATCAATTTACTTCTAGTGCATTATAAGGATTATCATTTATCCCTATGCAAGTTTGTTTTCTTGTCGGTAGGGAACTTTCCCGCCTTTTTAGAAGTGCGTTTTATGTTTATAGTCTCCTTTTTATGATTTTCTAAGCGGTGTGCTTCATTGTTACGCTTTTTTCGTTTTTAGGAGTCCGGTAAATCGTCAGATAAGACGAAATACACGTCTGCTAAGTGTGATCGCCTTCACTCAGCTGATTTTGGTGGACATGTCTGTGTGAAATGTACTTCTTGCACCCCCACAACGATGTGTGGGATTTGTAAAGGGTGGCTGGTCTCGGTTTCAAAGGCATTTTTTAAGGAATTACCATCTAAACAACCGCTGCCCTCTGGACATCCTTCCCCTACCTACGTTGCTAGTAAGACGAAAGCTGTGTCTTTTGCGAAAACTAATGCATCTATACCGGTAGCAACGGAGGGGGAGCCTCTTTGGCGAATTCAGATGCCGTCTCAGCATTATTTGCAAGATTCGAGTCCTTCGAGTCTGTACTGACCAAATCCCTAGACGAAAGGATATCTTCTGCCATTAAGGAGGCAAAGAAACGGGATGTTTCTTCCGGTTCCGACGATAGCCTGAGGGATAACAGGCGTTCCGGCAAATGGGGGAAACCGATCCCTCTAACCTCTATGCAGTTTACCAAGTCTCCTAAGCAGAAGTCTAAAGCGACTAAGGTCTCGAAGGTGGGCTCGTGTAGTTCACCGGGTCAAACCCACATTAGACTTGAGGGTGACGGGCATAACCCTCGAGCAGTGGTGGCGGAGGCGGAAGCTGACGTCCATAAGCCGGGTGCTTATGCTAATGCCAGTTTTTCAGTCATACCGGTCGTCAAGGTTCTTCGTAGATCGCCTATAGCTACATGTAAAAGTTCGATTTCTAGTCTTGCTAGTTCTTCCGGTTCCGTTGTGGTGGACTCGGGTCCTCTGGACTCGGGTTTACTTCCGTTTTCTGGTGCTTCTTCTGTTCCGTCAGTTTCCGTTTTAACTTCCGGTTTAGCAAGCCATCTGGGTCTTCAGGATCCGGTTCTTTCTTCTGTTGCGTCCATTTCTGGTAGGACTTCCGATTTTGTAGGAAATCCAGGTCTTCTTCTTTTCATTCGCTGATCATACCGCCAGTCCTGTAAGTGACTATCGACATGATCATAAGCGTTAAGTGCGTGGATCCATGGTTTATTAGAGTGCACTCGAGGTTTCTGTCAGGGTTACCTCACCCTTACCTCCTTTAGTTGCCTCTTACGACACGCAGAGGATACGGAAGGTGTATTCTAAGCCACACCTACAGGGCAAATCCAGGTCTTCAAGATCCGGTTTTTACTTCCGTTCCGACCGTTTACTTCTGTTCCGACCGTTTCCGGTATGACTTCCGTTTTTGTAGGACATCCGGGTCTTGAAGATCCGGTTCCTAGTTCGATTTCCGGTTTCAGCAGTGCTTCCGGTCATACCGGATATCCGGGGTCTGAGGACTCGTACAAATTTTTGACTTCCGGTAGAAGCGCTTCCGTTTCCGGTTTGGATTCTTGTCTGTACACTTCCGTTTCTGGTTCTAGAGGTGTACTTCTGGGTCGTGCAGATCCGGATAGACTTCCGTCTTCCGCTTCCGGTTGGGAGGTAACTTTCCGGGATAGCGAGAGATCATAGTCGCTTAGTGTCTAGGTTTTTACCCGAGCATCATCTTGCGCTGCTGTTTTCAGTTTCATCGTTAGATTCTGAGAAATTTTCCGAGGATAAGCGTAAGGTTTGTGATGATAGGAGTTTTGTAGATTCTGCTCCTGAAATATCTCAACAGGTGTTTTCTCAGGATTCTGTAGCTTCCAATTATGATTCTTTTCTTCCTTCTCTGGTAGCTGATGTTGATTTATCTTCCCCGTCTTCTTCCTTTAGTGATGCCGTTTTGAATTCATCTTCTAGGCCTTCTTCTTTCTCCTCCTCTTCTCACCCTCCAGGTTTTAATCCTATTTCTTCTTCTCTTTCTGCTAAGGATTTCTCATCCAGTCATGTGTCTAACTCATCTGCTCACTCAATCGTCTCTTCCTCCTCCATGGTTCTCCCGTCTTCCTCTTTCCTCTCAGGGTCCGTTAGATCATTCTTCTTCTTCATCTTCTCATTCAATCTCTTCTCTTTCTCCTTCCTCCTCTTCTCCTTTTGATCATCTTGATCCGATTGTTTCCGTTGTCCTTTCCCCATCGCTAGAATTTCAAATTGTGATTCAGGTTTAGATTTTTCCTTGTTCTCTGTGGTTAGGGATTCTTCTTTAGATCGTTCATTTGTTTCTGCTCGTTTTTCCATTCTTTCGAGCTTTTCTGCCAGTTCTCTGGTTCTTCCTTTCTTGCCCTCTAGTCAGGATCAGGGGAGGGATTCCTTTTCCTCATCTCAAGTTTCTTCCTTTCCTGAGTCTGCTAGAAGGCCCTCTTCTGTTTCCTCTAGGGCAGGTGAATCTTTAGTTTCAGGTGACTCATCTCTTCTTCTCCTCCTGTTCTTCCTTCTCTTCCGTCAGCTCCCAAGTCGGTCAGGGCCAGGGATCTGAAGAGGTTTTGTCCGGTCGGAGCCTCTTCGGAAGACTGGTCCATGGCTCACGGGTGGATCGCATCTACTCTTTCTCCTCCTCTTAAAGAGGAATTTGCTATGGAGCCTCCTTTCGGATCTGCTCTCTCTACATCTGATTCTTCCTCTCCTCAGGTGCTGCCTATTGATAACTTAGTAGTTGATATGCTCGATTTCTTTGTTAATGATTCTGTCGATAATGACTTTTCTCGTATTTCTAAATATGATTCTCCTATTCAAATTCCTAAGGAAGATTATTTGAAGGTTGCCTCCACTCAGTCTCTTTCTGGTTCCGCTTGGGATGTTCTTTCTTCACAGTTAAAAGAATCTTCCAAGGTTGAGTTTTCCATTGATCTTTCTAGATGGGAGTCGGTTTGCAGATCTCAGCTTAAGTCATCTAATTTCCTTGTTCCTTTATCTGAGGCTGTTGTTAAGGCTGAAGAACGTGGTGAATAAGTTCCTTTATCAGTTTTTCATTCTTTGGCAGACTTATCTCGTGACTCTCTCAATTCAGTCTGTAAGTCCTTGGGTTTCATTACCTCTAAGCGTAGATCCAGGAAGCTCTGAGGTTAAGATTTCTAGTTGTTTGAAGAATAGTCTTGTTGTAGCACCTCCGTTTGGTCAAGATATTTTTGGACAGTCGGCTCCTAGTCTAATTCGTGTGGAATCTGAGCGCCTGAAGGCCTCTAGGGAGCTTCAGGCTCAGATTTCTTTCGCTAATCCTTCCTTGAAAAGAGATGTTTTTTCTGTGAAGAGTCTGAATTCTTCTCCTAGAAGAAAGAGCCTCAAACCTGACCAGTTTGGGGCTTATCCCCCTAGGATTATTCATAATTGCAATCTTTCTTCATCCAATCATCAAGATCGATCCACGGAGGAGGATCGTTTCGATTCTATGTATTTCTTCACATCATTCCAGGTCTCAAGGGAGGCAGTCTCCTTCTTGGGCGAGAGGGGTTCAGACCCCTTCTCGCCGTGCTGGTTCCAGGTCCAGAGGTCGTTCTTCCTTTAGAGGGTATCAAGGAAAGAGAGTTTGAAGGTGTGGACTATTCTCGGGTAGGTCCAACCTTCTCTCTTCCCGTCCTCATCCCTCCTCCACTTCTTCTCCCTTTGGATCAGTCAGTCCAGTGCCTGTTACCCAACGTGCCAGTAGGAGGGCGCCTTTCTCTGTTTTGGGAGAATTGGCAAGCCCTCAGGACTCCTGGCTAGTGTCTCAGATTCGTTGGGGTTATGCACCTTCATGGATCCGTCATCCTCCACTTCTCTCTTTTCTCCCAGTTGGGACTCCGGTTCCCTCCAATCTGGAAAAATTGGTGGCCTTGGAAGAGGAGTTGGAATCCATGATTGTAAAGAGGGAAATAGAAGAAGTTCCCCACTGGAGAGTAGACCCGGGCTACTACTCGATCATCTTTTTAGTTTCCAAGAAAACGGGAGGCTGGCATCTCATCATAAATTTGAAAAAGCTAAATCTTATCATTCTCACCCCCAAGTTCAAGATGAAGACAATCTCCCAGATCATTTCCAGTTTAGATCAGGTAATGTGGACGTCTTCCATCGATCTAAAGGATGCCTACTTTCATGTTCTTATTCACCCTGCCTTCAGAAAGTTCCTGGGGTTTGCTTACAAGGATCGAGTTTGGCAGTTCCGCGCCATGCCGTTCGGCCTGACTATGGCTCCCTTCCTTTTTACTTGTCTAGTTTCAGCCGTGGCAGGAATTTTACACCGTCATTCTATCCATCTTTACGTTTATATAGACGACTGGTTGGTAAAAGCAAGGTCATCCTCAATTCTCTCAGGAATTCTTCCAGAGGTTTGCAGTCTGGCATGCAACCTAGGGTGGATTTTAAATCTAATGAAATCAAGCCTAGTTCCATCTCAAATCTTTACGCATCTAGGCGTTTCTTTCGACCTGGCCCGGGGTCTAGTCTTCATCTCAGATCCAAGGATAGAGGCTTTATCAGTGGCAATGGAAATCCTGTCTTCTCCCATGGTAAGAGCACGATTCTTTTTAAGAGTGATAGGCTTGATGGTCAGCGTAGAGAATGTAATTCCTTGGGCGGCGCTGATGAGAAGACCCTTCCAAATGTATTTGATGTCCCTTTGGAAGCAGTCAGTTCACTCTATTTACCATCAGATGCCCATCAGAGAACACTTGATCCCTCATCTAGATTTTTGGAGGGATCGTTCTCTGCTTCTGATGGGTGTTCCACTGGTAAAGTCCCCTCAGGTGATTATCTTCACAGACGCTTCCCAAGAGGGATGGGGAGCAGTCTGGGACTCCCTGTCAGTTTCCGGCCTTTGGTCCCTGGAGGAGTCGACAGCCCATATCAACATTCTGGAGTTGTGGGCTGTCAAGAAGGCTCTACTTTCATGGTCAGATCTTGTGATAGGTCTCAAAGTCTCGATTCGGTCGGACAATTCGACAGTGGTGTCTTATAGCAACAGGCAGGGAGGTACAAGGTTGTCTCTCCTTTGTCTAGAAGTGTGGAATCTTCTCTTGTGGTGCCGCAAGAAGCAAATTTTTCTAGTGTTCTCCCATGTCCCAGGCAGTCTGAATTCTCTGGCGGACCAACTGTCACGTCCCAGCAAGTTCGCCCACACAGAGTGGCAGTTAAAGAGATCGGTTGTCAGAGCGATTTTCAGTCTTATGGATCGTCCTCTAGTAGATCTGTTCGTGACCTCTCTGAATGCTCAGATCTCCTCTTACATGTCTCCCTTTCCGGACAGTCAAGCCCTGCCGGTGGATGCTCTGTCTCAGTCCTGGACAGGAATGTTTGCCTATGCCTTCCCTCCAACAATTTTGATTCCGTTAGTCTTGAAGAAGGTCAAGGATCAAGCTTGCGAGATTCTTCTGATAGCTCCCTTTTGGCCCAAGAGGATTTGGTTTGTAGACCTTCTAGATCTTCTGATAGACTTCCCCCATCTTCTTCCAGTATCCCAGGATCTTCTATCTCAAGTAAGAGGTCTTTGTGTTCATCCAAACCCAGAAATTTTCAATCTGTGCGTTTGGAGAATCTCGAGTCTGAGGTCCTCGAGAATAAGGTTTCTTCAAGATCTCAGGAAATTATTGATTCTACCAGAAGGGAATCAACCCGTTGAGTTTACAAGGGTCGAGTTAACATTTTTGGTGAATGGTGTTCAGACCAAGGTTTCGTGCCCGATTCTATACCCCAAGTATTAGATTTTTTATCTTATCTGTTTGATTCTTTACACTTGTCAGCTAAAATGGTCAGGGGGTATAGATTTTCTCTGGCATCTTCCCTTCCTTGTCTTCTGAATGCCGATATCAAGGATACTAAGACTCTTAATAGTTTTATTAGAGGTCTAGGTAATATTCGTCCTCCGATTGCTAAGCCTTTACCTTCCTGGAATTTGTCTTTGGTTCTTCAAGTTTTGGCAGGTCGCCATTTTGAACCTATTTCTTCTATTAGTATTAAGCTTTTAACTCTGAAAGCTGTTTTTCTTGTTGCTGCTGCCTCTGCTAGAAAGCGTTCAAAGATTCATGCTCTTTCTGCTGAAAAGGATAGATTTATGGTTTCAGGAGACGATTTGGTTTTATATCCCAGAAGGGACTTTTTATCTAAAACTCAGTCTAACCGCTTTCCTGCTAGTCCGATCATCTTAAAATCTTTATCGTCTTATTCGCCATCCGATAAATTTTGGTGTCCTGTTAGGGCATTTCCTACAAACAGCGAACCGATTTTAAAAGAGTCGATCCATCCCATTTATGGGTTTCCTACATGTTGTACGTGGAAGAGTTATCTAAGCCGGTCTCAAAATCTATGATTGCCAGATGGATTTGTGAGACAATTAAGCTTTGTTATGAGATAGCCTCACCTCTCCCATATTAAAGCCCATGACGTTAGAGGTATGGCTACTTCTTTCGCTATTTTTGCCGGTTCGTCTTTAGATGAGGTCATGCAAGTGGCAGGATGGAAATCTGAATCCACTTTTACATCCTTTTATCTCAAAGACCAGAGTGCAGCAGCCACCTTCTTTCGTAACATTACTATTTTAACTAAAAAAGCCGAAGACCATTTACCAAGCACTTACCATCATTTTCGTTAGGACTGTGCGTCTGTGAGAAATGGTGAGAGTCTTCTTTTGGTTTTTATTTGTTTCTTTAAGTTCAAGTTTTCCTTATTTGTTAATCACAGTGTGATTGAGTTAAATGCACTATTATGTTATGTTATTAGCATTTGGATAAGATTGGTTTGATTTTTATCCATGTTTGTTGATTCTCAAATCTCCTCCCACCTAATGTTTAAATGGGGCACTAACCAAATCTACGGGTTTAGCAAGTGGTGATTGAACGGTAATGGATGTTTTTGTGGTGTAATAACAACCCCCCACAGACCCCCCTTGTGGGTTGGTCTGTTGTTTTATTAACCACTAAAAACATAGTTACCATTCAATCACTGACCCGGCCTCAGCCACCCCGCGTGGTAAGATTTGAGAATTGCCTTTTAATATTTAGCACTTAAATTTAGAAAAATGAATCTGTTTCCTATTTGGGCTCCAGTGCGCATGCGCAAGCACGCTTAGTGACAGTCGTCACTATGGGGTGAGTATAGACTGGTGCCAGTCTATATCTGTCAGTATACTGGAGATGGACTTAACCAGTAGCCTGGTTGAGGGTCCATATTAATAGGAATAGGCATGGGGAGGTGTGTATGCAAGCATAAAAATCTTATTCTGATAGCTAAATGCAGATAATTGATTTAGCAAGTAGTGATTGAACGGTAAGTATGTTTTTATAGTGGTTAATAAAACAACAGACCAACCCACAAGGGGGGTCTGTGGGGGGGTTATCACCCGCTGTGTCTAGCTACATGTAGCATGTGCTTTAATTGCAGGGAACCATTACAATGGTCGGAATACACACAGGTGCGGATTACAAATACAATAGAGAGGGAGCTCTAACCAACCAGCTTTCAGGAACAACTTCAACAAATCAAAATGCACATGTACTTGCTCGTCATACTTGGGATTCAGATAGTTCGTTAGTCTGTATTCATCTTTCGACCATTACAGACATAACATTTTCTTGTGGATTTTCGAAATTATTTATATTTTCTAATGAGCATGTCAAATTTAGCTTCAAACATTGAACATTTAGTAGATCTTAATGAAGCTTGGAGGAAATCTACTCCAAGGGTGGATTTCATAAAGCTCTCTAAGTTAAGAAATTTGCTAACCTGACACTTGCTTAAGCAGGCGAGAGATTTGCTCAATTTAGCAAATATTTGTTCATGCTATAAGTGGCTTTTTGAATGTAGGTCGCATTTTTATTGGTAAAAAATTAACCATAGATCTATTAATCAGAGAAAAACTGTGAGGACTATAGGTCTGTCCGTCCATCGATGTGTCCGTCTGTCGTAGTTGGTTTTCCGCTCTTTTTTTCGCAGTCCTTCAAGGTATTCAACTGAGAATAGGTATATTGTTACAGACCAAGTTCGAGTTTCAGGTGTATGCGTCAATTTTTGAATGAGTTATGCCCCCTTTCAAATTAAGAAATATGAAAAATATCAGCCTTCCGCACTCTTTTTCGCACTCCTTCAAGATATTTAAGCAGAAATCGGTGCATCGCTTTAGTATAAGAAGTTACAGAGCAGGTTCGAGTTTCAGACATTTTCCTAAATTTTTCATGGGGTGATGCCTCCTTTCGACTTATGAAATACGAAAAATATTAGTTTTCCGCACTTTCTTTCGCAGTCTTTCAAGATATTCTACTGAAAATTGCTACATTGCTTTGTTATGAGAAGTTACAGACCATGTTCGAGTTTCAGGGGTATGCGTCAATTTTTGATGGATTTATGCACGCTTTAGACGAAAAATATTAGCTTTCCACACTTTTCGCAATCCTTCAGGATATTTAAGGGAAAATTGGTACATCCCTTTAGTATAAGGAGTTAGAGAGTAAGTTTGAGTTTCAGACATTTTCGTCAGTTTTTCATGGAGTTATGCCCCATTTTGACTTATGAAATACGAAAAATATTAGTTTTCCGCCCTTTTTCTCGGCCTTTCAAGATATTCAACTGAGAATTGGTACATTACTTTATTATGAAGAATTACAGACGAAGTTCGAGTTTCAGGCATTTGCGTCATTTTTTGATGGCGTTATGTCCCCTTTCGACTTATGGAATACAAACATATCAGCTTTCAAGACTTTTCTTCCCCTTCACCATATATAATTGAAACTTGGTTTATTGCTATGTTACATGTATGAGAAGTTACAGATCAAGTTCGCGTTTCAGCTGGTTCTGTCAATTTTTAATGGATTTTTTGACTCAATCTCAAAGATTTATATTACCAGGTACATGTAGGGGACATGTATTACAAAGCAATACTTACAGAAGGCTTTTGGTCAAAAATTGACCACAGATCTATGAATCAGAGACTACCATCTCAATGGTACAATGTATTTGTGTGACTATTTTTCAAGGGAGGTAATTTAGGTAAAGCGAGCGTAGGCCTATATACCCGTTCTCGCCAAGAATGAATGCTTATCAAATGGCGTGTATGTTTCTTTGACAGATTTGTGCATTTGTTTGAAATGCATTGATCGAACAAAAACATACACATGGTAGCTAGGCAAAATATTTCCTTCCTGCAGGCAAAGCGTATTTTGGCCATATACACACTATTTAGATAATAATACTGAGTGCTGTGTGATTCTATGGACAACAGTTAGATCGTTGTTGGTGCCTTAGTTAGCAACAACTTAAAGTCAAATTGCTCTGCAAATCCAAAGTGTTGACAGATTTATCATGATTATTTTAGAATACATAAATTGAAAGCTGTTGCTGCAACACTTCAATAAAATTTGTATCAAATATATAGTAGGTAGTAATTTTATTACATACTAATTATTTTGACAACAATTTGACTGAATGTTTGCGCTGTCATTGATAGCAACAACTTTCACGCAAATTACTGTCAATGTATATAAAAGCTTTCTCCTATTTTCTGGACATTCACATCACGCAAGTGAGCTGTCAGAATATTAGCAAGTCGATTTTCCGTCGTACGCAGATGCCACTGTGCTTACTGTACATCATAGCCTTGTCTTCGCATGTTCGAGTTGTTATTACACCACAAAAACATCCATTACCGTTCAATCACTACTTGCTAAATCAATTATCTGCATTTTGCTATCAGAATAAGATTTTTATGCCTGCATACACACCTTCCCATGCCTAATCCTATTCCTATGGAACCTCAACCAGGCTACTGGTTGAGTCCCATCTCCAGCCTACCATCAGGTATAGACTGGCACCAGTCTATACTCACCTCGCATGCGCATTAGAGCCCGAATAGGAAACAGATTCACTTTTCAATTATTCTGCATGCAGAATAGTTGTCTAAAAATATTTGTATAAGTTTTTGTGTTTTGCGCTGTGTCAGTGATACCTTTGACTTTATATCCCGGAGAAACATGCCCAATATGAAGTCAATCCTCCCTAAAATACGTCTAGGAAGTATAATTGTGGTTATACGGTATCTTATAGACGAATTTTATATATTACCGGTTTTTGTGAAGATCGTTTTGCTTCGTGGTATCTTGATTATTATGCCTATCCTTAATTCATCATCATCATTAATAATGTCCAGTCCATTTCTAGAGCCTGTAACGAAGTTATTTCTAGTGCGTTATAAGGATTATCATAAAATATCCCTTGAAAGTTTCTTGTCAGGAAATTTGAACTTTCCCGCCGTTAGGAGCTGAATTTAGGGTGTCTCTTGCTTTCGAGTTTGAGCGGTATGCTTCAAGATTTGAATCGTTTGCCAGTGTTGACAAAATCGCTCGATGAAAGAATTTCTTCTGCGATAAAAGAGGCCAAAGAGCAGGAAAGCTTGTCAAGTTCGGAGGATAGCCCAAAGGCTAGCGGGCGTTCCCGCAAATGGGGGAAGCCGGTCCCTCTGACCTCTAGGCAAGTGTTGGTATCACTGAAGCAGAAGACAAGAGCATCCAAGCTCTTGAAGGTGTGCTCGGAGAGTGCATCAGATAAAATCCACTTAAGACTTGAGGGTGATGGGCATAACCCTCAAGCAGTGGTGGCGTCGGCTGAAACCGGCGTCCATGAGGCCAGTCCTTATGATAATGCCAGTTTTACGGTGGTTCCGGTAGTTACAGTTGTCTCTAGAGCGGCCGTTTCTAAGAGGTCGATACCTAGTCTTGCTAGTTCCGGTTCCGTTGTGGTGGACTCGGGTCCTTCCGGGATAGCAAGACATCCGGGTCGTCAAGATCCGTTTCCGGCTTCGGTGGCTTCCGTTTCCGGTAGGACTTCCGGTTTTGGTGGTAATCCAGGTCGGCAAGATCCGGTTACCACTTCCGTTTCGGCCACTTCCGGTCTGTCTTCCATTATGTAGGACATCCGGGTCCTAGAGATCTGGTACCTACTTCCGTTTCCGGTTCTATTAGCACTTCCGGCCATTCCGGATATCCGGAGTCTGAGGACTCCTTTTATTTCGAATTCCGTTAGAGGCTTTCCCGTTCCGGTTTGGACGCTAGTCAGTACACTTCCGCTTCCGGCCTTAGGGGTGTACTTCTGGGTCATCCAGACCTGGATAGACTTCCAATTTCCATTTCCGGTTTCATGAGAGCTTCCGGAAGAAGGCATATCCGGGTCTGTTGGACCCGGCATTGCAGGGTTCATCAATTTCCGGTTCCGCTTTTTGAGTTTCCTCTTCCGGTTATTCTGTACATCCGGGTTGTAGGATCTTGATCAGTTTCCGGTAGTCTACTTCCGGTTTTATCCATTTCCTTTTCCCTTTTTCCACATCCGGATTTTGTACAGCCGGGGATACGGTCATTTCCGGTTTTACCCGGCATTACATTGTTCATCCATTTCCGGTTTTTCAGCTTCCTCTTCCGGTAATTCTGTACATCCGGATTGTAGGATTTTGATCAGTTTCCGGTAGTATACTTCGGGTTTATGCATTTCCGTTTCCCTTTTTCCACATCCGCTTTCCTAGAATCTAGTCATCTTCTTGCCTAAGAATTAGTCTTATTTCCGTATTTGTTTAATATTGGGAATGTTGAATGGCTGAAAATATTCATACCAAGTCATTGCCAGTCTTGTAGTCTCTATTGGAATTGTAGTCTATTCAGACATTTATTCGTTTATCAGTGACAATTTTCAATGTAATTAAAGACTCTCCTGACTGGTTACCGTATGGGATTTTGTGGCAGGTTGTATTCTACGCATTATTTCGAGATACGATTTTTGCTTTCATCCAACTTTAGATGGCCAGTTGTCTTCGGGCCATTCAGCCTTTTTTCTCGCTCCTTTTACCTCTTATGTCGGCAGGTTGACATATTTATTTAACCAAAGGGAGTTTATTTGTGGATGGGATAACCCTGATTCTTAAGTAAATCGTATTATAAATTGGTCAGTCGCTGAAAAGAATTAGATTCAGTAAAGGTTTCATAGGATCATTATGAGTACAGGATTAATGTCTACAAGTACATTATTCGCTTAGAAAAGATAATCAATCGGATAAGGGGGCAGGAAGGAGGAATATGAGTCGGATTCTTCTTCTGCGTTGACATAGTTTCGGTGAGTTCGTTTTGTTTTGTTGGGTTTTTTTCTCCAGATTTTTGTTTGTTTTCCCTTTTATAGCGTAATTTTTGCTCTATTTTGACTGGGTTGCTGCAGGCCTTCGGACAGTGGTTTCGGGGGGGGGGGGGGGGCGGGGCTCAGGATTTGCTGGGTATTTTGGTCGGATTATTCCCGGACTATTCGGTGAGTCTTGGGTTTTTGCTCATTGAGGTTGTTGTCTGCGGGCTGGCGGCGGGCCGGTTGGAGTGGGGTTGGGGTTGCGCTGGAGTGGGGAAGAGCGGCCGAGAATCTTTGGATTTAAGCATCCACCAACTATTTCGGTCAAAATGTTTTCTAAATCTTTGCAAGTCCAGAGATATTACAGTTGTAATATGTCGTCTGCAAAGTTCAGTATTCAATCAGTTAATATCTAGTATCAGTGTTCAATCTTTCCTTTTATTGGGATTTCTAACACAATGTCATGTGTTATTACAAAGAGGAAATTATTGATGCTGAGACTATAAATATAAGAATCAATAAATTTATTAAAATCTTTTAAGTTTTCTGCCTCTTGGCATAAATATCGAATTGTTTAGGATATCTAATTTATCAGCAAGCCCGAGCGGCTAGGCAACCGTTGATGTATTCAATACAATTTTTTATTAAATCTCCATTATTATACGATTTTTAAATTAGATATTCTAGTGTTGGCCATAGTTCTCTTATCAGGACCTTGTCATGTATTCTATTCATAGAATTCTGATGACGGTCATCACTAGTAACTTTTCCGTAGTTCATGTAGATCTCAGGCACATGATTTGGCTATATCTTGACTCTAAGCACTCCCATAGACTTACTATGGGGATTTGGTTTGCCACAATCTCTGGTTAAATCACTGTAAATAAAATTATCTATAATTTTTGCAGAGTCTTTAGCATTATTAATAAGTTAGGCTATACTGATATGACCCTTTTTGGTCTCCATTCAGAGTAAGCGGTATTATTAAAATATCCATAATAAACGTGAGTTACCTATTTAGCATTATGATATAGCCCAGGATTTTTGGTTGGAGCATCATGGCTATGTAATCTGTGTGTTTTCTATGAGCAGTCCTCTTTAGCATATAGTAAGTTTGACACTTCTTTAAGGGTGGGCCCTTATTAAAAGGGCTAGATATTCTTGGATCTAGATTCCTTCTATGTAGTCTCTTCTTCCAAAATGGTCTTCTGTTCCTTATTATTAGAAGCTATTAGCTTTAGAGGGGTTGTTGTTTGTCTATGATTGTCAAGGAGTCTATAGAAGAGGCTATTCATTGGAAAGTAGATCCAGGCTTCTGTACATTGGTTGGATTGTCTGTTAGGCTTCTAAATCTCGATTCGTTCAGTCATTGCCATGGGGTTTTCTTTCATTTTTAGAAGGAGGTATGAGGTTTAATCTTATGGATTGTCCTCTAGTAGATCTGTTCGCGGCCTCTCTGAATGCTCAGATCTTCTCTTACATGTCTCCTTTTCCGGACAGTCAAGCCTTGGGGGTGGATGCTCTGTCTCAGTAGTGGACAGGAATGTTCGCCTATGCCTTCTCTCGAACGATTTTGATTCAGTTACTTTTGAAGAGGGTCAAGGATCAGGTTTGCGAAATTCTTTTGATAGCTCCCTTTTGGCCAAAGAGGATTTAGTTTTTAGACCTTCTAGATTTTCTGGTAGATTTCTCTCTTCTTCTTCCAGTATACCAGGATCTTCTATCTCAAGTAAGAGGTCTTTGTGTGCATCCAAAGTCCTCGAGAATAAGGTTTCTTCTGATTTCAGGAAATGATTGACTCTGCCAGAAGGGATTCGACCCATCGAGTTTACAAGGGTTGACTTAAAAATTTAGGTGAATGATGTTCAGACCAAGGTTTCGTGCCCGATTCTGTTTCTATACCTAAATTATTAGATTTTTTATCTTATCTGTTTGGTTATTTTCATTTGTCAGTTATTACGTTCAGGGAGTATAGATTTTCTCTGGTGTCATCCCTTCCTTGTCTTCTGTAGGCCGATGTCAAGGATACTAAGACTTTTAATAGCTTTATTAGGGGTCTAAGTAATATTCGTCCTCCGATTGCTAAGACTTTACCTTCCTGGAGTTTGGCTTTGGTTCTTCAAGTTTTGGCAGGTCTTCAGAGAGATTCATGCTCTTTCTGCTGAAAAGGAGAGATTTATAGTTTCAGGAGACGGCTTGGTTTTATATCCCAGAAGGAATTTTTTATCTAAGACTCAAACTAACCGCTATCGGGCTAGTCCGATCATTTTAAAATCTTTTTCGTCTGTCACCATCCGAAAAATTTTGGGTCCTATTAGGGCATTAGGAACCTTCAATCAGCGATCAGATGTTATAAGAGTTGATCCATCTCATTTATGTTTTCCTACGAGGAAGAGTTATCTAAGCCGGTCTAAAATTCTTCGATTGTCAGATGGATTTTTGAGAGAATAATTAAGCTTTGTTATGAGATAGCCTCACCGGATCAAATTAATCTCTCCCTTATTAAAGCCGATGACGTTAGAGGTATGGTTACTTCTTTCGCTCTTTTTGAGGGTTCGTCTTTAGATGAGATCATGCAGGTGGCAGGAGGGAAATGTGAATACACCTTTACATCCTTTTGTCTCAAAGACCAGAGTGCAGCAGCTTCCTTCTTTCGTAACATTTCCACTTTTAACTAGAAAAGCCGAAGACTATTTACCAAGCACTTCCCACCATTTTGGTTAGGACTCTGCGTCTGTGAGAAATGGTGAGAGTCTTCTGTTGGTTTTTATTTATTTCTTTAAGTTCAAGTTGTTCTTATTTGCTAATCATGGTGTGATTGAGCTATATGCACTATTAGGTTATGTTATTAGCATTTGGATAAGATTGGTTTAATTTTATCCTTGTTTGTTAATTAAAAAAGCTGAAGACTATTTACCAAGCACTTCCCACCATTTTCGTTAAGACTCTGCGTCGGTGAGAAATGGTGAGAGTCTTCTTTTGGTTTTATTTATTTCTTTAAGTTCAAGTTGTTCTTATTTGCTAATCACGGTGTGATTGAGCTAAATGCACTATTATGTTATGTTATTAACATTGGGATAAGATTGGTTTGATTTTTATCCTGCTTTATTGATTCTCTAATCTCCTCCCACCTTATGTGGAAAGGGGGCACTGACCAAATCTACGGGTTTAGCAAATAGTGATTGAACGGTAATGGATGTTTTTGTGGTGTAATAACAACTCCCCACAGACCCCCCTTGCGGGTTGGTCTGTTGTTTTATTAACCACTATAAAAACATACTTACCGTTCAATCACTACGACCCGGCCTCAACCACCCCGCGTGGTAAGATTTGAGAATCAGACTAAATATTTTGCACTTAAATTTAGAAAAGTGAATCTGTTTCCTATTCAGGCTCTAATGCGCGAGCGCGCTTAGCGACAAGCGTCACTATGAGGTGAATATAGACTGGTGCCAGTCTATACCTGATGGTAGGCTGGAGATGGGACTCAACCAGTAGCCTGGTTGAGGGTCCATAGGAATAGGATTAGGCATGGGGAGGTGTGTATGCAGGCATAAAAATCTTATTCTGATAGCAAAATGCAGATAATTGATTTAGCAAGTAGTGATTGAACGGTAAGTATGTTTTTATAGTGGTTAATAAAACAACAGACCAACCCGCAAGGGGGCTCTGTGGGGGTTTCGTTTTTTGATGGTATGAAAATTAGCACTATAGTCTATAAAAATATTATATAACCATATCATGATGTTGGCATATACCGCGTTATTTCCGTACACTAACGCATTAAGTTGGTTCAGCATTTTACTTACACTTTAATACACTACTCCTCATTAACTGCTTGGCTGGAAGGATACTCTGGTGGTAGGTTTCAGAACATGTATATGCAATTTTGGTTGTTCAATTTTTCCGGTGGCCATCTTGGATTTTCTGAAGATTTGTGGAAATCACTTAAAACCCTACTATTAACCACTTGGCCGATTTCAAGCAAACTTAGCTGGGAGGATCGGGACTAGAGTGTATGCTTTAGAACTTGTATACAGAATTTTGCTTGGTAAATTTTTTTGGCAGCCGTCTTGAATTTTCTGAAAAATGGCGGGAAATCGGTTAAAATGCGCCTCCTCATTAACTGCTTGGATAAGTTCAACCAGACTGGGCTGGAAGGGTACTAGACTGGTACATGTAGGTTTCAGAATTTTTATACAAAATTGTGATTGATCAAGTTTTCCGGTGACCATCTTGGATTTTCCGAAAAATTGTGTAAATCAGTTAAAAGCCTAGTCTCTTAATTAACCGCGTGCCAGATTTCACGCGAACTCAGCTGGAAAGACCCTAGAATGGTATGCTTCAGAACATGTATACACAATTTTGATTGGTCAATTTTTCTCGTGGCCATCTTGGATTTTCCAAAATTTTGGTAACTCTGTTAAAAGGCTACTCGTCATTAACCGCTTGGCCAATTTTTAACCAAACTCAGCTGGAAGGACACTAAGCTGTTAAGCTTGGATATTATGCAGGAATAGCTTGGATAAGCCAGGAATACATGTACATATAGCTTGGATATGCCAGGAATAGCTCAGATATGCCAGGAATAATGTAGCTCGGATACTAACCAGGCCAATAGACAACTATTTTTGGAAATGAATAGCTTAAATGCCTGGCTCGATAATGCACCCAGTCATTTTATTGGTAAATTTTCAAAAATACTCAGCTCTTGACTTGCAAATGGTCATTCAAAAAGAGACTTGATTTTCCTGACAAATTTTGATGTGTCACTCACACATTCTGCATCTTAGAAGGAATCTTGTGCAGTCCACGACAGAACATGGACACCTATTCAGGCATCCTCTGCAATCTGGGGGCATGCTGGCTATAGAATATTTTAGTCCTTAAATTACCCTGTGATCTGCATCTAATAGCTTAACTTAGCTACATGTAGAGAATATTCTATAATGGCCTACTTTCATGGCAAAAATTAAAGATAATAATCTTATTAGGCGTCGGGTGAGCTAATAAATGATAACTAATTCAATTTCATCAAGGCATTAACACTGTATATATACACTGTATATATATGATACCCTGTTTGTTATGTGTGCTATTAACCAGAGATTGTTAACACAGTATATATTAGAAAGTCTTGTCACTGCATTACTATAGTTACATGTACATTGTAGTTTAAGAAGTTGAACCAATACTGGTAACGCAGCTAATACATTTCAACTAAGCAATAAATACATACCTTCCGATATTAGGTCTAATTTCATTATAAGGTTACTAGTGCTAAGTATTCTATCCAACAGTTGTATTGTGCTTTTAAAGTATTAAATTCAGTGTACATACATGTGATACCCAACATGTACGAAGTATATACTAATGATCAATGCACTGGATTCCTTCATACAAAGATCAATTTCCTGCCAATTTAGCAAGTCATGAGGCCAACTTCAAATTCATGTCAATAACAAATGTCCGGGCAGATCCTAGCTCTAACTAAAAGCTCTGACTTTTTCACTTTATCAAATTTATATACATTACTAACATTCCTGTCTTTTCCAGGCTTTTCCTGCCGTATTCAATAGCCACTTTCTGTCCGGGATTTTTCCAGCTATTTTAGGCTTCTGAGAGCCAGGATAAGCCTGGAATGTTATTAATGCTTTCAGTCGTGGCTTTTCCTAGCTTTGGAACCTGAGAAATGCCAGGATATTACAGGCAAGAAAGTTCCGGCCTTAAAGAGCTCGGAGTAATCTCAGAAATGCCAGGATATCCCAGGATATCCAAGCTTTAGAGCAAAAGCCTGGATTTATTCTCACCAGGGCATGGTGGTAAGGATTCAGGACATGTATGCAAAGTTTTGATTGGTAAATTTTTATGCCATGGCGACCATCTGGCATCCATCTGTCCATCCGGCATCCATCCATCTGTCAACTTTTGCTTAAAAACGCTACTACCCATTAACTGCTTGGCAGATTTTAACCTAATTTGGCTGTAACAACCCTATGGTGGTGTACGCTTCAGAACTGATTGTTCAATTTTTTTCGTCGACCATCTTGAATTTTCCTTAAATTGACGGGAAATTGTTTGAAACGCTACTCATTATTAACTGCTTGGGAAATTTCAGCCAGACTTGGCTCAGAAAGGATACTGGGGTGGGAGGTTTCAGTAAACAGTATTTTGATTGGTCAATTTTTCTGACGGACATCTTGGATTTTCATTTAAACCACTGGCCGATTTCCCGCAAACTCTGTGGGAAGGACCCTAGAGTAGTATGCTTCAGAACTTGTATACAGAATTTTGATTGGACAATTTTTTCGCCGGCCATCTTGAATGTTCCGGAAATTGGTGGGGAAATTGCTTGAAAAGCTACTCCTCATTAACTTCTTGGGAAATTTCTGCCAGACTTGGCTGGATGGATACTAGGGTGAGAGGTTTCAGAACTTGTATGCAGAATTTTGATTGGTCAATTTTTCCCGGTGGCCATCAGATTTTCTAAAAATTGTTTAAAAGCCTACACTCATTTAAACCACATGGCCGATTTCAAGTAAACTCAATGGCTGGAAAGATACTAGGCTGATAGATTTCAGAACTTGTATACAGAATTTTGATTGGTCCATTTTTCTGGTGACCATCTTGGATTTTCTGAAAATTTCTGGAAATCACTTACGTAAAAACCTACTCGATAACCACTGGACCGATTTCAATCAAACATGGATAAAAGAACCCTAGCATGGGCTGCTTCACCCATTTAAAACTCTACTATGATTTCCCCTGCAGAAAAAATTCCTGCCTTTTTCATGATTCCCGAGATATCCCGGGATTCTTCCATGAAATGCAAAAAGTCCTGGTCTTTGAAAAATCCCAGGATGTCCCAAGTCCCAACCCTGGGAAAAGCTAGGACTTTTAAATATTCTACTTTTGCAAAGTCCCAAACTTGGGAGGACTTTTAAATGTTTGCAGAATCCCAACCGTGGGAAAAGCTGGGACTTTTAGATATAACCTTTCCCGCCTAAATTTTGAGCAGAGGGCAAAGCCTCATTCTGGCAACTATAATCTGTTATTTTGGAAATTTTGCTTACATGTATACATGCATGTACAGTAGTTAATGTTTGATGTCAAGAATCTTTTTACCTAAAACCTGTGCTCAGTGTACATGTACATGTTGTTAATAAAGTATTGTTGTTAGGTTTACAAAGTGGATTTCAAACAAATACAATTGCCAGCAAGTTTCTCATTCAAAGTACATGTTTGTATTTATGAATAGGTATGTGTAATATTATAACTATGGTGGATCAGTGATCTCATAAAGGGATTTACATGTAATTTAATTGGAATGCTCTTGACATTGTTTAGAATTCATTTTGTTAATGATTTGGAGAATATAATATGTGCGACGAGGAGGATAAACTGTTAAATGTGACCCTGCGGAAAAGGTAATCTATAATATGAAAATTATTTGTCTATTTTAAAATGAATGCAGACTAACCTAATTTAACATGAAAATCAGCACTGGCAGACATCTTGTTTCTAAACCTTTTATTGTGACATTTCATGACTAAAATGATTGTTTACATTTAATTTATACTAAAAGTCACAGTATATCCCAACCCTGGGATATCCTATTATTTGGGACTCTGATTTATTCTACTACAGGGTATAATATTGTCCTAACCATGGGAATATCCCAGGATACATGTATTCATATCCCGACCATGGGAGCTGGCAGTATTGGAACAAGTCCCAACCCTGGCATTTCCCGAGATATCCCAAGGGTGGGACTCCCAAGCGTGGGATAACCTGGGAAATCCCAGGGTTGGGACTTTGTACACATGTACCACTTCCAGAAAAATCCCAAGTCCCAGGATTTTCTAGGATATTCCATTTCTGGAAGGTCCCGTTCCCTTATACCACCACGTACATTTGTATCAACCATGAGACTTGGTATATCCGGGGATATTCCGGGATTTGGTCCTTAGATATTTTTTGCCATATTTCTGCAGGGGCAGAAAATTCCTTGAGCAATTTCAACCAGACTAGGCTGATAGGTTTCAGAACTTGTATACAGAATTTTGATTGGTCAATTTTTCCGGTGGCGATCTTGGATTTTCTGAAAATTGGCAGAAAATTGTTTAAAATGCTAACTGCTTGAGCAATTTCAACCAGACTCGGCTGGAAGGATACTATGCTGGTAGATTTCAGAATTTTTATACAGAATTTTGATTGGTCCATTTTTCTGGCATCCATCTTGGATTTTCCGAAAAATTTTCAAAATCATTTAAAAGACTACTCCTCATTAACCGCGTAGCCGATTTCAACCAAACTCAGCTGGACAGACCCTAGTCTGGTACACTTCAGAACTTGTATACAGAATTTTGACTGCTTGATTTTTTTGGGTGGCCATCTTGGATCTTCCGGAAAATGGGAATTCGTTTAAGACGCTACATGTATTCCTCATTAACCCCTTTGGCAATTTAAACCAAATTTAGTTGGAAGGATGCTATAGTGGTAGCCTCTAGAAATTCTATTCCAAATTTTGATAGGTCAATGTTTTGGGTGCCATCTGATTTTCTGAAAGTTATCTGTAAACATTTTAAAATGGTACATCTTAATCAATAGTCCGATTTCAACAAAACTTGGGTCGAACGATTCTATGACGGAAGGCGTCAAAATGACAAATGTGAATCTGGGTTGGTCTATTTTTTTTGGTTGCCATCTTGGATTTTCCAAAAATTATCCATGTCTATTTAAATGCAAAATGATTCAAATTTTAATGGTCCAGTCCCATGCCAAAAAAAGCTTGGATATTCATGAATATCCAAGTCCTGTGGAGCTTGAATATGACAGCTAATCCAAGCTTTTAATAACCTAATTAGCTTGCTGGTATTGGCCACATATAATTCAAGAAAAGACTAGTTAATCTAAAATCCAAGAAAATTCCAGATAGCTTGAACATTCAAGAAAATCCCAGCTAGCTTGAAGATTCAAGAAAATCTGAGCTAACTTGAACATTCAAGAAAATCCAAGCTTGCTTGAACGTTCAAGAACATTCCACCTAGCTTGGATTTTATTCCAGAAAGTCCCAGCTATCTAGAATTTCAAGAAAATCCCAGCAAATCCTAGCTTTTGAAATAGGTTAGACATTAACATAAAATGCATGCACGTACACATAAATGCTGCCACACAGAGATTATATATAAATATATACCGGTATGCTTGAAAACCAAAATCACCTTCATGGTAGTTGAGTTACATGTAATACTCAATAATACATACAAGTTCAGCCAGACAATAACAATGTATGATTTCCGACTGATTTGTCTGTTATTCTTATAGACAGAGATTGTTAATGTACCATATTATTTAGAAAGTCATGATCACTGCATTATTTCTATAGAACTGAAACAGCCATACCAAAACTGGTAACTCTGAATAAACCTCTGGAAATCAATAGAATACATACCTCAAAATACAGTTCTCTTTCCATTTAAAGTTACTGATGCTAAGCATTCTATCTAACAGTACTGTCATTGTTTCCAAACTCATATTCTATATATCCATAGCTGGTAATGATCAATGCAATGAATGTACTGTTTGCTTTTTTACAAAGACCTTTTAAATTTCCCGCCAATATACCAGGTCACGGTCAGCTCTGCATGACTACAGAACCTGTTCTTGCATTAGTGCAAGCTATTTCAAGATAATCCAAGGTAGCGTAAGTGAATCTACAAATTCAAGGATATCCAAGTAGCTTGGATTCTTTTATGTCTGACAAAACTAAGTTCTAGAAAATCCAAGCTAGCTTGCATTCTGTCAAATCAGAAAAGTCCAAGCAAATCCAAGAAGCTTGCACTTTTTCATGATGACATTCAAAAAGTCCTAGAAAATTCCAGCTAGCTTGAATTCTGAGAGGTGTGACTTCCAAGATTTTCAAGCCACTACATAAAGTCCAAGCTAATTCAAGGAAATCCAAGTCGGTATGGGTTGAATAATTTTCTAATAGCTTGGATATCCAAGAAAATCCAAGCTAATCCAAGTTAACTTGCATTTTATTTCACACGGGTGTGAGCATCACAGGCCCTTGCATGGGCCGCTTGTTTTTATGATAAACATTACCCATACGAAAAAAAATGGTTCTGCCGCTAACTAGCCGCTAGTTAGCCACAAACTAGCCGCTAAGTTGCGGGTGGTTAACATTTTACCATGCAAATTAGTTAGCCGCTAAGTAGCGACAACTCAAAATCTGATTGGTTAAGAAGGATTCAGTCTGCCGCTAACCAGCCGCTCAGTTTGCCGCTAACCAGCTGCTCAGTTTGCCGCTAACCAGTCGCTCAGTTTACCGCTAACCAGCCGCTCAGTTTGCCGCTAACCAGCCGCTCAGTTTGCCACTAACCAGCCGCTCAGTTTGCACTACTCTTACCCTGTTTGAAGAAGAAAATGGCTACCATTCATGCCATTACTTCTTCCCTTTAAACTAGGTCAATATATATGCATGTATATTCATTCTAAAGCACATAAATAACTGTGATAACTTACTAGTGGTTCAACACTTTATCTTCCTTATGCTACAACAATATGTAGTATTCAGTCTTCATAGCATTGACTGACAACAGGTTTCTAATTGCATCAATTAAATTATGTCCAATATGACAGATGTATTGCTAGTATACATGTACATGATAAAATAATCAACTTTGCTGTCAGAAACTTGTTCAAGAAAGATCTTCTTGCATTGCAGCACAGAAACTTGCTACATGTACAGTACATGTATCTATCCACTTATTCCACAGTGACACCAATATATACTTACTAACCCCATTGTTCACTTCAATAAGCTTGAGACCAAAATATATTTACACAAAACTACCTCAACAAGAAAAGCAGATACTCTTCCAGAATGAGGCTTTGACCTTTCTCTCAAATTTAGACGGGAAAATATAGTCTTTTTGAGAAACAGTCTCATGTTAACCAGCCACTCAGTTTGTGAGAAACAGTCCTTCATGTTAACCAGCCGCTCAGTTTGTGATAAACGGAGCTCTTCATGCTAACCAGCCATTCAGTTTGTGAGAAACAGAGTTCTTCATGTTAACCAGCCGCTCAGTTTGTGAGAAACAGAGTCCTTCATGTTAAGCAGCTGCTCAGTTTGTGGCAAATCACATACTCTGCTGCAAACCATGCGCTCAGTTTTAATTATGTCACCACTTAGCGGCAGGTTGACATCTAGCGGCTAGGCCATGTTAAGTCCTGTTGTTCAGTTTTTCCTTTGCCGCAAACTAGTCGCTAACTAGCGGCTAGTTATCCGCAAAGTAAACTTTCGTAGGCGTGATAATTCCCTAGTAAATAAGGTGGCTCTTACAGCTTTAACCGTTTCAGCCTGGAATTTGTTTGAGAAAAATTCAGTTTTTTTCAAAGAAGACTATTTTTTAAAGTTTAGCACTGTAATGACTGGCTCGGTTATCGAGCCAGTCATTCCAGTGGTTAATTTTAATAAAATAGCCTTCTCTTGGTCTGCAATACCAGTTCACAATGCCACTGTAGAAGCCATTTTGGCCGATATAAGTGTTAAAGGGTTAAATACAATTGTTTCTCTGTGTATGGGGTGTACATGTAATTTGTTAGAAATATTCTGCTCATCGCATTAGGTATGTAAAATACAGGTAAGCGTTGTTTATTTCAGGAGAAGATTATATACACTCTGTGCCTTAGAGTGTATACTTGTAAATCTTATCTGCTATCATGGCTGTTGATCAAGGCTTGTTGTAGTACTTGTCAATTTGGAGCCGATGACAGGATTAGCCGACCCTGAACCCACAAATTGGCAGACAGAAAACCTGGAAGAGGGCCAGCAATCAATTTTTAGCTTGACTTTACGAAGTAAAATAACCGTTACGAAAACGTGATTCTGGTAATAGACTGACAACAGACTGGCAAGATATGATAACAGACTGACAATAAACTGAGAATAAAAAATGAACCCTGGCAATACACTGACAATAGGCTGACTATAAGCTGGCATTAATTAAAGAAGAATTGGCAATACACTGGTAATATTGCCAGTTTTATGTCAGACCTGGTAATAGTCTGACAATACAGTGGCAGTTTTGTTGGAGATCTGGCAATACACTGACAACAAATTTATCTGGCCTGACATTAACATGACAACAAAAACTTTGTTTTAACTACAGCTGACAATAAATTGGCATGAAAAATCTTAACTGGCAATAGACTGGCAAGAAAGGACTTGGGAAACTTTATAAAGAATATGACTGACAACAGACTGGTGAGAAAGGAGATATTAAAAAATATGTCTGGCAACAGACTGACAAGAGCGGTCATAGTAAAATAAATCTGACAATAGACTGGCAACAAAGGACTTAGCAACTTTCCTATCACAATAGACTGTTAAGATGTGAAATAAAAATAATATTTGAGTTGATATTTTTACCTATGCCTAGAAATATAACTTACAACTTTATAACAATGATTTTACAGCTGGATCTGTGTCTCATTCTTTTCATAATACCAAACTGTTAGTTGTTATTACACCACAAAAACATCCATTACCGTTCAATCACTACTTGCTAAATCAAATATCTGCATTTAGCTATCAGAATAAAATTTTTATACTCGCTTACATACTCCATAATGCCAATATCATCACCATGTAGACCCTCAACCAGGCTTCTGGTAGAGGGACCCCCTGCATTAGTCATACAATAGACTGGCACCAGTCTGTACACACTCCTTGGTGACGCCTGTCACTAAGCACGCTCGCGCATGCGCAGTATGTCCCAAATGTGAAAACTGATTCACTTTTCAAATATTCTGCTAGCAGTACAGTTTGCCTGCTATCAATCTGATATAAAAGTTTTAGCTTTGCTACTGAAAGTTTTCAGTTGTTACTATATTTGACACGAATCATGCCTACCATGAAACCAATCCTTCCTTAGTTATGTTTAACTTTTATATCATGGTGTTTTAGAGGTGTTTGTAACTCTAGGTTTTGAGTTACCAGTTTTCGTGTCACTACTCCCGTTTTCGAGGTTAGAGTAACCAGGCCTATTATATACCATCAAGAGTACCATGTTATAAAATAGCCAGTACCACTCCTATTAACGTAGTTCCTAGTGCCCTCAACATCATCATTCAGGAATCATTATGATTCCTTTCTTCAGTCACTTTCTTAAGTACGCGTATGACGTATCCTCATCAAAGCTAGCTGCTTTATTTCTTATCATTTCTTATTTTTCAAAGGAAGTGTCCTTAACTTCTGAGAAAGTAAAATGTACGTCAATCAAGTGTGATCGTTTTTCACGCTAAGGACTATGCGGGCCTCGTTTACCTGAGGTGTACCTCCTGCTCCCCTCAAAATAAAAAATGTGTGGGATTTGTAAGGGTTGGCCATTGGTCTTATCTAAATCGTTCTTCAAAGATTTTGTCGTTAAGCCTGCACAAGTGGGCTAAGCCGGTTTCCTTGACATCTAGGCAACAGATCAAGTCTCCAAAAGGTAAATCCGGCGACTCGAGAGAGAAGCCTGGTAAGTCATCCTCTGGTAGGAGCCAGGCCAAAGACCATGTTTGTCTTGAGGGTCAACATAATCCTCAAGAGATGGCATCGGTGGTGGAAGCTTCCGATTTGTCATCACATGCAAAAGTTCGTTTCTCAGTGATACCGATTGCCAGGAATGTTTTTGGATCGCCGATCGCCTCTGCTCCCGTCTCTGCTCCTGGCTTGTCCGGGCAAGCGGGTTTGCCGTCCGGATTGTCTTCTGGTTTTACCGGGCATCCGGAAATGAGCACCGTGATTGTTTCTGGCTTGGCTGAACATCCGGTGACTCATGATAATCTGGCTTTTTCGTCAACTTCCGCCGTTTCCGGCTATAGAGTTCCGATTCCGGTAGGAAGAATGTGGTTCCGGGTCTGTTGGACCCGGCATTGCATCATCCGTCTACTTCCGTTTCCGGTTTTTCAGCTTCCTCTTCCGGTAGTAGTATTGCTACTTCCGGTAGGAAGAATGCTTATCTGGGTCTGTTGGACCGGGCATTGCATCATTCATCTATATCCGTTTCCAGTTCAGCTTCCTCTTCCGGTAATTCTGTGCATCCGGGTTGTAGGATCTTGATCAGTTTCCGGTAGTCTACTTCCGGTTACACATTTTTTCCCACATCCGGATTTCGTACAGGCGGGGATAAGGTCATTTCCAGTTTTCATGGATCTTTCTAGTGTTCTAGGATTATCTTCCGGGTCTGTCTTCCTGTTTTGGATTTCAGGTGATAGAGAACTTCCTGGGGTTCCAGTTTTGTTCTTCAAGTCCGGTTTACATGTTCGCTTTCCTAGAATCTTGTCATCTTCTTGCCTAAGATTTAGTCATATTTCCGTATTTGTTTAATATTGGAAATGTTGAATGGCTGGAAATATTCATACCGAGTCATTGCCAGTCTCTCTTGGAATTGTAGTCTATTGAGACATTTATTCGTTTATCAGTGACAATTTTCAACGTAATTGAAGACTTCTGACTGGTTGCCGTATGGGATTTTTTGTTGCAGATTATTTTATATGCGCATATCATCAGCCGATAAGTCAATCTATTCTACGCATTATCTCGAGATACGATTTTTACTTAAATCCAACTTTAGATGGCCAGTTGTCTTCGGGCCAGTCAGCCTTTTTTCACGCTCCTTTTACCTCTTATGTCGGCAGGTTGACATATTTATTTTAACCAAAGGGAGTGAATTTGTATAGGGAAAACCCTGATTCTGGCGTAAATCGTAGTCTAGTTTTGTCAGTCGCTGAAAAGAATTAGATTCAGTAAAGGTTTCATAGGGATCAGTATGACTAAAAGATTAATGTCTACAAGAACAATAGTCGATTAGAAAAGATAATCAAGCGGATAAGGGGGCAGGAAGAAGGAATATAAGCCGAATTCTTCTGCGTTGACATAGTTTCAGTGAGTTCGCTTTGTTTTCATTTTTTCCAAATTTTTGGTTGTTTTCCCTTTTCTAGCGTAATTTTTGGCTCTATTTTGACTGGGTTGCTGCAGGCCTCCGGACGGTGGTTTTGGTGGGCGGGGACTCGGGATTTGCTTGTTTTGTTTGGGGGCGGTCTGGCTGAGGGTTGTTGGTGAAGCGAATTCCAGTCGAGTCGGTCCAATTGTCAACCCGGCCTACTTAAATTAGTCGGCTCGGCCTAGGATAAAAAGTCATGTCGGCCCGATTTAATAGTCAAATAGGCCTAGGAATGCATTCAACTGGCTTCTTTCTTCTTCTTTTCGATCGCTGGTATCACACTTGGAGAGCCGTTCTCAAGATGAAATCTTTTCACCTGGCTGGAAGCATGGAATAATTGGGAATCTCATATTTCTATATCCTTGATTTCGGAACTTTTCTTAAAAAATTGATGATATGGAAATATGAGATCCCTCTTATACTAGTCGTATTATACCAGCATTAGTCGTCTGTTGGTGTAACTAATAATATTTACTGGCGTTTACGTCTCTTTATTAAAAGACAGTCAGAATTATTAGTGTCTATTATTTTCACTAACGCGCAACTATTTTACATAAGACGTAGACAATCTTTATCCTAAAAGCACTATCTTTTTAAGACGATGGCGATCTTAAGATATTACCGAGATTTCCGTGTATGTCATGGTATACAGATTATCGTGTGTAGTAGCTACCATAGAAGTCTAGGTAGGCCTGCTACACTCGATAAACTTTATCCTCTTTAAGCGTACTGGTTAGCCCAATAGTATTGCTATAGCTATGTTCATATGTACAGTTAAATGCGCAGTGTCGGTTTGGCCTAGTAGTGCACCTATAGGCATATACATGTGTGCGCATATGTGCATTCGTATGTGGTTATGGGTGATACTGTAGGGTCAACTCGTCCCAAGGGTATATTCGCACATGATAGGCATAAACATAGGTCGAGTTGGAACTAGGCCGGGTTGAGGGTGGGCCGGGGTGTATTTGGGCCGAGTTGACTGGATACCGGTGAAGCCACTGGCAAATTTCGGTCGGATTGTTCCCGGACTGTTCAGTGGGTCTTGGGTTTTTGGTCGTTGTGGTTGTTGTCTGGGGGGCTGGCGACGGGCCGGTTGGAGTGGGGTGGGGGTTGCACTGGAGGGGTGGAGGAATGGCTGAGAATCTTTGGATTTAAGCAGCCACCAACAATTTTCGGTCAAAATGTTTTCAAAATATTTTGCAGGTCCAGAGATATTACAGTTGTAATATGTCGTCTGCAAAATTCAGTATCCAGACAGTTAATATCAAGTATCAGTGTTCAATCTTTTCTTTTATCGGGATGTCTAACACAATGTCATTTGTTATTACAAAGATGAAATTATTGATTCTAAGACTATAAATATAAGAATCAATAAATATATACAAAATCTTTTAAGTTTTCTGCCTCTGGGCATAAATATCGAATGGTTTAGGATATCAAATTGTTCAGTATACCTAAGCCAAGTCTTGAAGCTGGCTTGTTTTTCCTATGTCGTTGATTTAAATATAGGACACAGTTTTGCAATCATTATAGGATCCTGTCACGTTCAGGCTGATGATTTTCCAGTGATTGCAGTCTAATACTTCAGTGTAGAAGAAGTGAGTGAAATCTTGGGAGTTAGTCGACCTTAGGTATATATATAGTCTAGGTCGTTTTTGAATGTGTTTTATGTTGGGGCGTTAATTGCTTCTGTTGGTAAAGGATTCCATACATTAACACTATTTGTAAGAAATACTTGCGTAGATCAAGTATTATTTGACAAGCTGACAAGATGATCTGTCAATCCCGAGCGGCTAGGCAACCATTGATGTATTCAATAACAATTTTCTTATTAAATCTGCTCCATTATTATACGATTTTTAAATTAGATAGTCAAATGTTTGCCATAGTCTCTTAACAGGACCTTGTCATGCGTTCTATTCGTAGAATTGTGATGATGTCATCACAAGTAAGTTTCCCTTATTTCATCTTTTTGAGTGGTGGTTTGGGAAACCGTAATTTCTTTTCTTCATTTTATCTTGCTAAATTCTGTCACGATTTGAGGTTTTCGAATTCCAGTCGGGATTATTGCAGATCTCAGGTACAGGATTTGGCTATATCTTGACTCTAAGCACTCCGTTAGGCGTACTATGGGTTTTTTGATTTCCCACGATATCTGGTTAAATCTCTATAAATAAAATTATCTATAATTTTTGCAGAGTCTTTAGCTTTTTAATAAGTTAGGCTATACTGATATGAGACTTTTCTCCATTCAGAGTAAGCGGTATTATTAAAATATCCATAATAAACATGAGTTACCTCTTTAGTGAGGGCTAAGCAATAAGGATATAGCCCAGGATTTTGGTTGGAGCATCATGGCAGATGTAATCTATGTGTTTTCTATGAGCAGTCCTCTTTAGCATATAGTAAGTTTGCCACATCTTTAAGGGTGGCCCTTATTAAAAGGGCCAGATATTCTTGGATCTAGAACCCTTCTCTGCAGTCTCCTCCCAAATGGTCTTCTGTTCCTCTAATCAGAAGCTACATGTATTAGCTTTAGAGGGGTTGTTGTCTTCTATGCTTGTCAAGGAGTCTAAGAAGAGGCTCTTCTTTGGAAAGTAAATCCAGGCTTCTGTTCATGGGTTGGATTGTCTGATAGGCATCTAAATCTCGATTCGTTCAGTCATTGCCATGGGGTTGTCTTTCATTTTTAGAAGGAGGATCAAGTTTTTCTTGGGATGTCACTAGATCCAATCTGTTTGCGACATGTCTGATTGGCCAGATTTTATCTTTCATGTCTCCCTTTTCGGACAGTCAGGTTAAGGGTCTCTAGTTCTCGATTCGATCGGACAATTCGACAGCAGTCTCTTATATCAACAGGCAGGGGGGCACAAAGTCGTCTCTCCTGTACTTGGAAGTGTGGAACCTCCTCATGTTGGGTCGCATGAATACAAATTTTCTAGTGTCCACTCATGTCCCAGGCTGTCTGAGTTTTCTTGCGGACCAATTGTCTCGGGCGTGGGCTGTGGACGCCCTGTCTCAGTCCTGGTCAGGAATCTTCGCTTATGCGTTCCCTCCCACAATCCTGATTTCTTTTGGTTCTGAAGAAAGTCAGGGACCAGATCTGCGAGATCTTGTTAATAGTTCCCTTTTGGCCAATAAGGATCTGGTTTGTAGACCTTCTCGATCTTCTAGTACCTACCATCATCCAAACCCAGGAATCTTAAGTCTGTGCGTTTGGAGTATATCGAGTGCTCGATCCTTGAGAATAAAGTTTTTACAAGATCTCAGGAAATCTTCGATTCTGTCAGGAGGGAGTCGTCTCGAAGAGTTTACAAGGGTCGGCTTAAGATTTTTGGAGAATGGTGTTCAGGTCAAGGTCTCGTGCCTGATTCTGTTTCTATTTCCCAGATGTTAGACTCTTTATCTTATCTGTTCGACTCTTTACGTCTGTCTGCTAACACTGTAAGAGGATATAGATTTTCTTTTGCATCTTCTCTTCCTTGTTTGTTGAACGCTGAAGTTGAAGATACTATGGTTCTTAATCTTTTGATCAGAGGGTTAGGTAATATTCGTCCTCCAGGTGTTAAACCTTTGCCTTCCTGGAACTTGGCTCTGGTTTTTCAGGTTCTTGGGCAGGTCAGCATTTCCAACCTATCTCTACGATTAGCTTGAATCTTTTAACTTTTAAGACCGTTTTTCTAATTGCATCTGCTTCTGCTAGAAGACGATCCGAAATCCATGTTTTCTCGGCTGAAAAGGATAGGTTTATCGAATCTGGGGACGGTCTGGTCTTATATCCTTGAAGGGATTTTTTATCAAAGACTCAATCAATCCGTTATCCAGCTAAGCCGATTATTTTACAATCTTTAACCGCCTTTTCTCCGGCTGACAGATTTTGGTGTCCTGTCAGAGCTCCAAAAGTTTATAAGCGTCGTTCTGATTTTTAGAGATCCGATCTGTCCCTTTTCTGGGTTTCGTATGAGGAGGGGTTGGCCAGTCCAGTCTCTAGGGCATCTATTCCCAGATGGATTTGTGAGACCATTCACATTAAAGCTCATGTCATTAGAGGGATGGCTACCTCTTTTGCCCTTTTTGCTGGCTCTTCTGTAGACGAAGTTATGCAAGTTACAGGATGTAAATCCGAGTCTACTTTTACTACTTTTTATTTAAAAGACCAGAGCACAGCAGCTTCCTTGTTTAGGAACTTTATGATTTTAACTAAAAGACTGAAGACCATTTACCAAGCACATCCCACCATTTTCGTTAGGACCGTGCGTCTGCATGTAATGGTGTGAGTTGTTCTTTGGTTTTTATTTATTTCTTTAAGTTTAAAGAAATCCTTGTTTGATAATCACTGTGTGATAGATTAAGATGCACCATTATGTTATGTTATTAACATTTGGTTATCTTTTGTTTGATTTTTATTCTTGCTTATGGATTCTCAAATCTCCTCCCACCAAAGTTTCGTAGTGGGGCACTGACCAAATCTACGGGTTTAGCAAGTAGTGATTGAACGGTAATGGATGTTTTTGTGGTGTAATAACAACCCCCAACAGACCCCCCTTTAGTGGGTTGGTCTGTAGTTTTATTAACCACTATAAAAACATACTTACCGTTCAATCACTACGACCCGGCCTCAGCCACCCCGCTGGTCTGGATATATGGCACTTAAATTTAGAAAAGTGAATCAGTTTTCACATTTGGGACCTACTGCGCATGCGCGAGCGTGCTTAGTGACAGGCGTCACCAAGGAGTGTGTACAGACTGGTGCCAGTCTATTGTAAGGCTAATGCAGGGGTCCCTCTACCAGAAGCCTGGTTGAGGGTTTACATGGTGATGGTATTGGTATTAGGGAGTATGTAAGCGAGTATAAAAATTTTATTCTGATAGCTAAATGCAGATATTTGATTTAGCAAGTAGTGATTGAACGGTAAGTATGTTTTTATAGTGGTTAATAAAACTACAGACCAACCCACTAAAGGGGGGGTCTGTTGGGGGATTTGTGCTACTGTACCGCTACATGCATTTGTTCTCACACACATACCATAAATGTGTAATTAGCTTTTTGGCAGTCTCTGTTTTATTCAATATACTGATAAAGAGGTGCTTCTCCATGTGGGGACATCTACATGCATGCTAAAATAAGAAGAAGTTATCTCTCTTCTTCCTTTTTTGAAGATTCAACAGAAGCTCTCCTAGGTCTGCATAAAATGTAGAAAATATATTTAGAATCATGTTTATTTAATTATAATGATGTCATGTAACCCAAGAACGGCACAATCTAGTGTTGGGTATTGGTACTATTTTTGTGATCGATGATTGGGTTTATATATTAACCGATGATCAATTAATGATTGATCATAACAGGTTCTCATTTTTTTACCCATTTTGAATGCAGTAATTATAGCATGTTCAAGGATAATTACCCCTTTCAAACCAAGACAGATTCTTAATAATTTAAGAAAAATCTGTTTGGAAGTTGTTGCTGCCTTAGGCAGCCACAGCTTCCAGTCAAATAAGTTTCAAAATATTCAAAATGATATTGGTATGGCTGCTTTCAAATTAACATACTATTTTAGTGCTGAAAGAATTAATGTCTTAGACTAAGGAGTATAACAATTAAATTTAAATTCTTTCCCAAAAAGTATTCGTTTTCTAACTTGACCAGTTAAAATATTTGATAAAGTCAATTAAAAAACAACCTAAATCGATTTCTGAAATCATGATCGATCGGTTGGTTGAACATGCAAACCAATCAATCATTGATCAAATCGATTAATCGGAGCAACACTAGCTCAATCATTATTACTTTTGTTGTTTGGTATGTAGACATAAAAATTGTAATGATAACACTGATAATTTGTGGTGTTGGTCTTGTGATACCTGTTTTCGTAATTTATTAAACTGTTAAATTGAAGTGACCAAGCTAATTGAATATTTAGTTAAATATTTGTCTATACTGCAGCTCCCAATACATATGTACTGAATATTAAACTGATGCTTTTTCTTGTAGTTTTAAGGGATTGTGTGTGCCATCTCAATGGCATGATACCTTCTTTGTCCTGCAGTAATATATATGAGCAGTTTCCGCCATTTGGCTGTCAGCCTATTGTCAGTTTATTGCCAGTGTGTTGTTAGTCTATTACCAGTTTAAAGTGGCAAGACAATAATACAGCTGACAATAGACTGGTACTAAGCAGCTGACAACAGACTGGTAAGAAACTAATTTGTAGCTGACAATAGACTGACAATACTCTGACAACAGACTGGCATGCAAATGACAATACACTGGTTGGAAGCTGGTATCACACTGACAACAATCTGACAATATACTGCTAATAAAAAGTAAGACTGGTGATAGATTCTTGCCAGTGTATTGTCATATGTATCGCCAGTGTGTTGTCAGCTATCTGGCGAGAAAATATTTTGGAAAACCTCTGACAACACACTGACAATATAGCTGACAATACACTGAAACCATTCCAAATCCCTCCTATTGTCAGATGTTCAGTGTATTGTCAGTGTATATCAAGTCTGTTGTCAGATGTTAAAATGTTACCAGTGTATTGTCAGCTATGTATCTATTGTCAGATGAATATCTATTAGATATATGTAAGACTTTGTAAATTTGTTGTGTGTCTTCACTTACAGAGTTTCATAAACCATCATTACCAGTCTGTTGTTAGTCTATTACCAGCTTATTGTCGGTGGGTCAGAGTACAGGATGCCATCTGACAATAAACTGACAATTCACTGGCAATCATCTGACAATGTATTGCCAATGTATTACCATGTCTGACAATAGTATGACAACAAACTGGTTTTACACTGGTTTCACACTGACAATAAGCTGGTAATAAACTGACAATAGACTGGTAATAAAGGGATTTTTCGTAAGGTATCCTATTGTGATACTCTGCACGTTGTGCGGTGATGTCGTTGTCCAATTTGCGTTTACCTCCACTTTTCTGTATATCTCGGATTTGGTTAATCATACTGGATCCAAACTTGTGCACGTGCTTCCTTATAATGATATGGCATCTCACAGTGACCGTGGGGTCAAAATATCAAAGATCAAGGTCATCATATGACCTAGTTTTTTTCAACATTAACATTTTCCGTTTAGCTCAACTTTTCTGTTTAATATCTCCAGTTTGGTTAATCATACTAGACCCAAACTTGGACACATGCCTCCTTATGTATACACCTGTGCAAAAGTTAAGCACCAGCAAAAACAATAGAACGTAGAAACATGATGGTACAACTAGGCTGCCATACTTTTTGTCCCCGCGTTAGCTGACATAATCCCAAGTACGAAATGCACATGCATGCATGACTTCACGCCGCTTTGCGTGGCGGGTAACAGCACACGTGTTCAGTTATGTAAAAGTCCAGTTTGAGGTGTAGAACATTACATACAGATTTAGGCGACAAGATTAGGAATTTTGTGTTCATGACCGTGGTTTATTTGTACAGAGAGAATTAGCTCTTGATTGTGAACCGCTATGGCAAGACGAAGGTTAAGTGATCGTGTGAAATGGCAAATCATAGGCATGCATACCACTGGTATGTCATGCAGAGAGATTGGCAGACAGCTGAACATTAACCATACTGTAATCAGTCGTTTGATTGCAAAACATGGGCAAACTAACGAGGTGAAGGACAGGCCTAGATCTGGAAGACCGAAGAAGACTACTGCCCGTGATGATCGAGCCCTAGTACGCCTTGTTAGGAGATCTCCATTCACCAACAGCAGAGTGCTCAGCCAGCAATGGGAAACGCGCAATAGAGTGTCAATGTCTACCGTCAAAAGGAGACTGTATGCTGCTGGCATGAAAGCTAGGAGACCTGTCAGACGTCCTCTCCTCACTGCACACCACAAAGAGGAGCGTCTGAGGTGGTGCAACGAAAGAAGACACTGGAACATGAGATCCTGGAGACGGGTACACTGGTCCGATGAAAGTCGGTTCCTGCTTCATGCCACAGATGGTCGAACTCGTGTATGGAGGTCCAGACGCACGGCGTACGACCAACGTAACATCATGGAAGAAGTTCCATTTGGTGGAGGTTCCGTTATGATATGGGGGTGCATCTCATTTGATTGTAAGCTGGATCTGTTGACTGTACCTGGAACACTAAATGGACACAGATATCAAGATTCCATACTGGATAGAGTTGTGGTCCCTCATTTTGTAAATCATGCACCTGGAACCCACCCTATATTCATGGATGACAACGCCCGACCACATCGTGCTGGAGCTGTGCATGAATACCTCCGCCAGAATGCCATCGAAACCCTACCATGGCCAGCATGGAGCCCTGACATGAACCCTATTGAGCATATCTGGGACATTCTGGGAAACATGGTGAGAAGGAGGGATCCTCCTGTGCAGAACCTACAGGAATTAACAGACGCACTCCATCTTGAATGGCAACGAATACCACAATGGCGTATCAGTCGGTTGGTGACCAGCATGAGACGTCGTGTCCAGGCCGTCATCCAGGCACAAGGTGGATATACCCGGTATTAATAATGACAGTCTCAAACTCGTGCACAGATGTTAAACTTCGTTTTCAGACACCATTAATGACAATCTAGCCATGTGTGTCAACTGTAGGGCAATAGTTGTCAGTTGTGTCAACGTAACCATATTCAGGCCTCGTTTTCAAGTTCAAACAAAAACATACAGTGTTTCCCCACCATCATAATCAGCATTCCTCTAGTTGCATTATTACCTCTTGCACTAAGATGGATGGGTACATAAATGTTTATGCTATTGCTTTCTTCATAGCAAATGAATATACCCTCGCATGTGCGTAAAAATAGGGTGGTGCTTAACTTTTGCACAGGTGTCTACATGTACATGTGTGTATGATGACATGGCATCAGACAATGATGTCTTGGTCAAAGGGCAAGGTCACTGATATGTAAGGCGACTGTCTGTCATCCGTCTTCCAACCGTCAACCTTTGTTTGAAAACGCTACTCCTTAACCGATTTCACCCTAATGACGTGATTGATTGATTAATTACGATGTCAGTTATATTTGAGTGACAGATCAGATCCCCTGTACATAATGGCCATAATGGACCTTTCCATTTTTAGCTATGCCCCGCCCATCTCTAGTTAAGCTCCACCCACACCTCGCTGGTGTTGGGATCGATCGATCTCTTAACTCCTTGACTATCAATTTCTACAGAACTATACAAGTAAGCTGTTGAATATTTTGCAGTAACAGCACCCAGTTAAATTAGTTTCAAAATATTCAACAGCATGTTTATTAAATAGTAGAGACATACAATTCTTACGTGTCAGACTATGCAGAGTTAAACTTACATGTCAGACTATGCAGAGTTAAAGATGGGCCTAATAGAATCATTTATGATGTAATGATTATGATGTCATCCTACACACCACTTGCTGATTATGATATCATATGACATCCATTCTCTGGAAAGGTGCATTTGCCCATGATCTCTGTTGAGCACCTAGTTCAAGGTCAGACATATATACATTCTGATTGTTATCTCGGACATACTCAGTGTAAATGATAAATCAATAACTGATGTAATTCAGACAATCTATTGATGATAATGATAGGTCATAGGCCATTGAATCCGAAAGGATGCATTTTAAATGTCATTCAATTGAATAAATATATTGTTAACAATTTTGAAACTAATTTAAATGGGAGTTGTTGGGCAGCAACAGGTTCATGTAAAATTACATGTACATGTACCCTCGGCTATATTTTGGGTAGTTTTGAAATATTCAACAGCTTACACGTACATCATTACTTACATGTTATAATTCCCTTCAAATTGAGATTCTGGGTCTTGAGGCATATAAGGGTTAATAACTTCTAAGGTGATTTACGTGTTGGTTAAGTTGTAGTGCTCTGCCATTTGTCATTGAACTTGAACATAAAGTGTCCATTATTGATAGCTGTGAGCCCATTTATAACAGAAGGTTTATAACAGTGAGTGTTTAGAGGTAAAATTTAGTCATTGTATATGTTATATATGTACATGTATGTATGCAAATGCATTGCATGAATGTATGTAATGGACATTTCCAGTATATCCATCCATCATATGACCTCAATCAATGACGTGACGTGTAGGATGATGTCATAATTATAAATTATGGCATGAGCGACTTGATTTATTCCGTCTTTAATAACGCTTAATAATAGTCCGACACATTGTACAAATTATATGTCTTTACATGTACCATTTAATAAACATTCTGTTGAATATTTTGAAACCAGATGTACATGTACGTGTAATTTGACTGGGTGCTATAGCCAGCAACAGCAACCAGTGAAATTAGTTTCAAAATATTCAGCAACTTACCTGTACCCATATAGTTTTCTGGAAATTGATAGTCAGGAGTTCAGGGATCGATCGATCCCAACACGAGTGAGGTGTGGGTGGGGCTTACATGGAGCTAGAGATGGACGGGGCATGGCAGAAACTGGAAAGGTCAATTTGCATGTACAGTTGTTTCTGGAGTTTTGGATTACTGTGAAACAGGTACACATACATGTATGTATACAGTACATGTATATCGTTATAAAGCGTTAATATTTTACTAAATCTTGTGAACATTAATACATTTTGCATGTTCATGATAGTTGTACGGAGAAACATTTTATTATGTACCAACCAGAAATAGATTTGCAGAAATGTACATGAAGGTGTCAAATAGTACACACATTTGGTACATTTTTCTTGGAATCATAGTGCTGATGGAAGATAAATAAATATTGTTTTATGTGAGAACTCTGTCTTCCAAAATTACTGTCATTATCCGACCCATATCCTAGAGGTGCTACTTTTATCTTGGAAACCAAAAGATGAAGGAATCCAATCTGTCAATCAAGTATTGACATCATAATCAATTACGTCAAACATTGTTTAACATCACAATCCAGCGTCATAATTGACAGAAATACTCCGTCATCAACCTGGAATAGTCAAGTTGTACGAATTGTATATCTACTATTTAATAAACTGTCATGTTGAATATTTCAAAACTAATTTGACTGGGTGCTTATGGCAGCAACAGCACCCAGTCAAATTAGTTTCAAAATATTCAACGGCTTCCCTGTATAATTTTCTGGAAATTGAGATTCAGGGATCGAGTGCAGGGTTCGATCAATCCCGACACGTGCAAAGTGGTGGTGGAGCTTAGCTAGAAATGGGCGCGGCATAGCTAAAACTGGATTCATGTAGGTAATCCATCTTGTGTCAACTTAACCTTGTAATTGTCATGCTGGTAAAAAACGGACTTTACGGTGGTCATGAAGATTGTCCATTTGCAGGCCGTGAGAATAATTTGTGACACGTTGCCACTGGAATGACTGGCTCGGTTAACCGAGCCAGTCATTCCAGTGGTAAATTGTCAAAAATATTCTTCTCAACCTCCAAATGGACACCGCATGCGATGCGAAAACTTGTATTTTCTCTCTCATTGAGATCCCGTTGATGTTCAAAGCCGGCCAAAACAGCCTCTGCAGTGGTAATGCGGAAGGGAGCTCTGATTGTCACGGCTTTCTAACCCGGGTTAATTGATATAAGCAGCATCTGGTGCGCCTTGAGGCGCTGTTGACACAAGAGGGGTTCAGTATGAACAACACTAACCGTCATATTTATTCTAGAAAATTTCAATTTTCTCATAGAAAATCTCAGCCCAAGAGATTATTTTAGAAAATGTACGTACCACTGTAATGACTGACACAGTTATTGAACCAGTCATTCCAACTGTAAATTTTCAAATATATTTTTCTCTTGGCGTGCGGATAGATACAGTCTTTAATGGTTAACGCTTTAACACCTACAGACTGGAAAAGACAAATTCTTTGTATGTAATGAATATTCTGTTGAATATTTTGAAACTAATTTAACTGGAAACTTGCTGCCAGGTTCAAATCAAATCTGATGCAAAATATTCAGCAGCTTTCCTGTATAGTTGTTTTGAAATTGAAACACTGGCATGTTAAGGTTTAAAGATTTTACTATATCGTATTTGTCACAAATTCGAGGTTAGCTGTTGAATATTTTGAAACTAATTTGACTGTTATAATGCTGCCGATGAAATTTAATTTTACATACATGAACCCTGGTATTGTAATCTTGCCTAAATTGTAGAGATTATTGCATTAATGGTCACTTCTATTGAAACTCTTGTAATTGACTGTTTTTATATCTTGCAGTTGGACTATCCCCGAAGACACGCTTAACCTGGATATTGTGTGCACAGATATGTAATAATATGTAGTGACAGAAAGCAGCTCGTTGTACAACATGACACCTCGAAAAAATGACATTAAGCTTCAACAGTACATTGTACTTTATCTAAAATTTACAAATGTGTGCCCAACAAGTTTTACTTGCTATAACTTTTTGATGCGATAATGGAGCATCATGTTTCTCCTCGGACAGACCATCATCAAGATGGCATTCCTATCAATAATACACCAAAGTCACAGAATTACGCAAAACCGACATTTACGCTGGGTCCGGAGATGTCGTTTGAGAATGGCGACGAGGAAGAATTGCGATTCTCACCTACCGAGCTTGATGCATTACAGATAGCATCAATATCTCCGCAGGATTCATGTCGAGGTTCTTTAGTTACGGTGCAGTCAGAGGATAGTTCGGTTAGAAAACGAAATCACCCGCTCAGTGCTGAACGATCTTTGAAAGGCAGGTCAGTATTAGTTAGTGTTGGGAATTGATACTATTTTTGTGGTTTTACTATTACAGGATGATTGATTTTATATACTAACCGATGATCAATTAATGATGACCATAACAGGTTCTCATTTTTTACCCATTTTCAATGCAGTAATTATATAGCATGTTCAAGGATAATTACCCTTTCAAACCAAGTCGCAGGTACATGTATGATGGATTCTTAATAATTTAAGAAATAATCTGTTGAATATTTTGTAATTAATTTGACTGGAAGCTGTTGCTGCCTTAGGCAGATAAAGATCTTGAATGATTGTCATGCTTGTGCTCCAGAGCAAATTCAGACTGATTATGACTGTAGATTAAAATGACACAATTTTGGCCATGATCCCAAGAAAGATACTGAAAGATACTGAAAATCCAAAATTTTAAAGATAACAAAAATGCTACATGTACATGTAGGGCGATGGTCAGCAGTCTGTCATGTATGTGATCGCTCTTGTTTATTTTTCGATCCGAAGCAGATCTTTAAAGCTAGGTCATGTTGTTGTTGTTCTTTTTTCTTCCCCTGCTCCTGCTCCTCCTTCACCTACTCTGACTCCTCCACCTGCACCTGCTCCTCCACCTGCTCCTCTTCCTCCTCCACTTAATCCGCCTCATCCCCCACTTGATGCTCCTACCCCTCATCTCTCCCCCCCCCTCACCTGCTCCTCCTCTTCCTCCTCCTCCACCTGCTCCTCATATTCCTCCTCCACCTGCTCCTCTTCCTCCTCCACCTACTCCTTTTCCTCCTCCACGTTCTCAGGATTCTTCCTCCTCCACCTGCTCTTCCTCCTCTACCTGCTCCTCTTCCTCCTCCACGCGCTCTTCCTCCTCATCCCACCTGCTCTTCCTCCCCTTCATCCTCTTCCTCCTCCACCTGCTCTTCCTCCTCCTCCTCCCCCTCCACGTGCTCTTCCTCCTGTTCGTCAACCTGCTCCTCTCCCCCTCACCTCATCCTCCTCCACCTGCTTCTACTCATCCTCCACCTCCACCTGCTCCTTCACCTGCTTCTCTTCTTCCTCCTCCACTTGATGCTCCTCTCCCCCTCGCCTGCTCCTCTTCCTCCTACACATGCTCTTCTTCCTCCTCCACCTGCTCTTCCTCCTCCACTTACTCCTCCTCTTCCTACTCCTCCACCTGCTCCTCCTCCCCCTCCACTTGCTCTTCTCCTCCCCCTCCTCTTTCTACTCCTCTTCCTCCACCTTGTCTACCTGCTTCTCTTTCTCCTCTTCCTCCACCTGCTCTTCCTCCTCCAACTGCTCTTCCTCCTCCTTCCCCTCCTCTTCCTCCTCCACCTGCTCTTCCTCCCTCCACCTGCTCTTACTCCACATTCTCCTCTGCCTTCTCCCCTTCCTCGTCCACCTACTCCTCGTTTCGCTCTTCTGCTCCTCTCTCCTCATCCATTTTCTCCTCCTCTTCCTCCTTCACCACCTTTCCCTCCTCCACTGGCTCCTCCTCCTTCCCCGCTCTTGTTTCTCCACCTGCTCCTCTTCCTCCTCCACCTACCCCTCTTCCTCCTCCTCCTCCACCTGCTCCTCTTCCTCCTTGACATGCGCCTACTCCTCCCCTCACCTGCTCCTCTTCTGCCTCCTCCTCCTCCTCTACCTATTCCCCTTCCTCCACCTGTTCCTTGTCCTCCACCTTGTCCTTTTCCTCAGCCTCCACTTTCTCCTCGTATTCCTCCTCCTCACCCCTCTCCTCTTCCTCATCCTCCTCCTTCCCCTCCTCCACCTGCTCATCCTCCTCCTCCACTCCCCCCTCCTCCTCCTCCTCCTCTTCCCTTTTCCTCCTTGGTGATGTGGACTTTTCTTTCATTATACCATTCATTGAGTTTTTATCCACTCTCGCTGAAACTTCAGACACCTGTTCTAGGTACAAGTACCGACATTAGTATGGAGCATGATTTTCGATGCACTGCCCTGCTGGGTTTTAGTAGGGCGCTGGTTACCCTTAAATATTAAAATCGCTTCTTCTCTGACTTTAATGATAAATGAAGCCTGATAAAACTTTAGGAGTAACTATTGACATCATTATTTCATTACAGAAATCAAATTTCATTTCCTCAACCTGCTGGGTTTAATAAGGACACCCACCCTAACCCAACCTTAAATTTTTAAATCGCTCCTCCGTTATTAAGGAGCATATCTTGATAAAACTTAAAAGGGATATTGTATTGATAACTCTTGACATTATTACTAAGCACGTTTTTCGATTCACTACCCTGCTTAGGTTTTAGTAGGGTGCCCCACCATTTAATTTTAAAATCGCTATTCCTTCAATACATGATTAACAGATCTTGATAAAACTTGAGAATTTTATTCTATAGGGTACTCCTCATTAGTCCGGAGACCAATTTTCGATTGTCCATGCCCTACTGGGTCTTAGAATGGTGGCTCACCTGTATATTTTTAAATCACTGCTCCATTACTGATGGACTGATATTGATAAAACTTGAAGGCGTAATTATTTACATGTGTACGTCATAATGTAGCCGATTTTCAATTCACCCCATGATAGGGTTTAGCAGGGAATGAAGGGTGCCTGCGCTTAAAATTTAAAAATCTATTGAAGTTGTGGAATATTCCGGATCTTAGTTCTGACAAGCTTTAATTTCTTGTTGCAATATGATTTTGTTTTTCAGAAGAACACGTTCATTGTATGGAGCAAGTCCTAATTGCAACTTTGGTCCGAAGGGCTGCATTCTGGAGACAGCAGAGGAGTTGCTGTGAGTATATACATGTACAGATGTACCTGTACCCTTCAAATCATTTATTTCATCGTGACCGCTTTAACCCTTTAACGGTCAAATTTGGTCAAGAAAGTTAAAATATCTCCTTACTGAATGTCCATCTGCAGGAAAAGAGAAGAGTATTTTTGAAAATTTATCACTGGAATGACTGGCTCGAGTATTGAGTGATAAATTTTCAAAATTACTTTTCTCTTGGCCTGCAAATGATCAATGCTCAAGACCACTGCAGAGGCAAGTTTTGACGTTCTTGACCATTAAAGAGTTAAGCCCAGAAATCGGCCAAAAAAAGTTTCCATCCACCTACATACCAAAAGAAGAAGATTTTTGAAAGTTTACCACTGGAATGGTGATAAATTAAAAACAGATAATCTCTTGGTCTGCCGCGGTGAATTGGATATTTTCTATGAGAAAATTGAAATTCTCTTGAGCAAATTTGAGCTTTAAAAGGGGAGGGGAGTGTGTGGATGCAAAATAGTCAACAAGATATTTATATATTATTCATAATTTTAAATTTTATACACACTCCATTTTATATTTTTCTATATTAATATATTTAAATTTTTGTTCTCATTTGATTGACTACGCCTTGGTTAATAATAAGGCCAGGAGTCGTGTATTTTACACCTGTTTAAAATTTTAAGAGTAAATGATTATATATATCTACATGTATCATTTGTACCCAATGTGCTGTATATTTATATTATGCTCGGCATGCGTGACTCGCGCGAATATGTCCTAATTTCAGTAATTCATTCATTGAGTTTAATGTGGTACATGTAGTACGTTACAGTGAGCGCATATAGTGAATTTTCATGAATAGGCACTATTATTATTATACAGTACAGCACCTAAAAACACAAAAACAGATTGAACAGGGTAGTTATAACAATTTTGAATATGCTGTAAGATTTGGATCATAATTGGATTGGAGGACATTCCAGCAATGTCTTCAATCGGATTATGTTCAAAATATTCAACAGTAATTGTATTACTTTGTTTTGAAAACATGTTTCATTATTTCTGATCTGCACTGTATTGTACAAACTAACCTACATGCACTTATCCCTTTCAGTGACATATCCCTGAAAAAGTAAATTCTTTACTACATATAGCATGTTCTGTTGAATATTTTGAAATTAATATGACTGGAAGCTATTGCTGCCTTAGGCAGCAATGGCTTCCAGTCATATTAATTTTAAAATATTCAAGAGCCTTCCGGTTTGTTTGCCCTGAAATTCAGAGATTCTGGAAATTTATCTGTGAAAAATTTAATCTGCCCCAAGGTATATATGTATATATATATATATAATAGTAATACAGGTATAAAATTGGTGCTTTAAATTGAAATCAGTGGTACTTTGATAGCATTTTCTTTGTAAAGAAAAAAACCCCAACAGACCCCCCTTTAGTGGGTTGGTCTGTAGTTTTATTAACCACTATAAAAACATACTTACCGTTCAATCACTACTTGCTAAATCAAATATCTGCATTTAGCTATCAGAATAAAATTGTTATACTCGCTTACATACTCCCTAATGACAATACCATCACCATGTAGACCCTCAACCAGGCTTCTGGTAGAGGGACCCCCTGCATTAGCCTTACAATAGACTGACACCAGTCTGTACACACTCCTTGGTGACGCCTGTCACTAAGCACGCTCGCGCATGCGTAGTAGGTCCCAAATGTGAAAACTGATTCACTTTTCAAATATTCTGCTAGCAGATCAAAAAACTTGCGTTCTCTTGGTCTGTAAATGGACATTTTTCAACACCACTACATAAGTTATTCTTGGCCGGGTCGAGTGTTGAAGGGTGAATGCTGTCATTTGAGGTCAGTTGTGGTCAGTTGTATTACATGTATTCAAAGATTAAATGTACTGTGGCAGGGTTGGCAAGTTTTGGACAATAGTGGTTTAAACCAATAGGCTTTGGACACTTTAAAATGTCTATAACTGTCCAAAACCTAAAATTTTAGTCCAGACTATTTCCTTTGAAAGTGAGATGTATGAAACTCATGATTGTTGAAAGTGTTAACATACATAGATTAGTTTGAACACAATTTAGCTCAGTTATCTTAGAGAGTGTAACTACATGTACAGTCAAATCTTTAATAATACTATATCACCTACACATATTTATCCAGCAAAATAATGTATGTATGATAGAAAAACTGTTGAATATTTAGAGAATAATTTGATTATTTATAGCAACAGCTTCCAGGCAAATTGATTTCAAAATATTTAACAGAAAATTTGCTGTATAACAGTTAAATTGTAAGGAATATTGCTATTTCTGGTCATTACCATTGAAAGTGTTAACTACAGGCTGTAACTCAATTGTAACTTCTGTTCCTTGACTGGGGACAGCAAGACCATGGCTGGGTGGACTAACAATGGGTTCTTTGTGTGTAAACAGATCTAAGTTCAGATAAGCAGTAGGCACTTCTGTGGATGTTATGTTATAACACTCACAGGTGAATGAGCCTATAATTAGCTGCTAGTATAGTTAAAACTAATCCTGCTAACCCTTTCACCCATGTGAATTCCTCTATACTAAATGGACTAAACCATAAAATCTGTAAAATTTTTGAAAATATTTTGACCAAGCGTTTTCTGACTTTGGCAGCAATACCTTCCAGTCAAATAATTTTCAGAGTATTTATACTTGTAAAGTAACTGTTATACTTTGTCTGTGTCATTGAGAGGGTTTAGAGACAGAAGGGTAGTTGTATTTACAAAATGTAACTCTCTCATCCAAGAATCCTATTATTAATGAAATAGGTTTTGGACAGTTTAGGACTTAACCCTTTAAGACATGTCTTAGACAGGTTTTGTACAAAGTCTGTTCAAAATTTGTTTCGGACAGTCCAAAACCCAACCCTGTACTGTGGTGTCCAGAAATATAATGAATGTACTGGGTACACGTATATTGAGTTACTGTCATGACTGTTACATACATGTAGTGTATGAGCTTTATTGATTGATTTAGTTGAAGATTTTATTTTGTGAATTATGGGTTTTTTTCTTTAAATAAACTGTTGGCAATATCTTGAGTAGATAGAGACACTGAATATTTTAATCATTTTAAACCATCTAGCCAGCCAAACGTAGTCTTTAGAAAATAATGTCCTTTTGTAACATAAGAGAAGACTTTTTGAAAATTTACCGCTGGGATGAATGGCTCAATAATGGAGCCAGTCATTCCAGTGATAAATTTTCAAAAGAAATCTGATATTTTTTAGTCGCAATTCGAATTTCTTTTAACAAATGTGTGGTGTTAAATGGTTAATGGTCAAGATGTGGGATAAATTTGCTTCACAAATTTAGCTTTGTAAGACAGATTTTACAGTGGCTCCATACTGTTGTCAACTTAAAGGATAACTAACCTCATCTCTCGATAGCTATTCGGGTAATCTAATATGCCACTCATAAACTATGTAGGTAATTTTAAGCTTTTTATCATGCCGCTAAAGAAAGATATTCAGGTTTTAGTTGCTAAATGTTGACACATTTCTACAGCTTAAGATGGCTGTCATGATTTACTTTTCAACCAATCAGAAAAACCCTAGCGTGTCTGACTCGGTATATATGCTCGGTCATAGAGGTGCCAGCTATAGCTTGGCAATTTTGTATAAAAGCAATCATACAGGTAAGCAGTTGAATATTTCAAAACTAATTTTACTGGAAGTTGTTGCTGCCATAGGCAACAACAACTTCCAGTCAACTTAGTTTCGAAATATTCATAACGAGATAAGTATTGCATAATAAAGAATGTAATGCATTGGCACTTGCATGACATCACACACTATTGCTTGAGGAAACAAAATGGTGGTGATCATTGTTCAACATTTATGCGATATTACAAAGCAGATAATTGCAATACAGATAAGGAAATGTGACAGGATATGAATGATATGGAATCTATAAACCATAATCTATCGTTACAATACATCATTTGGGATGAGATTAGCATCACTTTAAGGTGGTCACTTACAAAGCACATACTGAAAGACGGGTTTGCTCTGACTCCATAAGATGGCCACTTGTAACAGGTTTTACTGTGGTTCTATAAGCTGGTCATTTTCATAAGACATGTTTTGATGTGACAACTTAAGGTGGTCACTTACAAAGCACATACTGTAAGACGGGTTTGCTGTGAGTCCATAAGGTGGCCACATATTATATGTTTTAATATGGAACATTAGTTGCTGTTGACCTTTGCACTTTTTTTCCCCACCCATCTCAATCTAAGCTCACCCCACACCTCGCTCACGTTTGATCCATCGATCGCTGAACTCCCTGACTATCAATTTCCAGTAAACTATACAGGTACATTTTGTACACGTACATGTACATGTAAGCTGTTGAATATTTTGAAACTAATTTGTCTGGGTGCTGTTGCTGCCTATGGCATGTTTACAGTATGTGTATGTCTATTCTTAAATAACAAAAACATATAATTTGTACAATGTGTCAGACTATTTAAGCGTTAAAGTGGGGAAAATAGAATCATTTATGACATAATGATTATAGCGTCCGCATGCACATCATGTAGTTAATTATGATATCAATAGATTGAGTCAGGAAATGGATTCATGAATTGAAAATGTGTAAGCCAATTGAATTAGAACTAGATTGGATGGATGACGGATGGGCATGCCACGGCATATTCCCCCATTCACCACTTTGACCCTTTGACCCTCCCCCTCCCAGGTGACGGAGCCAAATGAGAATGAACTCTTCCAGTCAGAAATCATATGAGTAACTCACATACTAAATTTGGTTGACTTCCATTCAGTGGTCTCGGAGCAGATGAGTTACAATCAATTTCCACACAGCTGGACGGACAGATCAGGAAGGGTGGGATGAAAATTTTTGTACTCTCCAATTTTCTTTGAAAGGAAAAAACTATTTGAAATCTTACAAAATTTTACACTTGCACTCGGTATATATAATCATATATTAGTGTTAATCTGTAACCCTCAAATTTGTTAAATTTATTTTTTCGATTCTTTTTCTCGATGTCGATTTGCAGACCAAGAAATTATTTTTGAAAATTTATCACTGGAATGATTGGCTCAGTTATCGAGCCAGTCATTCCTGTGATAAATTTTCAAAAATGCTCTTGACCCGTACAACTTACACCTCTGGTTGTTTTCAATAACCGGATATTCTAGTTTTTCTTAGAATTGGTTAAAAATTCTAATAAACATTAGAAATATACCAGATATCCTAGTTATATAACAACACACGTACGTTTGCTAAATGTATATATATATATATACGGTGTGTATATATATATATATATATATATATATATATATATATATATATATATACATATATATATATATACACACCGTATATATATATATATATATATATATATATATATATATATATAGATAGATTATTTGTGTAGAGGTTGATAGGAAGAATGATGTTATTCAACACGTACGTATAATAAATTTTATTCATGAGTGATTTTTCAGAAATTTCATTGCCTTTGAAATTAAAGGTTCACGTTCACACTAAAATGCTTGAAAATAGAATTGTTGAAATTATCTGCTTTTAGAGAGACACTTAAATTGTGTGCATAGATGTAATAAAACAAAATAAATCTAAATGTGCATATTCACAGCAGAATGGTTCAATATGAAATTGTTAAAATTATATACTTTTAGGGACATAAATTGAGTGCCTAGATGTAGTGAAACGAAATAAATCTTAGCATATGATGATTTCATTTCGTATAAATTAATATATTTTTTAAGTTGTCAAATTGAATTAGGGGCAGGAGTTCCTAATTCAAATTCACAACTAAACCTATGGAATTTATTTTCATCATATAAACAAGCCTTCTAGCCCGTTCCATATTTTTCGATATGAGCACACGTGCCATATTCAACGGAGTATTTTCATTGGCTGTTGGGTGCGCAACCCATTTAAATCGACCAATTAAAACATCGATTGATGTGAGCGTGACACGTAGGAATTACTACGCGGTACTGCTTTATTACGATTTGTTTACTACGATTTGTCATTCATGAAACGTCATCGCAAAATGTCATCGTTTGACAGCTTATCAGTCGGCAGCGAAGTAACGATTGATGGCCATGGCTCTGCGATAGTCTTAGAAAAGTGTAGTTTATGGCTGACATCGCCAGATTTTGTGTTTGTCACTATATTTTGCTGCGCATTCAGTATCTGTTATCAAGTAGTGGTGCGTCACAGTGGCGGTATCGATTTCACGAATATCAACAATGAGAAATCAGATAAAAGTCACATCAGCAACTACTGGCAAATATTTCAAAAATACAGTTTATATGATAAATAAAATCTCAAACTCTGTCACTTTTCATATCACTATTATGAACCTCGTTGAAAATTATAAATTTTGCACTCGCTAAAGCTCGTACAAATTGATAATTTTCAACTCGGTCCATAATAGTAATATGAAAAGTGACCTCGTTCCAGATTCTCTATATATGGAATGAAATCATAATATGTTAAGATTTATTTTGTTTCATTACATCTAGGTACACAATTTAAGCCTCAAAAAGTAAACAATTTTAGTTGCAAGCATTTTGGTGTGCATACATGCACCTTTAAACTTTAGTTCCTACATTACATGTACTGTACATGTAAATCCAATTCTTATAAAAAATTGTAATCTCTTGCTGTCCATTTTGAAATCAATGTTTCTCAAAGCTGTTGCTGTCATAATAGACAGCAACAGCTTTCAGCAACATTAATTTTAAAAATATCGCAATTAGCCTGGCTTATATATATATATATATATATATATATATATATATATATATATATATATATTGACCTGAGTAATGTTATGTAGTCGACATTAGGCCATCCATAAAAATGATTTTGTTTCCTGCAAGCCAGTTGGGAAAAAGACTTCAAGTATGGATGACAAATTTTTTTAAAATTATTAATTTATTTTAAAACGGTCATAAATACATGTATTTGTTTTCACAGATATTTGATTAGATGTTGATTAAATATGGTTGTAATTGCCAAATTTGTCATTTTTTCATGTCACAATTAGCAAAAGGGATTCGCATTGCATATATGCAAATGTCATTGAAAACATTGTAATTAGTATAGTTTGACAAATGTATGGATGATTTAACACTGGGCAAAAAATTTCTTTTTTTGATTCCCGACCTGGTGAAAAAAACAAAGAATTTTCACCTGAGAGGTTTAGAGGAAATGAAACTATCTTTTATTTAGGCCTTAATCAGCATTAAAATGTTAAATTATGTTGAGATGATGATACTATTGTATGTGTTCACACCTGTACGTCAGTCTGATTTAATGTGCACATATGCATCTACAGTATATATATACCTGTGTTACTCGGTTCACAGAGGAATTCTCCATATCTCATTCTTACGCTAATCATACCGGAAAACTGTTGAATATTTTGAAATTAATTTGACTGGAAGCTGTTGCTGCCTTAGGCAGCAACAGCTTCCAGTGAAATTAATTTCAAAATATTCAACAGAATATGTTTTACATCGTAAATAATTCACTTTTTCAGGGAATTGTCGGTGAGCGGGTTAAGGTGTATTGATTAATTACTGCTGAGCGTTTGTGAATTCTGTGCGTCAATTCCATCATTTTTGTTTTAAATATAATTAGTATTATACATATATATATATATATATATCAGATACAGGGATGTGATTGGGCTAATAGAAACAGCTACACGTAGATGTTGTGTACATGCGTGCGTGAATGTACGTGCGCGCGTGGTTACATCTCGGTTTAGAAATTGTCCTTATTTCCTGAACCAATTGACGCATTATCACGGTGACCATACATGTAATTCATTATTAAATGTGTTGTGAGGTGCTTACTTAAGCTGGGATTTCATAAGCGCGGAAGCTGGCGTGAGGGCGGAACTTTAAAAAATTATCTCATTAAATTTACTGTGTGTGATTTCATAATCCTGGAGGCTAACACGAAATGCTATGAAGAGGCCGAAGCGATTTTCTTGATCGCTACATATTGTGATTAAAACACAAAACATGAGGTACAAATGTAAATGAATAAAAATGAAGTTTAGGAGGGGAGTAGACAATGCATTGTATAAAGACGAGCGTAATGGTATAACATCTGAGCTTAAATAGGGTTATCATTTTCACTGGATTTGTGTGCTTCTGACAAGCTTGTTAGGCCTCAAAATTAAAGGATTTCTTAAACCTTTTGCTGACAAATCCCTGAAAATGTATTTTCGTTACAATATAAAACTTAAACTCTTGTATATTTTGAAATTAATTTGACTGGAAACCGTTGCTGCTTAGGGCAGCAACGGCTTCCAGTCAAATTAATTTCAACATATCCAACGGTTTGCCTGTATGGTAGACTTGAAAATAAGATGTAGAGAATGCATTGGTGAAATGGTTAATACATGTATATGAATCTGTTAAGCAAATATTGGATTTCCAATAAATACATGTACATTAAATATCTCATCAATTCAGATATGTCTGTTGATTGGGAATTTATTCGGGCTAGCGGTTTAAAGTTCTATTGATAACAATTAACGCTCAAATTTAATCAAGAAAATGTCAATTTTCTCATAAAAAATATCCATTTGCAGACAAATATAAGACTATTTTTGAAATATTTTCACTCGAACGACTAACTCGGCCATTTTAGTGATAAATTTTCAAAAATATTTTCTTGTTCTTCAAAAGACATTTATAATGGCCACTTCATGAGTGTTTTTTTGGCCATCTCTAGAGTGTGAAATGGGTATTAAATGACACTGGAGATACTGGTTGCTGGTGTTTAGGTGATAAGTACAGGTGTTATGTAATTAGTGCGTGTCTCATTTCATGAAGCAATGAGAAGCAGGAATATCTATATGCACAATGAACACACCTTCCACAGGTAAATGTAACAGTGGCCTTTCATTGAACGCATAGATTAGGCTAAACTACATGTGCGATTATTGCCTTCAGTGATCACGATCAATTATTTAAGAATAATCCTGATTACTCGATTAATCAGCCTGAGTACAAATTGCCCAGTCATTATTAAACAAGTGAACAAAAGTATATCAATGACGGAAGATGCAGTGGTGTTTAGAAAATTCCATTTGCATGGTCAAGAGAAGACTATTTTTGAAAATGTATCACTGGAATGTCTGGCTCGAAATCAAGCCAGTCATTCCAGTGATACATTTTCAAAATAGTTTTCTTTTGGTCTGCAAATGGACAGACATTTATTCACTGAGCGAAATGTAAAATTTTGTGGCTGATTAAAAAGGTTGAAATTGAAATATTTTATACAATAGAAATTATTCACGATTATATGATTTTATAATTTTTAATTCTATAAATTCACCATTTAAAAAATAATTACGATTTTTGATTCAATGACATAATCACGCATAAGTTAACCCTTTAACCCTGTTTAAAAGCTTCTATTATTTCATGGAAAGTATCCATTTACAGACCAGTCTGAGATTTTTGAAAATCACAGAAATGACTGGCTCAATTATTGAGCCAGTCATTCCAGTGGTAAATTTTCAAAAATAGTCCTCTCTTGGTCTGCAAGTCTACATTTCTCAAGACCATTACAGGAGGCATTTTGGCTGGGTAATGAGTGTTAAAGGGTTCAAACAAATATGAAATTTGGAGGGAGCTTTTGCTGTGATCACTCAATGTATGCGTCAAAATCAATGATAGGTCTTTATTATGGAAAATACAAGTCAGGCCATACTGCAGCTGCTCAATGGTATTGCTGTTTAACAGTCCTAAACATTTCACTCTCGAATTTGTTCAAGAAAATTTCGATTTTCTCATATGAAATATTCTCATAGAAAATATTCATTTGCATACCAAGACTCCAAGCCATTCATTCCAGTTGTAAATTTTCAAAAATAATATCTTGGTCTGCAAATGGACATTTCTCAAGACCACTGCAGAAACCTTTTTTGTCTGATAGGAGCTTGAATAAATGTAGCTTGCATTGAACTTACACACACAAAGGTCGCTTTGACTTCTGTACAGAACTCTACTTTGTACCCAGTGTTTCTCAACCTGAAATCTGAGGGGCTCAAACTGAAATCTGTGTTTCTCATGCAGTCTTTCTCATCCATGCTAAAATTAGATAGTGTCTATGAATTATAGTGGTACCATGCTAGATTTTCATGGGTATGATTGTGAAAAAACCTATAAAAATAGTTAACATTTAATAGTCAAGATTTTCTGGGGTCCCATGGGACCCACTACCAGAACTGTTAAGGGTCTAAAATTGCATTTTGGGGTTCTATGCCCTCAAAAGGACCCTTATGAGAACCCCTGTTTGTAACATTGCTTTCCGCATTTAGCTTCCATAGGCTCGATTTCATGGTACATGGAGGTCAATGTTTATCCCTTTTATGCCTAAGACTCTGTAGTGGTCTTGAAAAATTTTCATTTGACAGCCAAGAGAATACTTTTTTTATCGAGCCAGTCATTCCAGTGATAAATTCTCAAAAATAGTCTTCTTGGCATGCTTGGCCTACAACTGGACATTCAATAAGCAAATATTTAGATTTTTGTTATCAAATTCAGCTATTAAAGGAACCAAGTTTGCCTGGAGAAAGCTGTTTGCCAGAGGGAGATGAAAGGGAAAATAATTGACTTTGTGGTCAAGGTTAACGGTCAATGTCATGAACTTGATACAAGAATTAGTTCAAGTTTTGTGTGGATGTTCACTATCACACCTCATGTTACATGTACCTATGAGGAGATAAATGGCGCTTTTGATCATCATCACCACCAACATCATCATCAGCATAATTATCATCATCATCATTATCATCATCATCACCACCAGTATCCATCATCATCATCATCATCGCCACCACCAGTATCATCACTATCACTATCATCATCATCATCATCATCATCATCATCATCATCATCATCACCTACCAGCACCACCATCATAATATTGGATTATGATTATTATTATTATTTCATCCTATTTTCCAGAACTATCCAGGATCCGGCCAATCAGAAACTTAAGTGGCATAAGCCTCCTCATACAGTACTCATTGTTCAGAAGATCTGTGATATCTCAGTGATCATTCCCTTCAAAGAGCTTATTTACTGGCTCATTCAGGTAACTCACTATTACATGCACAGCCAAGCCCGCGTTAACCTCCTCATGATCAAGCAGGTGAAAATGAAGAAATGTGATCTGTCACTCAGGTATTTGACGTCATAATCATATGTGTCACATGTTAGCTGACGCTACAGTCAAATATAACATTTTGCTCAATCACAAAAATCAAAAAGGGCTGTCACAACGTGTACGAATTGTATGTCTTTGATGAATTTATTATTTAATACATGTAAGCATTCGGTGTAAACTATTTTGAAACAGGGTCCAGTCAAATAAGTTTCAAAATATTCAACAGCTTAGCTGGATATATTTACCCTGAAATTTACATGTAGATTCTGTGAATCCATCGTCAAAGGTTTCAACTTGATTCGAGCATCTGTAAAAAAAAGTGGGTGGAGCTTAGCTAGAAATGGGCGGGGCATAGCTAGAAATGAATCCCTGTCTTG